>CM060955.1:140972347-141089847 GCA_030765055.1 Mantis religiosa | reverse complement strand
CTGGTGCCCTTTCTTCCAGGGCTAGCCAACAGTGTTAGGATTGACGCCATGCACAAATCAGCGCACATCTTCGTCCGGATTAGAGGTATCCATAGCTGTCATTATTGTGTGCCATTTGTGACTGCGAACACAAATTAGCTGGGACGAGTTGGGTGTACTGGAGATCAAGCGGTGTTTTCTGCAGTTCAGTCCGTTTGGTATACCAAACGAATATGTCGTATCTCTTTCTGTTCGAACGTCGTGTGACGAGACCCAACATGAAGACTTGGCTCGTTTGCTGCACTGGCAAACTTTTCGCCGCAACGTTAACTTACGCGCACACTAATATGTCTCCATATATTCCGGTATGGAGGCAAGTAATTCAAGTGAAAATGTTTTCTTAAAATTAAATGAAGAAGTTTTGAACATAAAAATCAGAAGAAACAAAATATGAAAATGTTGCCTTATGCCACATATTACAATAATGCATTAAAGCAATATACCTAACAATCAGGGACGTATTTAAGGGGGGTGTCCAGGGGTTCCGGACCCCCCAAATAGATTATCATTTCAAACTTTTAATAAACAGTTGAAATAAAACTTGGTTTAAAATAAATCGAAAAAGTTTATTCAAGCTTCTCAACTTAACATCTCTATTCACTGTCAGGCAAACATGAAGCTATTTAAGAGATAAACGAAAAGTTACTGCACAGCAGCTGTGGAATTCGTTAAAATACACAAATAATGTCAATTACAATAATGTACTGTGAAGTTAACCAATTCCGATATTTTATAATTTATCAAGATTTAACTGTATTGGAACACCACAGTGAAGCGAAATAATTATTAATTTTTAGATGAGTCATATTTATTACACATCTGCTTCACTTTCGTACCTATTTTGAGGATAAATAAATAAATACGACTCCTGTAAAAATTAATAAATATTATAATTTGTTGATTACAGTTCCCAGATACTTACTTAAGTAATTTTTAACTTCTAAGTTCCTATTCCCCTTTTTCATTCAAGGAGAACTAATACTTCAAATGCATAAATTAGTGGTTTGTTTTTCAAATATCTGATTACTGCTTATATCACTTTATCCTAGGTAGGTATAAGAACAAAAAATGTGCAATGTGCAAGGCCTTTCTGCATACTTTATCCAAAGAAACAAGACAAAAACAAACTTTTCTAAGAACAATTTGTGGAAGCTTGCGTGGAGAAAGTCATGTAAATATAATATATTACATGTCTTTTTATTTCCTTACAAACATGATAAAAACATATCCCTGACTAATTATTTATTAAAAGCAAATAATTCAACATAGATTTTTGGACCTCCCCCCCGGAAATTGACTTCTAAATATGTGCCTGTTCAACATAGATCTTTTGGACCCCCAGAAACTGACTTCTAAATACATGCCTGCTAACAATGTTAGGAATTAAACAGTCAATTTACCATCAGTCAGGTAAATGCCTTTCTCTATAAAAGCGCACATAAAGTAAAACTTTAACCACAGTTTGATAAATTCATAGTTACTTTTTCAACTATTTGGGCTCAAAAAGTAGTGTCAGTTAAAGAAGTAGGTAGTGTATCCCAAAAATGAGTAAGACCCATCATGGTGGCACCATTTTTTTGTCTTATAAAGAGGAAGTGAATAGATAGTTGAACAGAACTTCTTGGAAAGTAACTGACAAATATATCTTGCACTGAAAAGGAGCAATGCAGTCAGTGGATTCCTTTACGAAATATATGTATTTCCTGCTCTATCCTATATAATATATATATTAGGTTAGATGAGAGATTATATGAAAGTTTATTTATTAATTTTTGTTTATTAATGGGATTGTCAACTGTCAGGATCATATCAGCACCACTGTTATGCCAGAATTTCCATCTAGAGCTTTTTTTTTTTTCAACATTTGAATTTGCGACCTTGGAATTAATAGGCTGGCATCTGATATATGACATCTAAATGACTTTCTACAAAGGAAGCTTTATAAACAGGGTAAAAAAAAAAAACACTCACTCACTTATATTTAGTTTTGAAAAAAAGATATCTAAAACAATCATTTATAAGCACAATGTTTCTAACAAATGTTATTAATTACAAATCATGAGTGTTGTGAATAATAAAGAAGCTGTATCAGCAGATACTTTATTGCTATTAATCACTTGCATAAACCAATTTGAAAGTATAAATCTTTAATTGGTGGTTTCTGATTTCATGGAAATATTACAGCACCAAAAGAATCTATTAAGACCCACTTTATGGTTTCAAGTTTGAGTTGTGTTTTGGTACAGTAATATGGAAAAGGTTTCTTTTCTTTTTGTTTTGTTTTATTTTTTTGTTATTTCTTTCATTATCTTCAGAAGTCAAAGTTCTATGGCACAGAATGCATTTGAGTTCCTTTCATTCATTCCCTCATTTGAAATGATGTAGCTAGCAGTAGAATGTGAAATATCAACAAAAACGTTCATGTATTTAATTTTTATTATTGCAGCATATTATATTTCTTTCTGAAACATCACATAGCAAACTTATAAGGATGTTGCATACAAAAAAAGGGAGGGAGAGAAATTGACCTAGAAGGGTTATTCTTATTAGCATATTTCATCCTCAAAGTCCCTCCATCTTATCTTGGGTCTTCCAGGAATATGTCTTCCCTATAGTAGATACAATGGCATTTAATAAGAATCCTTTCCTATGGCATTCTCTGTGCAAGATGAGATATCAATCTATTTTCTTTTACTGGGTTTCTTCACCTTCAATTATTTGTATATTGTCCCGAATCCATTATTACGACTGGCAGCATACACGCTAAAAGGGTTCGCGTGGCTTGTTTACACAAAGGAACTGATAGGCAGCATGGTGTGGAAATAAAGAGCCTACAAAAACAGATAAAGATAGACCAGAGATAAAAGACTTGCCAACAAAGATAAAGTTACATGGCTAGAACATTCGCGTTTTATCTGCTGACATGTTAGAGAACATTCTATAACAGTCTGGAATTCATGAATGGGGTATAAAAAGAAGCCATGGCTAGTGATCGGACAGTCGTAAACTAGAGTTGTAACAAGAGTGTTGTAAACAGTGGAAGCTGAGTAAGCTCTTTGTTGTGATCAATGATCTCGGTAGATTGTAATTGTGTATGTTAGTAATTCTTCTGTAATCTGCAAGTGTACCAAGTGTATTTCTACGCAAATAAAGAACAATATTGAATTTCTGCAACTCGGACTTTTAATTCTATGAACCCACAAAGTCACAATATTATCTATACCTACATTTTTAATCCAATTTTGTATGGCCTGCCATACAAAAATCTCATTTCAATTGACTCTATCTATCTTGTATCACTTCTTCTCAAGGTCCATGTTTCACTTCCATACAATAAACAGGAAACTGTCATATTTCTGTAAAACTTTCTTGTTTTATGAACTTAAGTTCTTTTAATAGTTCCAAACATGTATTGAAATCTGCTAATAGTTGTGGGAGCCATCACCTTCATTTTGAACCTTGAAGGTCCAACTATCCTCTGTTACTGTCGTCTGCTGTCTTCTCTGTGGTAGCGGAACTATGAACTTCCTTATCAAATTATCAGTTGTTGGGATTTCAAAGTTTGTTACTCAGTCCTTATATTTCTATATTAATACATCTCCCATGTTATCAGTTTATTTTGGTTTATCATCCCTTTTAATAATTCTGATTTGGGTCAAGGTCATGGTTTTTGTTCCAAAAGTGAAATGCTACTCTTGACTTATCTTCTTGTTCAATATGATGTCTCTAAAATTTTCTTTGACTCTGGTTTTCAGGTTTATTTTAGTTTGTCCTATGTAGCATTTTTTACAACCCTTACAACTTATTTGGTACATTTTGGATCTATTGATTGGTGGAATTTCATCTTTATTTTTGAATTTAACAATTTTAATACTGAGTATCTATTTGTAGACACCCGTGTGGTGGCTGGGTGTAAAGAATAACCCCAAGGTAGACCATGCCCCATGGTAGACTAAAATGTTCACCTGGTGCCCGAGGGTATAAATGGGCCACCCAGTCCCAGGGGGCATAAATGTGGGACCTGGTCCTCCAGGTTGGGGGTTGGGCATAAGGTTAACTCCACTACCTTGTAAAAAGAACTTTGTTAAGGATACCTTAATACAGCCTCGGACTAACTTGGATAATATGGACACAAACCAGTGAATAAAATGGCTAATGAGACGGAAACCAGATTTGGTAAAGAGGAAGACCCAGGAAAAGATCGGTAGATGATGTAGAAGATGACTTGAGAAAGTTGGGGGTTGAAGAGCAGAGAACTGAGCAGAATGGAAGAGGGTGGTTAGGGAGGCCAAGGACCTACCTGGCCTGTAGTGCCAACTATCATCATCATCATCATCATCATCATCATCATCATCATCATCATCATCATCATCATCATCATCATCATCATCATCATCACCATCACCACCATCATCATCATCATCATCACCACCATCATCATCGTCATCATCATCGTCATCATCATCATCATCATCATCATCATCATCATCTATTTGTATATGCCAATGTGAGTTTTTGTTCTTTGACTTTATTATAGGTGAATGTTTTGGGATGGTGCTGAATCCACTGATTATGCTGTTGCTTTCTTTTTCTTTAATGAATATGGTTGATTCCTTAATGATTTTCTTTAGTTTGGCTTTTTTAATTTTCTTAAATTTACAGACCTTTGTTTAACCCATTTTATTCTGCTATATGAAGTATGGCTTTTTATTCTCTGTAGTATTCTGCTTTATCCATGGGCATGTTGACTAGTCTGTGTGTAAGATTGGTTATCAATAATATAAAATATAAGTGACAAAAACTGACTACAAATAGATTCCAATGTGTAAGTACTATGATACAATGGAGCACAAAATTAATATAATTTTGAGTCAAACTAATACTCAATGCTCCATATTTATTGCTAGTATTTACATAGAACGTGTTTCGTTAGGGTCTTCCTAATATCATCAGCTGTTGTCGACTAATGGACGTTGGTTTGGTGAACTCATTGGAGGCGATAGGTGCATCTCTGTTGGTATCTTGATGAATTTGAAGTTTGGGTTTTCTTCAAAGGTAGTGTCAAAATTAAACTATTTTCTTTCATATTTCTTTATGAAGATTTTTTCCCATGTGGTTAATGCAGCTAGACCTTGGACACTTTAATAAGTGGATTTCTCGTTCTATATCATGATTCTCCTTCCAAAAATGGTACGCTACCGCCAATTTAACTATTTCTTTGTTCCTAATGTTCCTAAAATGCTCTTTAAGCCTAATGTTCAAGTTCCTTTTTGTTTTTCCAATGTAAAAGTTGTCACAGCCTTTGCAGTTTATTCGGTACTCACCTGATTTTTTGTCTGTGGATATCTCCTTTGTATTATGTGATTTCAAAAGGTGTTGTACAGTAAATTTGTTCTGTGGGGCCAAAGTAATATTGTGCTCTTTGAAGACTTTTTGGAAAATATGTGTAGCTCTGGGATGATAAGTAAATTTTCTGTATAAAGTTTCATTGCTGATTGGGGAAAGAGTAGTTACTTGTTTGCATCTTTGTTGTTTTTGAATTTATCAATTTTCTTTTTGACCAATTCAGCACTGAATCCATTGTATTCTGCAATGTGAATTATATTATTGTACTCTTTGATATTGTGACTTTGTGGGTTCATGAAATTAAAAGTCCAGTTGCACAAACTAAAATGTTATTTCCACCAAATTACAGTTGGTACACGTATCACACACAGTTACGTAACACTCGCTACTCGGCACCTTGCCGTACGACTCTCTCTAGAGCTGACTAAAAACTCAGAACTGATAACTGAGAACCACCTGAGTCGTCCAATGCGTCGCTTATATAGGCAGATCGCTGCATCTCAAAGCTTCGCGGCTCGGAACAATCATTCCGATTGTTCCAGATGTCAGGGGGAGGGGAAAGAGACGGTATAGTGGCTCGTGATGCTTTTCTAACCATCTCCTCAGTGAGTGTCACACAGATAAATGGGTAGGCGTGGCCTGAACGGTTCTCGTCTCGCCCCTACCTGCCAGCTGGTTGGTCAAAAAGAAAATTGATAAATTCAAAAGACAACAAAGATGGAAACAAGTAACTACTCTTTCCCCAATCAGCAATAAAACTTTATACAGAAAATTTACATATCATCCCAGAGCTACACACCTTTTCCAAAAAGTCTTCAAAGAGCACAATATTACTTTGGCCCCACAGAACAAATTTACTGTACAACACCTTTTGAAATCACATAATACAAAGGAGATACCCACAGACAAAAAATCAGGTGTGTACCGGATAAACTGAAAACGCTGTGACAACTTTTACATTGGAAAAACAAAGAGGAACTTGAACATTAGGCTTAACTAGCATTTTAGGAACATCAGGAACAAAGAAATAGATAAATCGGTGGTAGCGTACTATTTTTGGAAGGAGAATCATGATATAGAACGAGAAATCCACTTATTAAAAAGTGTCCAAGGTCCAGCTGCATTAACCACATAGGAAAAAATCTTCATAAAGAAATATGAAAGAAAATTGTTTAATTTCGACACTATCTTTGAAGAAAATCCAAACTTCAATTTCATCAAGATACCGACAGAGACGCACCTATTGCCTCCAATGAGTTCACCAAACCAACATCCATTAGTCGACAACAGCTAATGATGTTAGGAAGATCCTAACGAAACACGTTCTAGGTAAATATTAGCAATAAATGGAGCATTGAGTATTTGTTTGACTCAAAATTATATTACAAATAGATTTTTCAATTAATTTTGACATCCCAGTTACTAAATTTCTCCAATCATGCATAATAAGAATGTTTCTCTTAAAGCTGTAGTTCATTTACATATTTTTACATTAATAAATGTAATTCTAGTAAATTTTTTTTAACATGTTTTACAGGACAGAGAGTTATGAGGTGTTGATTATTGGTGCAGGTGCATCAGGAATTGCGGCTGCTTCACGACTGATGGAGAATGGTGTGACCAATATAACTATTTTAGAAGCTGAGAATAGACTTGGAGGAAGAGTTTATTCTCTTCCGTTTGGTTGGTTTTCTTTCACATTAATTATTTAGTTTGTATTCCTTGCAAATAACTTTCTTCTATTCTCACTAGTTTATGAAAATTTTGTGTACCTACAGTTTAGAATAATATTAGTATTTTCAATTACTAGTTGAGCCCCATTCAACTTTATGCGAAAGCTGAGCAAAAATGCACTTGTTGTTCTAATCGATTTTAAGTGTTTTTACATATACTCACAAGGGAACTTTCATTATGCTTACACTGTATTCACTTGAGAGATTAATGGCATCATCTCTGCTTTATGTGGGGATTGTATGTCAAAAATTGGGCGTAGAGTTTAGCTGAAAGTACCCAAAAATGAGTCTAGAATACGTAGGAACATATAGGCATAATAATATAGCATTGTACGGGAGGGATTGTTTACTCCTGCGGGCAGGGGGCTGCACATGGCATACATAAGGAATGCTGTGTAAGAGTTCAGGAGGGATGTCCAGGAGCTACTTGCAAGTGGTCACATGTGGCACTTTTCACGCTTCAGTTTTGGGTGTTGTGGTTTTACTCTGCAACAGATTTTTGGCACACAGGCCCCAACATAGAGCAGAGATGATGCCATCGAACTCTCAAGTGAATAGTGATAGTAAGAGTAAGTAACAGTATATAGTAAGTAAGAGATAGTAAGAGTATAGTGATGGTTCCCTTATCAGAACATAAAACATTTAGTGCACACATTTTAACCCTAGATATCAAACTATTGTTAAGATATTAATTTTTAATTCATAATTAATCATTTTTTATCCATCAAATAGCTTAGCCTATATACGGCTAGTGTGGAGAAATGATTAATTTCCATCAATTAACTAAAATAATAAGAGTTAAATGATGAAGCCTGGGACTTAAGTACTTACAACAGTAAGTCGCCACGAACGGTGTATCTCGGATGCGAGAGCCCCTAGTGGTCTACCGGGGAAATATACGAGTCAACTGGAGAATTTAATGTCAGGAAGGCACGTTGGCCATGGTAGCTCAAAGGTTAAGAGCGACTGGACGGAAACCAGTAGATCCGTGGTTCAAATCCCGGCCATGGCATTGAATTTTTCATGTTGACTCTATCCATCAAATAGCTTAGCCTATATACGGCTAGTGTGGAGAAATGATTAATTTCCATCAATTAACTAAAATAATAAGAGTTAAATGATGAAGCCTGGGACTTAAGTACTCACAACAGTAAGTCGCCACGAACGGTGTATCTCGGATGCGAGAGCCCCTAGTGGTCTACCGGGGAAATATACGAGTCAACTGGAGAATTTAATGTCAGGAAGGCACGTTGGCCATGGTAGCTCAAAGGTTAAGAGCGACTGGACGGAAACCAGTAGATCCGTGGTTCAAATCCCGGCCATGGCATTGAATTTTTCATGTTGACTCTATCCATCAAAAAGGAAATACTCCTTGGATCATAACATATATTGTATTGTTCCCAAATGTTTAACATAACTTAAAAGGAATTGATGTGCAGGCACTTATTAATTTAATTTTTTAAGAAATAAATAATGTTTGTATAATATAGTTAAATTTTTTGACCTTTCAATGTGAGTTATGAAAAATGTTTAATTTAATTTATTTAATATTTTAATTGGTGCACAACCATTTTTAAATCTCCAAGGCTTGAAGTTTTTCAGAAAATATCAACTAATAAGCTATAATAAAGTGTGATATAAGGAGCATTTTAAGTATAAAAATACTAAGAAAAGAAATTGAGAAAAATGGAATTTTAAGTTTAACATGATGCTTTCTCTAAATTGTGCAGGATCAATTAAATAGACATTTCTGGTTTCAACATTGTTGATATTAGTAGCCAATGTGTGGTATGAAAGTAAAAATGAAGAAAGAAAAACTAATTAATAAATTTCATAGACACTTTACTTAAAGATATGGAAAATAAGATACACAATAGGAAAGCGAAATATCTTAGAAAACTTCATTCATTAAGCATATATGTTTCAAAATGGTTTGTTAAAATTGAAATGGTAGTGACATTACTCCAAAATATCAGCTGGAAGGGAAGCCTTTGCATTAATTTAAACCAATTATAAATTTCTTTACTTGGAATATATTTTGTATTTTTCAGCTTTTTTATGACCATTTTCTATAGAGATATTTTAGGTTTTTGAGAGCAAAATACAGAAGCTGGCAACATTGTAATTTTTGAACCCTTTTTTCATAACAATACACATATATTTTCTCTTGGTTAGAGGATGAAGGCAGAATTTATCCTTGTAAAAACTCTGACCAGAGCTAGACAAACTCGTCATGCAGGCAATTAGGGACAGAATCAGTTGCTAGAGGAAAGGTGTGCTATAAACAATAAGTATGTTTATCTATATTCAGGACTCAATTAAAAACTTCTAGAATGTGTACAACAATTTAAGTGTGTGTGAAAGGGATAGCTAAGAACTTTGGTGATCAATCCTCCTGTAATATAAAATATGGCAGATACTGGGAACCAAGACATATTATAAGGTGACGAAGCCATGATTTATGCATAAATCAAAAGGTGAATAAAGAAATAAAAATAAAGTGGAGTTGATTACAGTGATTAATTATTCAATTATTGCTACCAAGACATAAATTTTGGAAGCATAATGAATAAAATAGATGTGTTCTAGCTCTCAGAATTTGTTTTGGATGCAGATCTTGTAAAAAATACTATCATGCAGTATTGAAAAGTTTTCCTCACCATGCTGCTTATAAAATTCCCCATTTAATAAAAATATAACTAATAGTCAAAAAAATTATTTGTAGTAGGTTTATTGACACTTAATCACTTGCATTTTTATATTAGCAAGGGACTAGTTTCGGAAGCCATTGTTTCCATCCTCAACCTCTCTTCAACTAGCATTTGTTGTCGTCTGCTCTCTTCTCTCTCTGTGGAACTATAAACTTCTTTGTCAAATTATCTACTGGTGGGATTTCAAAGTTCATTACTCGGTCCTTATTTTTCCATATGAATATGCTCTTCTGTTGTCAGTTTATTTTGCTTTATCACCCTTTCTAGTAATTTTGGATTTGGATCAATGTCATGATTTTCATTCCATAAATGAAATGGTACTGCTGACTTATCTTCTTGTTTTATTTTGATGTTTCTAAAGTGCTTTTTGACTCTGGTTTTTAGATTTCTTTTAGTTTGACCTTGTAGCATTTTTCACAATTCTTACAACTTATTTGTTATATTCTGGATCTGTTAATTGAAGGGATTTCATCTTTTCTTTCTGAATTTAGCAGTTTTAAAACTGAGTATCTATTAGTAGGTGCCAAGATGAGATTTTGGTCCTTAAAGAACTTTTCAAATTTATTAAATGTTTTTGGGTGGTATGTGAATGCCCTGAATATGCTGTTGCTTTCTTTTTCTTTAGTAAATGTGGTTGCTTCCTTAATGGTTTTTCTTTAGTTTAGCCTTTTTAATTTTCTTAACACAAGACTGTTGTATCCGTTTTCTTCTGCTACCTATGTGTTGCATGGCTTTTCGCTCTTTGAAAAATTCTGCTTTATCCATGGGTATGTTGACTAGTCTGTGTGTAAAACTATTATTGCATATTTTGGTATAATTGAGTTGTAGCTATTTTTTAATGTAATTTTCTGAATGTGTTGGCTTCCTATAAATTCTATATTTCATTTTTGTGTTATTTCTGATGATATTTAGATCCAAGAAAGGGAGCTGTCCACTGATTTCCTTTCCTATTGTAAATTTGATAGTCCTTTCTTGCAGATTGATTAATTTTAATTCATCATTTAAATGTTTATTAGGAACTATTGCAAAGATGTCATCAACATATCTATACCAAACCTTGAAGATCCATGGGAAGCCCCTTTTAATTTGTGTTTCAAATGCACTCATAAATAAGTTTGTCAAAAAGGGTGAAAGTAGGTTGCCCATTCATAAACCTGATTTCTGCTTGTAGTATTTCCCATTAAAGCTGAAGAAGTTTTGTTCAATGCGTAATTTTGTTAGTGAAATGCAGTGGCGGCTGGTGGGTTAAATTATTGGTGGTGCACAAATGAAAAATAAAATACAGAGTCACCTGTTTATACAGATTCTCTGCTCTACTCCGGGCAAATCTATCGATAACTTTTGCATTGAAGTCGCTGATCTTCATAAAAACTCTCTCTCAATTGAAAGCATTGCTAATGCTGACAATCGGTCCTGTGACATTGTGTTCCTAAGGAAAGTTTTTACTGATTTTAAAGTTGAGAAACAGCATTCTGCTTCAGCGGTACACATTGGCATAGTTAACAGTACTCAGAGGAGTTTGACATATTCGCTGAATGTAGCACATAAATTGTTTTCCTTAATGAAGTCCATCAAGCACAAAGCGCCGGACATTCCACGAATATCCTCTCGACTGTAAATTACAGTCAGTTCTCTACGAATTTTTGTTCCAATGATAAAAGGATAGAACCTTATTATTTCTCTAAGGGAATCTTCTGGAAATGTCTTAGAAATTTTCTCGATGAAACAGAGTCGAGGCTACCAGATGTTCCGTGAAGCTAAATCGGTCCTTTGCTTCTCTAAGAATGTCACATACTTCAAGAACTTCTCGTCTTTTCACATCATGATCTTCTATTCTTCTCCTCTTAATTGCAGTGTCTTCGTGTTCCTCAATATCCACGCTATTTCTTACCTTTTGCACTTCCCTTTCAAATGCGTTTAGCTGGACGAGGGCAAATGTTGCATTGCAGTCTCGTTTCTGCAGCTGATTGTACAAAATGTCCACATGGGGCATGATCTTGTAGAAGAAAGACAGCCAGAATAAAAAATTATAATCTTTCAAAGTGGCCATAAACTCAGAAGCCTGAACAGGTGTGGCGTTGTTTAACAGAGCTCTCTTCTGAATAACCTCCATGCATTTAATTAAATTCTCCCTGTGTTCGAAAAGCAGGGCACACAGAAGCTAAGCCTGAAGGTCACGCTATAGCCGTTGCTAAGAGTAGGAGGAGCTAGGTTTATAAACCTCCATTTAAGCAATGTATAAGAAGCCACTCCCATCTCTTCACCTTCCCGCAATCCCCTCAGAGAACCCACATTTGGGCGAAATGTTAGGTTAACACTTTGCTGCAAACCTGGCAGCTCCTACAGCTAACCTGTGTTTATTTCGACTTCTGCAGTCATTGGCAGCTACAGACAATAAGCGTAATTGAAACATGTTTGTATATAAAACAATGCAAACAAGTACAGCTTTATTGTGCAAAATGCACCTGTTATATATTCAGAATCAGTGGGAGTAGCGCAAACCTGCAACCTTAAGGAGGAACCGCCCCTGGTGAAATGTATTATTCTGCTTCTACTGCTTCCATTTCTATTGTAGTTAGCCATTTAAAAAAAAAAAAAATCACAAGTCTCTGCAGCATCTGTCTCTGCAGAGTTGTCATGTAACCTGCAAGAGGTATATCAAATGACAGGAAATGGGAGAGAAGAGATCCATGATAGAAGACACCACTCTGCATTGGCCTAGCCCGACAGGGAAAACCATATAGAAAAACTTGGGTGAGAAGGGTGGCCACCAGGAATTGAATTCAGTATCTCCCGAATAAGAGCTTGTGCTTTTTTATGGAAATATGGAGCCATTTACATTTAAAGCAAGCCTTTGCTAATCTGCAGAAAACTGAGTCTTAGATCGTGGGTCTGAACCTGGCCCAGATTAATAGTTTTTAGGTGTACTAAAAACTATGTGTTGACTTCATATCAATAAACTTAGTAACAAGTGAAAGAACTCCTGTAGGACAAAATTCTCGCACAGTGGCAGTGCTGATATAAATCCTGATTATTGACAGCACCGATAACAAATAAAATAAAAAATGTCCACAGAAAAATGAAAGCAAGACTTTACTAATAAATAAGATTTACTATATGTTAGCTCAGAGATTTACGTAATTATTCACTTTTACTTTATAGTGGCTATTTTTGTACATTCTCTTGTCCAATTAATTAATTGTCATCTCACATTATTTGGTTTCAATGGATTCAAATTAATTTTATAATTTTCATTATTTTTTAATTTACATTATTTTTTCTTTCATGTTATGAGTAGGATGTTCAAATGCTACATATAAACAGCACATAAATCATTAATTGCTTTTGCTTTCACACCTTTTGTTCTCTACTATATAAGTGTGGGATAATATCCCATTTCAATTTAATGTTCTATATTTTGGAGTTAAAATAGCTTATAGTTGTCATAATCTGTGTTTATTCTAGATCATGCAGTGCTGGACATGGGAGCACAGTGGGTTCATGGGGAGAAAGGAAATGTTGTTTTCCAAATGGCAGAGAAACTTAATATACTTGAGGCGAGCAAAATGAGTGAGGAATATTTTAAGGGATGTTTTCTACTTTCTTCAGGACAGGTATCTGATCCTGAATTCAGCAACAGAATGTTGGACCTCTTGTTGGAGATTCGAAATGCCAGTGAATTTGAAACACAGGAGTTCAATGGATCTCTTGGAGATTATTACACACAAAGGTTAATTTTCTTAATTTCTGCTTCTCTCTAATTGGAGAAATCAAGATAATACACAGGATTTTGGGACTTATAAATTATGTTCTAAATAGAATTGCAAGGTAAAACATAACAAACCTCAGTGTGTATGGGTAAGTATGTGTGTGTTTGTGTGTATGAGTGCGGCCTTGTGCAGATATGAAAAAGAGAGAATGAAAGTACGAGTAAAAGCACTTATGGACTCCTTTTCATTGCACATATTTAGATAGAGCATATGTATAAGTATGCCCCATAGATCTGGCATGTTTTATAAGCAGTTATTCATATTAAGCTAGTTTACTTTATAACAAGAAATAAAGTTCTCAACTTTGACAGAGATTTAATGCATACATTTTAACACATTATATCAAACCAGAGATAAGATATTAATTTGTAATTCCTAATTAATCACTTTTTGATGTGGTAAAAGGAAATGTTCCTTGGATCATAAATTTAACTTTTATCATATAGTTCCCAAATGTTTAATGTGAACTTAAAAGGAATTGATGCGCAGGCATTTATTATTATTAAAATTAGGCAAATGAGTCAACCTTGTATATACTTTTCTCCAGTAAGTAACAGTACGGAACAGTAAGTGGAGAAAAGTATTGTCACCCGAGCGTCGGAACACCCTATAGACTGGGCAAGCAGCAGACGGGTCGGTGTTCGCCCCGCCCCCTCGTTTGTCTTATAGCGTTAAGAAGGGATGACTGGGACAAAAAACATCACTGCGCCGTCTCTTTCTGTTCCACCTGTGTTCTCGAAATTACGGGATATTTCATCTAATGGAGAACCTTCCAGATCGGCAAGCGGACCCTATATAAGCTACACGTCGTGCAAGAGGAGTTAGTGAGTCAGTCAGTGTTTGACGTGCTAGCGAAGGAGCGCCGTGTTAATGAACGAGAAGACTGTGCAACGGAAGACTTTACGTAATTGTGTACGTGCATCTGAACGGTAACGGACGAACTGGTGAATCGTAATTGTGTGCATTACGTAATTTTGTGTAATTGGCAAGTGTTCGACTGTAAGTCGGTGGAAATAAAGAACATTGTTGAGTTTGTGTAATTGGACTTTTCATTTCACGAACCCACAAAGACACAATTGGTGTCAGAAGTGCGACATAACACAATGGAGGCAGCAAGAAAAGATTTTAGCGGAACTGAAAGAAATGAAGACGGCAAATGAAAACCTCGCTGCAAAAAGAGAAGCGGCAAATAACAGCCTGGCCGCGAAGCTGGAGACTGCAAATAACAGCCTGGCCGCGGAACTGAAACTAATGAAGACGGCTAACGACAACATCACCGAGAAGATGGAAGAAATGAAGGCCGAATTAACAGCGAAGATGGAAACGGCAAACAACAACTTGGCCACGACAATGACCGCAAAGATGGCCGAACTGACAACGGAGATGAGGGAGGCGAACGAGGTCCTCGCCGCCAAGTTTGAGGAACGGTTGGCCGGCGTGAGGGATGACGTCACGAATCTGGGCAAGAGGATGGGTCAAGTAGACGACCGCCTTAATGATTTAGAGGAAAAGGCCGACAACATCGCAAAACCCCTCACCCGCCTGACGGAGGAAAACCGGCCTTATGTGTGGACAGAGGACGCCGAAAATGCTTTCCAGCACCTAAAGGAGACCCTGTGCAGTGCTCCAATTTTGGGTTTCCCACAACCGGGTGGCGCCTTCATTGTGGACACCGACGCTAGCGACCGTTGCATTGGAGGTGTCCTATCGCAGATCCAGGACGGCCATGAGCGGGTGATAGCCTACTACAGCAAGACGCTATCCAAGGCAGAGAAGAACTACTGCGTCACCCGACGAGAATTATTGGCGGTAGTAAAGACCTTGGAGCACTTCCACAAGTACCTGTACGGTCAGCCATTCCACCTGAGGACTGACCATTCCGCCCTAACCTGGCTATTGAGCTTTAAAAACCTGGAAGGCCAGACGGCACATTGGGTCCAGAGGCTGCAGGAGTACGACTTCACCTCGGAACATCGTAGAGGGAAGAGCCACGGTAACGCAGACGCCATGTCCCGAAGACCCTGTCCAGTAGAGTGCGGCCAGTGCACAAGAGTGGAAGAGAAGGAGCGTGCCGCAGCAGTCCGAGTAGTTGTGGCAGTGCCTGCGGACGGCTGGGATAGCGCAGGCCTGAGGAGGGAGCAGCTGGCGGACGCAGACTGAGGCCACTCTTAAGGGAAGTGGAGGCAGGGACGAGACCAACCTGGGAGGACATCGCACCGAGGAGCGCCACCTACAAGTCGTACTGGGCCCAATGGGACTCCTTGAAGACCAGAGAGGGCGTGCTGTTCCGGGTATGGGAATCACCCGATGGGAAGACGCAGAGAGAACAGTTGGTACTACCCCGGAGTAAGGTACCGGAAGTCTTGGAAGAAGTGCACGCTGGTACTTCAGGAGGACACCTGGGAGCGAACCGAACGATTGACAAACTTCGGCAGCGCTACTTCTGGCTGAGACTCCGAGCAGATGCTGGTGGTGCACCTGGACCGCCTGGCACGCTACGATGGTGCTGTTCGGGACGACCAGCTTTGAGGAGGGAGCAGTGTCACCCGAGCGTCGGAACACCCTATAGACTGGGCAAGCAGCAGACGGGTCGGTGTTCGCCCCGCCCCCTCGTTTGTCTTATAGCGTTAAGAAGGGATGGCTGGGACAAAAAACATCACTGCGCCGTCTCTTTCTGTTCCACCTGTGTTCTCGAAATTACAGGATATTTCATCTAATGGAGAACCTGCCAGATCGGCAAGCGGACCCTATATAAGCTACACGTCGTGCAAGAGGAGTTAGTGAGTCAATCAGTGTTTGACGTGCTAGCGAAGGAGCGCCGTGTTAATGAACGAGAAGACTGTGCAACGGAAGACTTTACGTAATTGTGTACGTGCATCTGAACGGTAACGGACGAACTGGTGAATCGTAATTGTGTGCATTACGTAATTTTGTGTAATTGGCAAGTGTTCGACTGTAAGTCGGTGGAAATAAAGAACATTGTTGAGTTTGTGTAATTGGACTTTTCATTTCACGAACCCACAAAGTCACAGTATATACAAGGTTGACTCATTTGCCTAATTTTAGTAACAATGGCACTCCACTTTCTGAAATACTTCTTTTTATTCTATATAGACATTTATTAAATTAATTTGCTTAAATCAATTTTGTTTTTATAATGTAAGATTTCTTAACAGAGCTGGAGCTGGAGGTATCATAGAATTAGTTCTTAAGTATGAGCCCCAATATGTTTAATTTGCAATTTCACACCTATGCTTTATATGTCACAATAAAGTGACAAATGTATCCTTTAATACTCAAAAGCACATTTACCTTTGGCATGGTATCAAACAGTGAAGTGGATCTAGGTGTAACTCTTTAATAAAAACTAACTTTTCTTCCCACCTATTTTTACGAGGTATGTCCAGAAAATAAGTTCTATTTGGTAATAAAATTAAATTATGTACAGATACAGAAAAATTATTTATTGTACAACATTCTACAACTCTTAAACTACTTTTCCACAGAACTGCCGAAATTTTGCAGGCATTTGTCATTGTGAGGCACAAGATTTTGTATACCTTCTTCATAGAAGTTTGCCGCCTGTGTCTTCAACCAGTTGGAAATATTTTCTTTCAGCTCTTCATCATTGTTGAAGTGTTGACCGCCAAGGAAAGATTTGAGATGCAAAAACAGATTAAAGTCGCTAGGAGCGAGGTCAGGGCTCTACGGGGGGTGGTCAAATATGTCCCAGCCAAATCCCTGTAGGATGTTTTTTGTCGCATTTGCAGTGTGTGGTCATGTGTTGTCATGAAGAAACACAATACCTATTGACAGCATTCCTCAGCACTTATTCTGTATTGCGCAGCGCAATCCTAGCATTCAGAAAACGAATCACAGATCTGATTTCACAAGCGGCAGGATTTTTAATCAACACCGACATTGTAAACAAGCACAACAAAGCGTACGTGGCTGACAGCGATCTCACAATGGCGCATGTTTCTTCTCCTTGATACAGAGCATCTACCGCGCATGTGCGTAACTGCGATCCCAGCGATGCAGCGGAGATAAATTGAAACAGAACTTACTTTCTGGATGCCCCTTGTATTAAACAAATGAGAAGAGAGCAGATGACAACAACAGATGATAGTCAAATCTTCGAAATCGATAATGGATGCAACGGCTTCCGAAACTAGTCCCTCAATAGTATAAAAATATAAAAGTGAATTGAGAAGATATTGACACATCCTTTCACATGTTTCAAGAGCTGTTGCTCTTGAAGCATGTCCTGTAAAAAACAGTGTGAATGAAGCAATGTGTCAATATCTTCTTGATTCACTTTTATTGTAACTTGTGCTTCACTGTCTCTACACTTCTTTCAAGTTTTATAATTTGGATAAAAATATAAATTGAGAATTTATTTTAAAAATTAGCTTTCAATATTTATTTTATTTGTATGCACATAGGCATTTTAGGTTATGCAACATCAGAATAGAATCTGATTCTTATGAATATGGTTATCATCTCGGCATTCTAATTTTACAGATTTGAAGAAAAAGTGATGGAGAGCAATCTTAACAAAAAGGCTTCAAAATCCTTTCTGAGCTGGTATCACAAATATCATAATTCAGTGGATGGTTCAGATTCATGGTTTGAAATATCAGCAAGTAATGCAGTGGAGTCCTGGGAGTGTGAGGGTAACCAAGCAATCGTTTGGAAGTTTGGGGGATATGCTAATGTTTTCAATCTTCTAATGGTATTTACCTTTTGTTTTTCCCTATTTTCTATTGCATCATCTAGAGAAGTAATCTCAGATTCAAAGCATTACATTTGTCTTTGTTTTGCAGTTGTAGGTATAGTTGAAACACATAATCTTTAACAAGGGAGTTGGTCTGGATGAATCATTCAGTTAGATGCTGGCCTATTGATCACAAGGTTCCGGGTTCAAATTCGGCCCAAGCTGATGGTTTTTTAAGTATGCTTAAAAAGTGATAGTCTGTATTGTTGATTGGCGGCATGTTAAATTACTTCTTCAGGATAAAATTCTGGTACATTGGCAGCTCTATAATGATCCCGATATTTGACGCATTGTTAATAAAGAAAATATTTATTTTTATTGAGGGAAGTATTGAAAGCCTTAAAATTAAATTAAGAAACACTATCTATCAGATAAGCAGACCATGTCTAAAATGTTTGTTGCCAGTATTGCCTACAAAGTATTGAAACTGAAGCTAAAATTCTGCAACACTTTTTCTACACAGTGTACTTATATGGTGGTGTAATTTACGTCCTCCAATATTAAATCATATCGGATGATGAATGAAATGGGTGAAATGATGTTCAAATAAGCCTAGGGTCCATGGAGCTTAGAGCTACCCAACATTCGTCTTTTTTAGGATAAGAGAAAACTCCGGAAAAAGCCTTATCCAGGTAACTCACCCTAACTGAGATTCAAACTCGGGACCTCTTGAACGTGAGGCAGACATGCTACCATCTACACTACCAAGGCAGGCACTTATACTTGAACGTTTCTCTTTTCATTAGAAGAGAGTTGTGTGAATATTGCTACAATTACAATAATTTTTATTAATAGGAAATGCAACCTCCAGTTGACCATAAATGTTTCATTCAGTCTTTGTTATAATAATGTAACACCTGATGGAGAAGGCTTTGGAGGTGAATCCTTTTCATATTTGCAGAATGAAACATTTGTGGTAAATCTGATTTTAGGTGCTGCACATTCGGGAGCTTTATGTACTTTGAGTCCTTATTTACTTTTTATCCTTCTTATCTTGAATGCTTAACTTTGATTAGCATAAATTAGAAACTATGAGACCTCTTCTCTATCTCAGGTAATAGTTACCTTAGACTCAAGAGATTTTGGCTCCTGCAGCATTTCTTGCATGATCGTCAGGTTATAAAAGCCAGCCTGAGTGTGTCACAGAAGTAGAGTAGTTGAAAGTCAGTCTGTAAGGAATTCAGTTCAGTTCAGCAGCTAGTTGTAGGTTGACCAGTGAATATAAGAGTTGTATCAGTCAGTCAGCAGAACAGTGTATCAGAAAAATGTTCTGTGTGCGTCAAGAAACTACAAGTAGTGTAAGTTGATGTGTGCAACAGAGCCATAAAGGATTGTTAGATAGACTTACTCTATGTAGATATTTATAAAAAGTGAAATGAGCTAACAATACTGATAACCAATAAGGTGAGTTTGGTGCAACTTCCTGTTGTCATTTTGTCACAATAAATTAACATAACAATATAATGACATAAAAATAAATATTACAAACAGATATAATGAAAATAAAATCAGGGATCAGAGATAATGTTGTCATTCTGTACAGAAGCAAAATCAAATTCCTCCTTGAAGTTATAATGATTTGTACAAATATAATGTGAGCTTTGTATTAAACTTTCACTTGGCTTTTACAGCCAAGCATCTTGTCTTGAGATTTGCAATGATTTACATTTGAGATTTACATTTGATTTGCAATGTATAGCATGCACTATGAGATCTTTATTACATATACATTTAAACAGCTTTTGATCAGGCATAAAATATAACTGGCAATGAATTGTCACCAAAACTGCTACATACTCAGTACTTACAGGGCTGCATAAGCAATCCATGTCATTTGACTTCATTTTATCACTGAAATATTGTCAAAATGAGATTATAGCATCTGATTCCAACTGTTTATAAAAGGTCACAGCTGATTTTTAATTGTTTGTGATTAGTAAGCTAAAGTCCATAAAATGTTCTTAAAGAACATAGAAGGCCATGCTTCATCATGATAATTGTACATAATATACTATTGGTATTCAATATTTAAACAAATTAAATAATATTATTAATATTTATGTTATTCTTATTTTATGGTTATGTTTATTAAACTTTTCAATCATCAGATAGTCTTAACAAATACAACTTATGTGTTTATATTACATAGGTAATTGCCTAAATGCCTGTAACCATCAATATTACCAACTTAATGGTGGTTTTATGATAATATGTTTACCCAAGTATTACATATAAAATACCAGGGCAATACAATCCTACAAAATAAAAATTGTTCCACCACATGTTAACCATGGCACACTTTATATTTATTAACAGAATTTCATTACAGAAAGGATATAATTTCTTCTTTTATTTTAGTATATTACTTTCTTTTATAATTCAAAAAGTTAATTCATAAAAAACTTTAATACCTGTATTATAAAACTGTGTATGTATACTTTGTTCTTAGTTATATGCAAAAATAAATTATAGGTTTCAAAATTTGGTTGATCTATAATATCTCACAATATTTTATTGTTACATTTTTTAAATTAAATCAATTTGGAATAAAAAGCACGTGTAACAGAACTGAATGTTAATGTAATTTTAAGTTGAACTAGTACTCAATGCTCCATATATTACTAGTGTTTACCTAAAATGCATCATTAGGACCTTCCTAACATCCTCAGTAAATGTCGACTGAGGATGCTAGGAAGGTCCTAATGAAAAGTATTCTAGGTAAACACTATTAATATATAGAGCATTGAGTACTATAACTAGACCAAAAACAAAATGCAGTTGGAGGCATGGCTTACCAACTCTAGCTTTCCCCCTCTACTGTCATTTCAGGTTGCCTCTCCTCCTGTACTGTTCATCTGTTTCACTCGCTTTCACATTCACTATTACATTTACTCTTTGCATTTTCTGCCGAATCACTGCTAGTTCCTCAGGGTTTAAAGAAACTATGATTGTACCTATTTGATGATCAATTGTGAGGTCATGTTCGAGGTAATTGTTTTCTGTTAACGTTGACAATCAAAACAGCATTAAAACACACGCCTTTGGTGTGGTTTGTGCTCTGTCATATGCAGGAAGGGAGGGGTGGGAGTCACGTAATGCTTGGATGGTGAGAAGGGAAGAAGACTCTCCTCGCGCATGCGTGCACTGACTGCATTTTGTTTACAGTCTACCTGTAGTTCAACTCAATATTATATTAATTTTGTGCTAGATTGTATCATAGATCTTACTCATAGGAACTGAATGTTATTTAGATTAACTCTATTAGGAGTATTAACTATTAAATTTCAGAATATATTTTCAGAACATACACTTAATTTAGACTTTGTGTGGAATTAAGTAATGTGTTTTAAAGAAAAACATTTTTCACACATGTTCTCTATGTTCTCTTTATTTTCAGAACAAATATACAAGTGACAAGCCTCCGATGTTTGCTGACAAAAAAGTAAAATACAATAAAGAAGTAATACAAATTGAATGGGAGAATGACAACACCAATAATACGTCAATAGTAGTTCACTGTAGTGATGGTTCATCGTACCAAGCACCTCATGTAATTGTTACTGTGAGTCTGGGAGTGCTTAAGGAGAGGGTAAACACCATGTTTCATCCTGCCCTACCTAATGAAAAACTTAGAGCCATTGAAGTAAGTAATGCTATTGAAATGAAATAAAAATGAATGCATTTCAAAAAAATATCAAGTTAAGCAACAACATTATTAGAGGAAAGTTACCCAGTATCGGACACTTAAGCTTTTTGTTCCATAATGGCTTAAGAAATGGGTACTGTGCATATTAAAAATTATTTTTAAACTCCTGTACCAATATGTTATCCATAATAAGTACTGACAGGAGAGAATTTTAAACATTTATAAACCTCACAGTTTCCCTAATTTGAAAACAAGGAACATTATATCGGACAGTCTGAATAATTTGGCATAGTTTTCATGGGCACAATCCTTGCATATGCGGCACTGGATCCAGTCTTCATGAAACTTTCGCCACAAATGATACTCAGTTTTTTTCATATTGTCGACGAATGCATTGTTGCATCGAGGTGGCGTGGTCAAGGCATTCAAAGAGACGGACAGTTCAGTGCAGAGATAAAAGCTTGCCAAAAAGTTGGGGGAAAGGAGATGGACTTCTGGGGAGTTCGTCTTTCTTCTAACGCTGTCCTGATTGTTTGAGAACATTCCACGAATTTCCGGAATAGTGAGTAAGCTATAAAAGGAAGCTGCCACCCGCTACTGGGGACAGTTGTTAATTGGACTCGTGTGCGCGAACAGCTGTGAATTGAGAACTTTGTTTGTGGTCGATGACCTTGCAAGTTGTATTGTGTATGTGGCGTGATTCTGTTACTGTAAGGGTTGATCAAGGTGTGTTTCTACGGAAATAAAGAGCAATTTTTGGTATTTGTGACCTAGAGTTTTAATTTCACGAACCCACAAAGTCATAATATTCAAAGCTCAGTGATTTTTTTCACCCTTTGCTGAAAAGGTTGCAGTTCAAGGGGTAGATACCACAACAAGAAAATAATGCAGACTTAAAAGCTTCATTCTCTACACCTTGTTGCTAATTTCTGTAAAAAATGAAATTCATTTTTTTTGCAGTGTCATAAGATGGCTATCTAAAATTTTTATTTCGTTGCCCAATATATCATCTTTTCTTCCAAAAAAGTGCTTTTATATGTATCAATGGCAGGTTTCACTTTTGTTTCATTTCCTGCAGAAATTAATTTTAGTCTGTCTCCTAAAGTGATTTTAGGAACATAGAACTACACATTTGCTTCCCTAATGCTTAGTTCCTCCTCCCCTTTACTTCATCAGTAGCTAACTTCACGTTTTCCACCGTTCAATTTCCTCTATTCCTCCCCATATATGTTTGAAACAAATGAAATAAAAGAATTGATAAGAAAGCTATGAATAATGTAAATTTATACTGAGGAATTAATCCTTAAAGAATTAATTCCTCAATATAAATTTACATTAAAAATAATCTACGATAAAAATCCTGGTAATTAAGTACTTACAATAGTAAGTCGCCACAAGTGGTTGTCTCAAATTTGAGAACCCTAATTGGTCCACCGGGAAATATGATGAGTCAATTGGAGAATTTAATGTCGTTGACCATGGTAGCTCAAGGGTAGAGCAACTGGACGGAAACCAGTAGATCCGTGGTTCAAATCCCGGCCATGGCATTGAATTTTTTCAGTTGGCTCTAATTAATTAAGCTATGAATAAGTTTGTCCGATATCGTCTTCTGAATTCTTGTCCAATATTGAATGCCTTATACATAAAACATGAACGAGTTACTGCACCTAACACATTTAAAGAAAAGCAATGTTTTCATCCATATTTTTAGATTAACATATAGTAAATAATTTGCAAAGCTTAAAAGTAAAATTGACTCACCAGTATTTTAGTATCAGGTTCACAAAATTACCTTCGTGCAGCAGAAAGGAGGTCAGAAATAAGAAACCTCTCTTTTATGTGATCAATTCATCAATTGTTTGTTGACTGTTACGGTTCTGGCTTATGCTAAAAGGTCTAACACTACCTGAGCTAAATTTGCTGATGCATTGTACCAAAAGTGATACTGTCTGGTATAGGATTCCGTCCGATACCAGGTGACCTTCACCTATGCATTTTGTTATTTTTTCTACTGTTTGTGTAACATATAGAAAGTATGTAATTAGGATGGAAATTGTACTGGAAGGTGTTCTGAATTTCTTAATGTTTAAAAAAAAAAAAATTCTGGTGTTGTATGTGTTAACATATCAAACTTTATTTTTTTTAGGTTTAGTTCAGCCAAATTGTGACACAACATTATTTTCCGGATTGCCCTTTACATGGTACATTCTTAAGAACATGCCTATAACAATATTTTACACAATGGTAGAGAATGACATGTGAATGCAAAACATCAAATTTTTTACTTTAACATGTAGGCACATAGCAGACAGAGAAGGTATTGCAATCCACCCCAAAATTTGATATAAAAATTTCACTGAATTCCTGAATCTGAAAAAGGGGAGAATTTTTGGAAATTGGTTCAGGTATGTGTGTGAAGTGCTACACCAAAAAGAATAGTTGATTAAATATTAAACTTGTTACTTAAGTATAGCATCTTTCAAGCATGTGATGTGGAGATTTTCCATCTAAATTACCTTTATATGGAACATTTTTCAAAAGTTTTGATTACTTCAAAAATGGTTCTAACAATTCTGATATAAATACCATATGTTTAAGTTATTTTCAAGACAAATGAAATATGATTTTGATTTGATTTGATTTATTGATTCATCCATTAATACATGTACATGTTATAGGACACGTCAAATTAAAAACTAAGTACAATATTTATAATTAAGGTAGCTAACTAAATATTTACAAATTTAAAAATTCATCCACACTGTAGAAGCTATTGGCTCTAAGGAAGTTTAATAACAATTTCTTAAATTGATGTTGTGATTCAATCTTTTTTATAGATTCAGGTAGCTTATTGTAAAGGTATATCTTATATGTGATATTTGAGTCTTAATATATAAAATATGTTACACCAACGTGTCATTCTATTCTTCTCTACTTTTACACACAAGGAGAAAGCTTTGAAATTAATAAAGCAAAATTTTCTTTTGCAGGGATTGGGTATTGGAACAGTGAATAAAATTTATGTGAAATTCACACATCGCTGGTGGCCAGATGAGTACAATGGGTTCCACCTTTTATGGACTGATGAAGACATAGATTCAACTACATTGCCAATAAACACAGGGGAGGTATACATCATATACAGTAATATTTTAAAGTATACTTTCACAACTAATCTCATGCAGTTTAAGAATTTGTAGTGTAACATGAAAGAAGGTAATTTCTAATGTTTTTTAAAAATTATTTGTTTTAGTATGTAGATGGAAAACACTGGCTGCATGATGTATATGGATTCTATGAGGTGGACAAATATCCTCTAATCCTCTCTGGATG
The DNA here is from genome assembly GCA_030765055.1 of Mantis religiosa. NCBI lineage: Eukaryota > Metazoa > Arthropoda > Insecta > Mantodea > Mantidae > Mantis > Mantis religiosa. The sequence continues at coordinate 141,064,492 of CM060955.1, read as the reverse complement.
GGTTGTTGGTAAAGGATCACGTTATATGGAAACACTGAGTGATGAGCAAATTACAGCTGGAGTTGTTCACCTTTTGGAGAGGTTTATGGGCAGAGCTCTTAATGTATCTGTTCCTCAACCAGAGAGAATAATTAGGTATCTCTTAGGCTCAAAATAATTGTTTTATATACCATTTATAACAAGACCTGTTGAATCTTTGACAACCCACAGATTGACAACTCTTAAATAATATATGTATTTGTAAACAAGCACAAAACATATGCAGAGCAGGGAAATGTTATGATTGCACATCCCACTATTGCAATCAATTAATTTTACCCTTAATGTACTTTAAACCATTCCCCATAGTATGCTTTATATTTTTCCATTCCTTTACTACATTCTTCTTAGAAACAAGACATTTATGTTTTAGCAAACGTATCTTTGATCATTATTATTCTCAATCAGTTATGTTTCTCTGCTTGTTCATTTTGCTTATATGTAGACTTTTATGCATGGCGCAACCTTCAATGGTTTGATGTAAAGCTGCTTAAAACTCTTCCAAACAAATATTTTATTTGGAAAAATATGGGACACAAGGGATAAGGGAAAAGCAGAGTGAAACAAGTGTGGGGATATAAGGGATAGGGAAAAAGTAAAGCAAAAAAGCATGGAGATGCAAGGGATTAGAAAAGGGGTGAGCATGAGGCAAAAAATTTTGAGATGTAGGGGCATATCGTAAGGCAAAAATAAGGCTATTATGACTAAATTGCATGAAGGAAAGAATAGAATGAGATCATGTGAGGTAGAGGAAAAGATATAAGCAAATGTGATATGACAGTACAAATTGCAGAAAGGGAAGAGAGATTAGAATGGGGTTGTGAGAAGCTAAGGGGAGGATTTGGGAAAGTGTGACGAAGTGATAGGTAAGGAAGAAGGATGGGAAAAAGTGGCTAGTGATGTTAAATAATTTGTAATAGGGAAAAGGGACGCCAGAAATGGGATAATGTGCAAGTGAGAAATATTGAAAAGTGAGGTTAAGTGAATACAGACAGTGGAACAATTCTAACATGAAGTTGAAACAAATGGTAAAGGGATAGAAAAAAATTGACAAATAGGAAAAACTAGTGCAGGATAGAAAAGTAAATGGACAGCAATGACTATTAAAAGGTGCAAACATGTACAAAGTATGTAATTGTGTAGAAGATGTGCCCTGTTAACAAAGGGGGCCCAGCTTGGGGGTAGCCAAAGATGCACTTGTTTAGTACTCAATAAATCATATCTTAATGTGTGTTTGGAGGAATTTAGTAACAGTGACGTCAAAATTAATATAAAATTATTTGTGGTTGGTTTATTGACACTCGTCACTTACTTTTTCATATATTTATGAGAGACTTTGAAATCCCGCCAGCAGATAATTTGACAAAAAAGTTCATAGTTCCACCACCAGAGAGAGCAGATAACAGTTGCCAGTTGGGAAGAGATTGAAAATGGAGGCCAGGGCCTTTGAAACTAGTCTCTCATAAATATATGAAAAAGTAAGTGACGAGTGTCAATAAACCAACCACAAATAATTTTATATTAAATCATATCTTATCAAATTTGGAAAGAATATTAATCTTCAAAAAAATTGTAAACGGTCTTGTGCTATATAATACATAATAAAGAAATTGATCTAAATAGTTAAAAGTTCATAAACACCACACTGAGTCTTTTCTCATGATCATTATTTATATTATTTAATTGATATTTTCCTAAATAAGTTCTAAAATGTTGAGAGAGCTGAGGGAAGGAGAGTGAAAAGAAGCACAAATAAAGAGAACCACAGTAAAGGAAACCTGCAATGTTTCAGGTCTTCATGGTCAACAAACCCACATTTCCGTGGAGTTTACAGCTTCCGTAATGTAAATGTAGAGCGCTTGGAGACTTCTGCACTTCATCTCGCAGAGCCCATCACAAGCCAAAATGGAATAACGGTTAGTTTTTGGGACAAACATAATGAAACTTAATTTTGAGCTTGTTTAATTTTGTTCATGTTTATTTGCTTTTATAAATGAATAATGTATAAACGTAACAAAGATAAAAGGATCTGGTTTTGTAACCATAGAAGTAGTTTCTTAACACCAAGCATGATATAAGAATTAGTTTATTTATGAGCTTTGCAGATCATTTTGAGGATTTGTTATGAAGAGAAACACTGCCTCCCTTGCAAGTAATAATCATCTGTACATTCTGACAAAGATTTTAGTTTTTATTCTACTGAAACAATTTTGTAAATGGGAAAGAAAAATATTTTATTTTTGGTAGCTTAAATCATGAATTTTTTTGCTTTTAACAGATGCTGCAGTTTGCAGGAGAAGCAACAGAACCACATCATTTTTCAACTGTACATGGTGCTATTGAGTCTGGATGGAGGGAAGCTGATCGAGTCTTGGCACGTTATGGTAAACATTATCATTGTATTACACAAATATAATTATTTGTAACAGAAACTGCACTTTCTTAAAAGAAAATGATGTAAATTTTCTTATTAATTGATGAGATTGTGATTTCATAAATATTCCTCCACATCATCAGCCGCAAAAAACCTCGTTGTCAACGTTATGATCACTAGAGGTCACTATATTTTTGCCAGTACTACCAAAATCTGAAAATTAAATAAACTTAATAACAGAATCGATTATCTGTATTTCAAAATTCATTACATGATTTTTATTTTTTAAAATAAATATTTTTTTCCAAACCATTAAATTTATTGGATCATTTAATCATTTTAATAATTTAACTTCTGGATTTATTTAATGGTTAAATGACTAAAAATGATCTGTTATGGCCCATTTATCAATCTGTTTATACTTAATGTTATGAAAACGTACTTACATTCTGCTTTCCAAATTACACTAAGTCTTTCCAATATAAACCTGATCACAATCTAAACAATTAAATTGATAAATGTCAGATTTTTTGTTATTAGGAATTTTATCTTTTTTTAGAGAATTGTAGTAAATTTTTAATATTATATTTATTTTGAGGAACTAAATATTAGAAATAGGTACTGATAATTTATAAAAATGAGTTGGTAAACATTTCACTTATCTGGCTAAAATTGTCTAAGTGAACTGTGTTACTAAGTGGTGTAGTTTATTTATGATATTTGTATTAATTCTCTGTCAGTAACTTCAGTTGTTTATAAAATAAAACGTTTAGTTAATGATGTTTAGGTTTCCAATGCAACTCATCTTTATAAATTGCCTTTGTAGTTGATTTCTGAAATAACTATCTTGGGCTCATTATTCTTGACATTTTCAAGGTATTTTATTTTTCCTGACTTTCCTACCGTTCAACCAAGATAGACAAAGCTTTCCACACTAAATTTTGATAATGACAACAACAACGATGACGACATTATACTACTAAAAATGAACTTCTTACAGTTATGTTCAAATTTTTCTTTACATACATCCTTGATTTGGGAAATGTACTTTGAGGCAGAATTACAAGATTTTTATATAAACATGTTCACTGTATTAAGTAGATACTATTTATTTTTAAATACCTAAATGTTTCATATAGGTTAATGGGAAGTGATGCTATTGTTGAATGGATTTAAAAGTGCAACTCTGGACCTACATAAGATGCCCTTTATTGTAAGTTACAAAATATAACATATATAATCTGTAATTTCCTATTAAACATTTAATTATACTATTGTAAATTTATTGTTAGATTAAGTAGAACTGGAAATGCATGGCTTAACTGGATAAGTATATATCTGGTTATACTCAATAAAATTGTGCAAATAAATTGCTGTAATATCAGTACACATTAAGTTATCTATTTGAAATTTTGTGTTCATATGTGAGATTGTAAAAACATTAAGTTCTAAAAAGGTATTGTAAGAAGACTTACAAAAGTATTGATATTGTTGTGTTTCTTATTCTCAGAATTACTGGAAGAAGAGGACTGGAATTAGTATTTTACATACATTCAATTCATGTCAGTGAACTAAACAACTTCAGCTGCTAGCAACACTTCAGTTTTTATCAATGCTTTTCCTCTCTGATTAAACTGAATTCGAACTCTTGCTTGGAATTTTAGGATAAAGTAAGTGCAGACAGTTTCATAACTGGTATTGTAACATCTATTCAATTCAGTTGCTTTTTTTCTTCATCTATCAGTTTTCCTACAGACATATCACATACAGACCCCCTGGTTTGTTTACATACATTCACACTTAAATACCTGACCAGGTAACCTAGGTCATTAGATATGCAGAAAGATTTGAAACTCAGCTACACATTAAAATAAATGATGAATGTACTGGAAATGCAAGGATGAATATTCCTTCCTCAAATTAATGTATTTAAACCTTCTTGTTTCTTTTTTCAAGAAGTTATTAGTTTTAGATAGTACAAATAATGAGGAGGGGAACATGCGGTAGGACTGGATACAGGGGTGAAACCAGGTAAGCACCTTTTTTTACTGGAGTGTGGTGTCATCTATCACCAAGATATGTAACTTCTTGCTCCCATGTTTATCATAACATGTTAATGCCAGTTTCATGTCATTTAATGGATTTATTTCATGTTGAAGAAAAACCTAGATTCTGATCTAATTGTTCATCTTATTCATCGAACCTACAACCACGAGTTGTAAGTGTGGTAGTAATCTTAGTGTTAAGCATTTAAATGCTTATTTTGAAGGTTCTTTGCTGGCTGCAGTTCTATCATATTTTGAAGGTTCTTTGCTGGCTGCAGTTCTAAAGGAATCTATAGTAATTTAAAATATGGCAATAGGGGCTGCAACAGGTGGGCCAGAATTGGTTAAGCCCCCATGTATTTAGATATTCTGTTGTTGATTCAAAGAAGATAACTGACTATTGTAACATAAATTAATGTAATATTTAGTGTATTTTCATATTGCTTTTATTATTCTATGTTACATTTTCAACATGCCACAGATTTACATTTGTAAAACTAATTGCAAATATTTTCCTTTTCCTTTTCTGTGTTACCAAGAGATATAGTCCCAAATCCAACATATCAGTAACCACTTTCCAAATAATCAACAGGAAAGAGCGTTTTAATAACTGATTCTTTTATTATTGTGAGAACTGAACTCTCTGCTTTACTTCTCACAGTAACCTGCCCCACACTCTTGAAGGCTTAAGTGTGCCACATGTACTTGGAGCTATTAATCAACCTAAAAACATACTATTCTTATTAACTAAAATTATTAGTCTGCAAATCAAGTTAGTGTTGATGTAATGTTATTCATTATACTGTTCTAAGGTACCAGTACAAATATCTTTAGTAATACTCCTAATACTTTGTATAAGCATGTTAAGTTTCAGCTATGTAGTTTCTGAACAAGGAATACATATGTTTAGAAGGATGTAGTGCTGAGACAATCTTAGCTGACATTTGACTTTTATAATATCAAGATTATTTACTATCTCTATACTGGTTTGCTTTCAAATTGATTAATGGATTAACCATGGATTTTAGGCTAAATCTACATTTGTTTTATGTATAAATAAACTAAAAATGGTTATGTTTATATTAAATATAAATAAATCATTCATAAAATGTAATTTTGACAAAGGAAAGCTATTTTAAGGTTTTGAAATTTAAAAGTGCCTATTTTATTACCTTTGTCATGACAGTTATTTTTTATATGCAGCAATGAAACATAAAGTCTGGATTTTGTTTGGTTCAAAGATCTTATAATAGAATCAACCTGAAAAGTTCAATGCCATGGCTAAGATTTGAACTACAGATCTCCTGGTTTCCATCCGGTTGCTCTTAACCTTTGGGCTACCATGACCAACGTGCCGTCATGACATTAAATGCACCAGTTGACTTATATGTTTTCGTAGTACAAAGTGGTAAAAATCCCAGCCATGGCATTGCATTTTTCAGGTTGACTCTATCTATCCAGATAGCTTATACATGACTGATATGGAGGAACAATTAATTTCCATCAATCAACTTAATGACATTATAATAGTTTCGCTATATGAATAAATAATTTCTGGAAAAGAAGTGATTTGTTTCAACACTTAAGCAGCTAAGATATGTATATTTTATGTTATTCACTTGTCATTCAGTCATCTGTGCTCTCCATTTGTTTTATCCTTTCCATTGAACAAGAATAGTCAGTGGTAGATTTCTTGTAGTTACCTGATTTACCTACCTCATCCTCTTCATTATCAAATATTTCAGGTTAATATTCATTGTTGGTTGGTTAAGAGCTGCTCTACTGATTCCAAGATCATGGTTTCTGGCTCAGACCACTGGCTTTTTAAGAGTAAATAAGTTCCAAATAGAGTCCATACCTGCAGCTGTCAAATATGAATTCAGGACTTTTATATACGAGTATTATTTATATATCCATTACAAAAAGTTAAATTTAGGTAGCTATAGATAAATAATTATGTATATGCGAATTTGAAGAACAATGGTATTAAATAACAATATGTTAAATTATTATTAGTTGAATATTGGTTATGCTTATAGTACCTACTTTTGTACACATGAAAACATGTTTTGAGAACATTCACTCCCATTGTCAGCTGACAGTAAATGAGGTAGTGTAAGCATAACCAATGTTCAATTAACAATTCATTAACCTCACTGTTCAAAAAGCTTCAAATTATCATTGTGTTAAATTATTGTTTGATTTAGCTCTGTATTTGTTTAAAAAGAAGGGCATTCACTCATTGTGACAATAAGATCAACAAGATCAAAACAGGTATTACTTTGGGCTTAAGATGTTACCAAACTAAATTAACAATATGCTTTTCAAAATAAAAATAACATCTTTTGACAGATAAATTAATTGAGCATTTTACAACATTAAACTAGATATTATTATTCAACTATCTCCGGTAACAATTATTGCCAATAAATCTAAAACAATTTTAAAATTGGAATTTAAAGAAATAAAAGTTTAAATGCCAATTTTTTTATATCTGGAGAAAAAATTGTTTATTGAACAGTAAATACAATACTAAACTTGTAATGTGAACATTTTTTTCCTTGACTGTACATTGGCAAAGAAATTTACGACTATTAGAGTTACTCCATCATTGCCATTCATTTTCTATTAAAATGGAGCCAGACTTCTTAGGCTTTCTTAAATCATAGGACATCTAAGACAGTTTTTCATCATTTTTAATACTAAAAATGATTTTTTGAAAACTTTAAATAGGAATTATACACTGTGAATTAATGTTATAATTAAAACTACACAGTGATTTGACTGAGAACACTCTGTACTTCACATACAACATGTACAGAGTGTTCTCAGTCAACTCATTGTATAATTTTAATTATTAAAAATTATGTTTTATATTTATCAAGTATAATAGAAACAATTAAATACATAGAACAAACAGTGCATACATCAGGGTAAGGGGAAATCAAAGAACAATTGTTCAGTCATCAATAGACTAGTAAGCTGTTCCACATCAGTCATATTTTTATTTATATCTGAAGGAATTCAAAACTGAATAATAGACATTTGTGATTTAAAATAAAGTATTATGTTCAGAGAATATTTCTGTGTATTTTCTATTCTTTTTTTTTCATTTGATCACCAATAGCATAAGCAACCTCCCCCTCCCCCTCAAAGAAAAAAAAAACAACGTTGAATTACCCTATATGCTACTAACTTCATGCTCAGAGTCCATCACCATCTTGCTTTTGCCTGCTGGTTCACATGCTCATTTATCGCAGCTTCTATCATCTTGTTTTCTTTTGTGTTCCTCACTAACCATTTGTCTTGCTGGTCTGTCAGATTTGATGTCTCTTAGGAGAGTCCATTTTCTCTATTTCAATCTTCACTCTTTTCATTATGAACATTTTTCGTCCCCTTCATTATGGGTCCTGGTTTTGTCTCCATCTTCTATGTATTTCACTCTTCTTGGTGCCCGCCTCGGTAGCGTGGTGGTAGCATGTCTGCCTCAAGCTCAAGAGGTCCCGAGTTACCTGGATAAGGTTTTTTCCGAGGTTTTCCCTTATCCTGAAAGACGAATGTCGGGTAACTCTAAGTTCTATGGACCCCGGGCTCATTTGAGCATCATTTCAACCATCTCATTCATAGTCCGATATGACTTAACATTGGGGGACGTAAATTACAAGGAAAAAAAACCTCTTCTTGGCTTTTTAACAAAATTCTAAACATCAGCGTGATTTGCTCAATTTTCAACTGTCCTTTACTAAGTTCATCACTGTCTTTTGCTAACGTGATTTGTTTCAACTTTTCTCTGTAATTTCACTTTCTTTGTGACTTAGCACAGTAATGAAATACGCATGAAGGAAGCTCTTCCTCCAGACGGTTCCCATGCTGGGAAGTTGAACATAAGACTTCTCCAATCTCTGCTGATGTAGCAACAGTCATTTGGGTAACCCATTCATCACAAACTCACTCTCAGAAGAACACTTTTTGTTGCACCAGAAGAGACTCGCTCATTCACTCTCTCCTTGCTTACTAATTCATGAGAGCACTTACTGTTTAGAGGTCCAGAACATCCTACGCATGGAAAGAAGGGGAAACTTCCAGAAGATTTTGATAAGACAGGTTCATAAAGGCAGACTCCATATGTAAAGCAAAGTAAGGACATCTGCTATGAGTGCAAGAAGCCATATCATATAACAATCTAGAAATGAATTGCAGATTTGCATCTGAAACTTGTGAAGGCAGATGCAGAGAACCACTCTTTTTGAAATAAAAGACAACAAAATCGGTTCCTCTATCTTTGAATAATATTTGTTGAATAACAGCTTTCAAGTGGCTCTTGCCGGTTCCAGTTTAAGTAATTGAGAAAGATGTTTTTTAAAAAAAGTAGTGGGTTCTTGGATATTGGCTAGGATAAAGTTATCTTGAAGCAGTGGTCGTGGGAAAATCATATAAGTAAATTTTTCTTGGAAGATGGGTAATTCCTATATTACCACCACTCCCAGACTGACCCACCTCGGTAACGTAGTAGCGTGTCTGCCTCACGTTCAAGAGGTCCCGAGTTCGAATCTCTGTCAGGGCGAGTTATCTGGATAATGTTTTTTCCGGGGTTTTCCCTTATCCTGATAGACGTATGTCAGGTAACTTTAAGTTCCATGGACCCCGGACTCATTTGAGCAACATTTCACCAATTTCATTCATCGTCAGATAGGACAACGTTGGAGGACGTAAATTGCACACACACACACACACACACACACACACACACACACACACACACACACACACACACACACACATATATATACACTCCTAGACTGCGGGTTGTGCTAACAGGGAGCTAAGGATGATCTATGATACTGGGTGCAGATTCTCTCTGTATACCCACTCCGAAGTGCCATACATTGTGGACATCGTAGATCAACCAGCTGGTGAACACGCTTGGTTGACAACCATAAAGTACCTCGTAGGAGAAAAGAGCTACCTACACAAATGTCTGTGGCCTGTTTCATATTAGGTTACCGTTATTTCTGTTCCTGAGAAACTGGCAAACACCAATGAAAGTTCTGTACGCTAAGGGCTTCTGATTTGGCAGCACTGGTATGCCTATTCATCTAATACACTCCTAGAGTAGACTATAGTTTTAAAGAAAAGAGAAAAAAAGAAACAGAAAAGCAGACGTAATTCCTTTATTAGTCTTAGATAGATATACAATAATTTGCCATCAGATAACTCAAATTAAATTCAAAATGACAGGAATATTTACTATAATTATCATAAGCCCGCAGTACTGTTTCCAACATTAGCCATATAATTACTGATTATATTGGGACCATCTGCCTGTAAGCAGCTCATGTATTCTATTTTTTTTTTTTTTTTGTAATTTATGTCCTCCAACGTTAAGTCATATCGGACGATGAATGAAATGGGTGAAATGATGTTCAAATGTGTCCGAGGTTCATGGATCTTAAGAGTTAAAGTCACGCTGTTCGAACGGTTACCATGGATTTATCTTTGGTAGATAAAGATAATGCACTGATTACTCCACGTGGAGTGAACATCTATCTGTCATTTGTGATTCCTGCGAATTCCATTGGCTGAAGTGATGCGTTCATTGGTGCTTAGCACACGAACGGGAGGTCCGTCAGTACCCCTTTCACTCTTACAAGAATAATCAATGCGTTATCTGAGAGCTTTCTCTTAACAAAGATAAATCCATGGTAGCATTTCCAGCAGCGTGACTATACCCGACATTCGTCTTTCAGGATAAGGAACACCTCGGAAAAAACCTTATCCAGGTAACTCAACTTGACCGAGATTCGGACTCGGGACCTCTTGAACGTGAGGTAGATACGCTACCATCTACGCTACCGAGGCGGGCAAATGTATTCTGTATTGCACCTTTTGATAAGTCCTCATCTAGAATAGTGCCTGTCTGCGGGAATCTTATACCGAACGCAACAAATTGTACTTGAATCAATTGAAGACGTTTACGATTGCGTGGTTGCGTAGGTGTCTGCCTCATGTTCAAGAGGTCCCGAGTTCGAATCTCTCAGGATGTTATCCGATAAAGCTTTTTTCGAGGTGTTCCCTTATCCTAAAAGATGAATTTCGGGTAACTCTAAGCTCACCGAACGGGATAATTCAGGCGGTTTTGTCCGTGACTGACCTACCTGACTCATGGGGTTTTGTCGGGGTTTTCCTGCGTCGCCAGGCGGCTGCTGGAAGGTTAATTACATTCCCCAAATGTCCTGTCTCTAAATTTCATCTCCATTATCATTTCACACCATCTCTCATCTGGTGGTCTCTTTCGGGATAGAAGTGTCGGTGGGTGTCTCGGCATTGCGTGGCAGGATGATATGCTCCTGGTAAACACTTCCTCCTCCGGTAGATCGCCGGTCTCCGAACCCGGTCTAGTGGGACCGCTTCCGAAACACAGTAGCGGGGAATGTCCGTTATCATAGCCTACCGTAAGTAAACTGTAGGGATCCTGCCCTCTGCACTGTATTGGCTCCTTGGGGCGAGCTTAGAGTTACCAGACATTCATATTTTAGGATAAGGGAAAATGTGCAACGTTGTCATATCGGACGATGAAAGAAATGATGTTCAAATGAGAACAAGGTTTGCAACGTTGTTATATCGGACGATGAATGAAATGATGTTCAAATGGGTCCAGGGAACGCAGAGCTTAGAGTTACCAGACATTCATCTTTTAGGATAAGGGAAAGCCTGCAACGTTAAGTCACATCGGACGATGAAAGAAATGATGTTCAAATGAGAACAAGGTTTGCAAGGTTGTCATATCGGAAGATGAATGAAATTATATTCAAATGAGTCCAGGGAACGCAGAGCTTAGAGGGGACGATGAGAACAAGTTACATAGCGCTTAGAGTTACCTGACACTCGTCTTTTAGGATAAGGGAAAACCTCCAACATTAAGTCATATCGGACGATGAATGAAATATGTTCAAATGAGTACAAGGTACATAGAACTTATAGCTACCAGACATTCATCTTTCAGGATAAGGGGAAATTTGCAACGTTGTCATATCGGACGATGAATGAAATGATGTTCAAATAAGAACAAGGTACATAGAACTTATAGCTACCAGACATTCATCTTTCAGGATAAGGGGAAATTTGCAACGTTGTCATATCGGACGATGAATGAAGTAATGTTCAAATGAGTACAGGTACATAGAACTAAGAGTTACTAGACTTCGTCTTTCAGGATAACGGGAAAACCCCGAAAGAAACTTATCCAGGTAACTCACACTGATCGAGATTCCAACTCAGGAACCTCTTGAACGTGAGGCAGACACGCTACCATCTACGCTATCGAGGCGGGCAAATAACTCATAGTGCTTGGGTTCATCAGTGCCGATTTATTTGTTTATGTTAATTTCTTGACGCCTGTTGAGTGATAACGAAAGACAAGTCAAATTAGTGAAGTAAAAGATAGGCTTGCTGACCATCAAGGCATCAAAATATGAACTTTGTTTTATCAACATCATTAAAACTACTGAGAACGATAAAAAAAAGTCGTGTATGCTATCAATCACATTTAATTTAAAGTTCCTTTTTCCACTTCTCGTACAGGGTCATCTTAAATCGTTCACCCATACTACTTTACGTAATTCTGTTTAGAAAACCAGCTGTTTGCCAAAACGATTTGGCTGGTCGACTAACCCGGTGGCCTAGCGCCCATTGTTTGCAGCAACAAGAAACTAGTAAATACAGGAGCCCAAGAAAATGGTTACTGTGAAATTTAGAACACTTTTAAGTGTAGTTTTAACAATAGTTATTGTGAATGTCGGCTACTGCAACACCCAGGGAGAAAGGTGAGTATTTTTCACATAGTATACATATTGTCAGGTCCCAAGTTCGAATCACGTTCAGTGAGTTACTTGGATAAGGTTTCTTACGGGGTTTTCCCTTATCCTGAAAGAGAATGTTGGGTAGCTCTAAGCTCTACGGACCCTGAGCTCATTTGAGCATCATTTCACGCATCCCATTCATCGTCCGATATAACTTAACGTTGGAGGACGTAAATTCACACACACACACACACACACACACACACACACACACACACACACACACACACACACACACACACACACACACACACACACATACACACAAAATCAACTGCCCGCCTCGGTAGCGTAGATGGTAGCGTGTCTGCCTCACGTTCAAGAGGTCCCGAGTTCGAATCTCGGCCAGGGTGAGTTACCTGGATAAGGTTTTTTTCAGGGGGGTTTCCCTTATCCTGAAAAATCGGACTTATTGGAGCATCATTTCACCCAATTCATCCATCGCCCGATATGAATAAACGTTCGAGAACGTAAATTACAAAAAAAAAAAAAAAAAACACAAAATCTACATATTGTCAGCACGGCCGAGGTGTGACTTTCAAAGCGAAGGAAGCTCCGAGTAATAATTTTCTCTAAAATAAGAGAGAACAATGAATTTTATAATGGTGCAGCCATCTAAAATAGCAAGCATGGCCAACAAAACAATTTTTGCAATTTATGACACTTATATAACTATGGAACTGTATCACACATATTGTCGCGAGGCATTGTTTGGCTGCTGCCGAGAGAGAGGGAGAAGCGGGGAGTGAAAGAGAGAGATAGCACCTATGCCACGCCCACAAAGTGCTTGCCGAGGAGAGACGGGGCGGGGAGAGAAAGAGTCAGAGAGATGTCTGGACAGTTCGCTCTCCTTCTCGCTGCATCGCGAAAGATTGTGATACTTCGACAAGTTTCGAGAAACGATGGTTCGATTATAAAAGAAACTGGACTGGACTGGACAGTCAGTCCGTGAGAGACGGTGTCCCAGAAGGCTCTGTATTATCTCCCACACTATTTAGTGTATATATGGCAGACTTCCCAACCGAGCCGCGCGTCGAAATGGCACAATATGCTAACGACGTGCTGCTCTTCTGCAAAGACAGACATATTCGCAGAGCCTTCAACCCAATCCAGAGACACCTCCGTCTCACACAAGAGTGGTGCAGGCGCTGGCGGATGTCCGTTAATCCGGACAAAAGCCACGCTATTCTATTAGCGAAGCGCCACACCCCCGCAGACTGCACAGATTTCCATTTTAGAGGTCGAAGGATAGAATGGGTACCCATTATCAAATACCTGGGAGTGGAGCTAGATAAGGGTCTGACTATCCGTCGACACATCAGGGAACTCTCGGCGAGGGTTCAGGGAGCTATTGCTTCCCTGTATCCTATGCTGGGTTCTCGATCGATGCCAGTCCGCGTGAAGCTATACCTCTTTCGAGCTCTCATAGTCCCGTTGATGCTATATGCCTGCGAGGTCTGAGGCATGGCCGCAAATTCCTGGCTGACATATCTTCAACGCGCTCAGAATAGAGGACTTAGGTCCATCTATTCAGTAGGCTGATTCTTCCCAGTAAAGTTCCTCCATGAAGCCTCGGGTCTTCCATACGTGGAAGATGAAATTAGACGCCGGGCTACAAAATTATACGAACAGTTACCTTTGCACAGAAGTGCCCTGCTTCGGTCTCTTGGTGATTATGATCCCACCAGACGTCGTCGCCGACTATTCCGGGTCCCCCGCATGGCTTGCGGGCATCCGAGGTAACCACGGAGCAATTCCAGCAGCAGCAAAAGTTGAGCTCCCATAATCTACCAAGAGTTGTTGGTCTCAAAATTTAACATAAATCAGTTCAAAATCAAAATAAATCCTTCAACGCCAGGGTGCTAAAGGAAAGCATTCTATCCTTCTAGAGGAGTTCTACACTACCTCGTAATCAATCCACCATCCTCAAACAAAAACAGCCATCCTAAAAGCCCGAAAATAAAATCCTATCTGTGGTTAAACCCTATCCTGGGTGGGCACACAGCAACAATCTTCGGGCTAACACAGCCTGCCAGTACCTGCGATGCGATGCGGACAGTCAGTTCGGCAGGAAGCTGCGAGGAGTGCAGTTACGAGCCAGCGAGCTATTTATTGTGTGGACATTTGAACTGTACCGGGTTGAATCGAGAACTGATGATCGTTTAGTGTTTTGAAGGTGAATTCTTTTGTTTGCTTACATGTGGTAAAGCCACGAGAGACGGTGTTTATGTATGTTACGTCATTCTGCTGATATCAGAGTTGTACAAGTGTCTTTCTACGCAAATAAAGAGAAATTTGAATTTCTGCAAACTAGACTTTTAATTTTACGAAACCACAAAGTCACAATATATTTATTTAAGTGGCGCAATAATGTTTTAATACCTTTGCTTTGCATGCCATATCATTATTAAGAAGTTTTTTTGTCTCTTTTAATTATATTTAGTTCTTTCTTATAACTCAAAGAACTAAAGCTACTCTTGAGTACCCTCTTTATTGTATAACTGCTGACTTTTTTCATTTTTTAATGAAACGAAATGATATGTAGATAGCAATGTCTCTCCTATTTATGATTAAATTATAATCTTTTGTACATATGTAGGTACTTATTTCATATAAGTAAATTTCGTTGAATCGTCACAGCTGGTGAATAAATCGAAATATGAACGTGTTTTACAGGATAGAGAGTTACGAGGTGTTGATTATTGGTGCAGGTGCATCAGGAATTGCAGCTGCTTCACGACTGATGGAAAATGGTGTGACAAATATAACAATTTTGGAGGCTGAAAACAGACTTGGAGGAAGGGTTTATTCTCTTCCATTTGGTACGATTTCTTTCAACAATTATTTAATCTTGAAGAATTAACTATCTTATATTCTATTTAATCAATGTTTTGCATACTTAAAAACTAGTCTATAACGGAAACCAGGAGATCCCTGGTTCAAATCCCGGCCATTGCATTGAATTTTTCATGTTGACTCTATCAAAAACCTTAGCCTATATACGGCTAGTGTGAAGAAATGATTAATATCCATCAATTCACTAAAATAATAAGAGTTAAATGATGAAGCCTGGGACTCAAGTACTTAAGATAGTAAGTCAAGACAAACGGTGTATCTCGGATGCGAGAACCCCTAGTGGTCTACCGGGGAAATATGCGAGTCAAATGGAGAATTTAATGTCAGGACGGCAAGTTGGCCATGGTAGCTCAATGGGTTAGAGTGACTGGATGGAAGCCGGGAGTTCCGTGGTTCAAATCCCAGCCATGGCATTGAATTTTTCAGTTTGACGCTATCTAGTGTATACTAACTTGTCTGGTTTAAGTGGACATTTTTCAACTGCCTTACTGAGAAGTATATATATGCCATATACTATTTAGTGTTAGAACCATTATTGCTGCTCGTCTGATAGGACTTAACATTGGAAGATGAGTGGCATTTCGCAATTGATGTAATGAACAGGAGGGAGTAACTTTTATCAACTTAACAGAGCGGGATGGCTCAGGCAGTTTTGTCTGTGACCCTCATTTGGGTGGCCCGGGTTTGATTCCCGTGGCTGACTTACGTGACCCCTGTGTTTTTCAGGGGCTTTCCCAGATCACCAACTGAATGCTGGGTAGATTAATTACATCTCCTGAATTTCCTGTCTCCCCATTTCATCTGCATTATAATTTCACATCATCTCTCATCTGGTGGTAACTTTCAGGGTAGAAGTGTCTGCGGGTATCCCGGCACTGTCGTAAATATATCTGTCGGATTCTATCTCTATCTAAACCATTGTGACAAGAGTAACCTTCTACACTATGCTCTGATTAGTTTTTGTATAACAATACTGAGATGAAAATAAATACTGAATAAAGAACAAATATATGAATAAAAATAAACCATTAATATCAGAATTGGTGCTTCCCAACGAAATTGGTTGCTTTGGAAATATGTAATATATGCATAATTATAATTTGTCTGAACATGTTCCAACAAAAGATATACATTCTAATTATTTATTTTATTTCATATTTAAGGATTCTTGTGTTTTGTTGCATAACTACTCACCTAATATTGATTTTATTTGGATTTCAAATCATCCTTTACTTGATATTTTTTATTACAAGTTACATACCTGCTTAGTAAAACTAGACAACTTTCAGTTTGTAATATCACTTTTCATACTTTCAAAGTGTTTATGTTTTACCATTTAAAGATCCCAATTTCAAAATTTGATCTGGGCATTGATTTTTTTCTTCTTCAGTTTTTCCCTTATCCTGAAAAATGAATTTTGGGCGACTCTAAGCTCTATGGATCCTGGGCTGATTTAAGCAACATTTAACCCATTTCATTCATCATCTGATATGCCACCTAAGTAGGACGACACTGGAGCGGTTCCCCTCCTTGTGGTTTGGATTTATATCACACGATGCGGTGACACATCTTAAGAAGGATTCGCCCCGTCGTGAGGTCTACGCCCCACACGCGCAAAAGTTTCGCGCTCCCTCGGTGTGGCGACGCATGTAGAAGCCAAACCTTACCCTGATGTAGAAGCGATGAACCTTTCGTCTAAAAGCCGTGAAGATGATGTTTTCGAAGATTTCTATAAATCCTCTCTCCGGCAGCTGCGGCGAGCGATGAGATGTGAAACCTCAGACTTGGTATCGATACAAAAGCGATTTCATTTTTGGGCAACTATGGAATAAAATAATTTACACCATTTCAATTTACTTGGAATTATATTTCTCGACATAATTTTCTTCTTTACATGCGACTTTTTCCACTGATGTATATAGCCCTTTACTATATATTAATTTTCTCCTTTTATTTATAAATGATGCAACGGTCTTTTACTTAAATTATTTATCGTAGTGTCGCGTCTTCAATGTATATTTTAAACATTTACTAAACGTTCATAAATGATGAACTCCAATAACTTCTCATAGTTATAAGAAGTCTTTTACCGAAAACACGTCTACTCTCTTCGAGAGTTAAAGCCAGAAGAAAAAATTTAAGAATAAAATCATTGGTTCTTTTTTCTGTTTTTGTTGCTAAGCCACCGCAATACTTAATTCTGATTGGTCCTACGTCATAATTTGGGATTTCAATAAACCTAAGCATTTGTTGTATCATCTATATGGCCTGCTTGGTTATTAACTTAAGTTGAATTACAGATGGCCATGTTTACCTAATATGTCCATGTATGCAATATCAGCTTCAACATTAATTATATAGAAACAAATTACTACATAAATATGAACTGCTGTTAATGGTGGTTTCTTAACATTTTTCTTTTCTTTTCTTTCCTTTTTTTATTTTAAGATCATGCTGTTCTGGACATGGGAGCACAATGGGTTCATGGAGAGAAAGGAAATGTTGTATTTGAAATGGCAGAGAAACTGAATCTTCTTGAAGCTAGCAGAGTCAGTGAAGAAACTTTTAGCCCTTCCTTTCTATTATCATCAGGACAGGGGCTTGATACAGAGCTTAGCAGCACAATGATGGACTTTATGACTGAGATTCAAAATATCACCAACTTCCAACATCATGATTCCAATGAATCTCTTGGAGAATTTTTCACACAAAGGTTAACCTCTTTCTATTCTAATTTCTCACTTACTACAAACAATACTCAGGACATTAGGTGGAAAGGTCCATGGGGATGGGGAGCAAACAACTACAAAAACAACAAGTTTTGGCTTGGAGAATGCCATGTTTCATCATAACAAAGACATACTCAATTAACTTGTTCATTCATGCACTTTCTCAACTTGTAAGAGCATCCATTTTTATAGAAATAAAGTTTTTCAAAGTTCCAGAATGTTATGGCAAAACTTCCAGAAGAAGTTCGTTGTTGTGTTTAAACTGGACGAGGACACAGCTTATCTGCATATAGTTCCAATTACCAGCTTCCTTATAATCATAGTTATTGCAGTGCAATAATATACACCAGTAAAACAAAAGTAAACACAAACTGATAATTAAACATAAATATATTGCTTATTTTCCTCAATAATTTAAATAGCTCACTTAGAGATTTTTTGTTTTGAAGTAGTTAGTAATTTACTCAAAGATTTTGAATATCTCTTGATGAACTTTTATAGATTGTCTAGTTTTGAGCTAATAATCAAATTGCAGGACCTGATAAATCCCTATTTTATATGCTATGTGCTACTTTTTTGTTGTTCATTTGGAAAATTCATTACTGAAGTATGTGATAAATTCATTTTATTTAATGAGTTATCATAAGTCCAGGTGCTGTTTTAACAGTTGCTTCACCAACATTAATTTAAAGACTGTTATTTTACTCTGATGCATACAACACTGATCTCCTGGCAACTTAATTATTTTCTTGATGCACTTTATAATTCAAAATTACTTGCTTATCCATACAGCATTTTCAACTTAAAAACATTCCCATGACAGAGTTGTTCCTGTATCTTTCTAATAACAAATAATTTAAATGATCAAGTACAGAAGTCATGAACATAAAATGCTACCTAGCATTTAATAGCTTAAATAATATATAATTAATAATATGATGATTATTATATTAATTATTATATTAATATTAAAATTATAATAATAATTTTTTATAATTACTATTAAAAATCATAATTATAATAATAGCTAATAATTTAACAAATATACTGCTACATTTAGGGAGAGTAAGATGTTAACATAATTTAATTTTTTACACAAATAATTTTAAACGCTTGGGAGAAGTTTCTTTTATTTTCAGTTGCACACTAATCAGGTGGTTTTGTAAATTTGACTCTTCCAATATTTACCAAATACAGATTTTGATAATTAGTAATACATACTTAAAGCTAATAATATGCATTCCTGATTTTTAATTTAAAGAACTATATTTTACATTTTATACTGCATTTTTAACAGTTTGATAATTTAATTTTGCAGATTTGAAGAAAAAGTGATAGAAAGGAATATTGATAACAAGGCTTCAAAATCCTTTCTGAATTGGTATGAAAAATATGTAAATTCATTGGATGGTTCAGATTCATGGTTTGAAACCTCTGCAAATGGTGAGGCAGAGTACTGGGAGTGTGAGGGCAACCAAGCAGTCAGCTGGAAGTTTGGGGGATATGCTAATGTTTTCAATCTTCTTATGGTATTTATACTCTTTGTACATAAGACTTATCTAAGCAGTAGTCCCAGCAATGCTCTTTGCTTTAACAAGTGCCTTACATTATAAAATGACACTGATTTACAGACTGTCACTGCTTTGGAGGACAAATTGACCACTCCAACTGTGCAGCACACACTAACATAGTGGCATAACACAATCAGACATATGATTTATTTTTGGATCTTAGCAAAGCATTTGATATGGTGGACCATGACATTCTTCTAAGAAAATTACATCATTATGGAATAAGAAGGCAAGCGGAAAACTGGTTTGAATCCTACTTGTTGGAAAGGGAACTGGCTGAAATAGGAAATATAAAATCCACACAGAAAAAGTTAAACAGATGAGTTCCTCAAGGTTCCATTCTGGGCCCAGTGTTGTTTTTAGTTTATATAATGATCTTCCCTTGAATTCAAAAAATGCAAACATAGACTTATTTGCAGATGGCATCAATATGGTAATTGGTGATAAAAGTTCTGTTGATCTGCAAGCCATAGTAAACAAGACAATGATAGAAATTCAACAGTGGCTCTTAAATAATAAATTGGTAGCTAATAGAGATAAAACTGTCTCCATCAACTTTAGTCAAAAAGCTCAGTATGACCTCATCCAGTTTCTCATAAATAACTTCTCCGTAACAGAAACTCAGATTACAAAATTTTTGGGAATATGGATTAATTGTAATCTAAATTGGGAGTATCATATAAAGCAATTAGGAGAAAAGCTAAATCGACTGTGCTATGTGTTCCAAATTCTAACAAAGGTATTAAACATTGAGGAATTAAAAACAATATATTTTGGATATGTACAACCTATTATTACGTATGGAATCATTCTGTGGGGCTCTACATCCAAGTGCTTATGTAAATATAAGATGCAAAAAATAATATTAAAAATAATTTTAAAAGTTCCCCTAAAAACAGAAAGTAAGCCATTATTTCAGGAATTTCATATCTAACCTGCTCAAAGTATTTATATTTACGAAGCAGTTTCTTTTATACATCGGAATAGGTCACAGTTTACAACACAAGGAAAAGTAAAAATATAAATTTAAATCATCATTGCCTCACTCCGAGTATACATTTTATTTCTCACAAAGGAATCATTCTATATAATAAACTCACAGCTAAGCTAAAAAGATGTAAATAATAAAAATTTCAAAATAGCTTTAATAAATATCCTACCAAAAATAATGCCACAGACAACAGATGAGTTTCTAAGAAGTAAAATTAATTAAGTAAATATTGATTTTTTGGTAAAAGTTATAATGTCTCTTACATTCTAGTTCTTAAAAAATGTAATACATTACAAATTATTTGACCTGAGTTTTTCCTTACCTGCATTATTCTTAATTACTATTTTTATTATTATTCTATTAATTACTACTGTATTACTTTAACTACTATTGTATTATTCATAATTGTATTACTCATAGGAATTGTATTATTTTTATGGGTAACAATTTGACGAAGCCTTGAATATGATATATTCTTACAGTGAATAAAACTTACTTACATATTCAAGAACATGCTGCCTGCCTCGGTAGCGTGGTGATAGCATGTCTGCCTTATGTTCAAGAGGTCCCAAGTTCAAATGTCGGTCAAGATGATTTACCTGGACGAGGTTTTGTCCAGGGTTTTCCCTTATCCTGAAACATGAATTTTGGGTAGCTCTAAGCTCTGTGGACCCTGGGCTCATTTGAGCATCATTTCACCTATTCCATTCATTGTCCGATATTACTTAATGTTGGAGGATGTAATTAACAAACAAAAAAAAAAAAAAAAAGAACATGCCATATTCAAACATATGCCATTTTCAAGCAAATGCAGCAAGCAGGTTAGTTGTGGCTCCTTAGCATGTTGTTCAAATTTGTTGCTAAATTGTATCTGACATTTTCTACAATATAAGCACAACAACTGTATTACTTATACAATTAACAAAATTACAGAACTTCTGTGAATGGCTTATAAGACACTATTTGTTTCAGATTACACATGTGATTTTGCTGTATAGGCCTCTTTACCTACAATTACATATAACAAAAGTCTCTCATTTCTCCTGATAACTAGAAAATCATGCTAAATTTCTAATCAGGTTTAATAACTGTTTTTTCATGCTAATTGTGTGCAGGCATTAATTTGAAATCTTCAAGACTAATTCCACTTTTGAACTCAATTGTATTCCTATTGTAAGTGTGTGCTAAATATGAGTTTATCCCATGATGTGCTTTGAATTGATGAGATACATATGTCTTTTCAGAACAAGTACACAAGTGACAAGCCTCCAGTATTTGCTGACAAGAAGGTAAAGCACAATAAAGAAGTGACACAGATAAATTGGGAGAATAACGACTCTATAGTTGTTCACTGCAGTGATGGATCTTCCTATCAAGCCCCTCATGTGATTGTTACTGTAAGTCTGGGAGTGCTAAAGGAGAGGGCACCTACCATGTTTACTCCTGCATTACCTCCTGCTAAACTCAGGGCAATTGAGGTAACTTTTGTCTGTAGTTATAAGATAATAACTTTACTTGATCTATAGTCATATACTCAGTACTTTGTCTACTGCTGCCAAATCGTTCTGCAGTACTTGAGACATTAAATGAAAGCTGCAATTATTTCATATACAAAATTAGGATTACGTATTCTACCATTAACATTTCATAATATTTACTAACTTATGTGAGTAGAATATACAAGTTAGCTTCAATGAAACTTTTTTAATTTAATATACACATGCAGCATTTAGTAGGCATTATTATCTAAAATTTAATCTTTTCTTTTTATTTCTATTTATTTATTTTGATTACTTGGCAGTTTAATGGATGTTTGTACCTTAATGTAGAAACCAACACAGAAATATTTTTGCAGGGTTTAGGTATTGGAACAGTGAATAAAATTTATGTCAAATTTACACATCGCTGGTGGCCTAATGAATGCAATGGATTCAATCTTTTATGGACTGATGAAGATGTTAATTCAGATGAACTGCCTCCAAATACAGGAGAGGTATACAATTCTATCACAGATCTTACAATAACTTAACATATTTGATATACTTTTGCAAGAATTCTTTTGTAAAATTTTAAAGGTAAACCATAATGTCTAACTGGAACTTAATATTTCAGTATGTAGATGGGAAACATTGGTTACAAGAAGTATTTGGATTTTATGAAGTGGACAACTATCCTTTAGTTCTTTGTGGATGGATTGTGGGTCCAGCATCACGGTATATGGAAACATTGAGCGACGATGAAGTAACAGCTGGTGTTGTGTACCTAATGGAGAAATTTATAGGCAGTGCTCTTAATGTGTCTGTTCCTCAGCCAGAAAGGATAATTAGGTAACTTAATGTTCTCTTAAATACCTAAAATAAGTTACGAATACTTTAGGAATATTTTTAAAGTTAAATACTGAGGGGTTCATTGCCATGGCCAGGATTTGAGCCACGGATCTCCTGGTTTCTGTCCAGTCGCTCTTGCTCATTGGGCTACCATGGCCAACGTGAGTGGCATTGAATTTTTCAGGTTGACTCATTCTATCCAAAACCTTAGCCTATATATAGCTAGTATGAAGAAATGATTAATTTCCATCAATTAACTTAAATATTATGTACTGAGTGCTTAAAACTTGCACTGTTACTAAAGAGAACTATGCAGGATGGAGAAATGTTGCTGAGCTTATTGCATATACATCTTTTAGACCAATTTTGGAAACTTTTAAAGTATTGAATGTATATAATTTGAAGTTTTAAATTATGTCCTCCAACGTTAAGTCATATGGAATGATGAATGAAATGGGTAAAATGATGCTTAAATGAGCCCAGGGTCCTTAGAGCTTAGAGTTATCCAATATTCATCTTTCAGGATAAGGGAAAATCCTGGAAAAACCTTATTCAGGTAACTCACCCTGACCAAGATTCGAACTTGGGACCTCTTGAATGTGATGCAAACACGCTACCATCTATGCTACTAAGGCAGTGTAATTTATACACTGATCTGGATTACTTGTAAATTAAAACTGCTCATTCTGTGACACATCACCAAAATACTAAATTCTAAGATTACTTCCTTAATTGCTAAAAAATACATGTTGATTTCATATGTGATTCAAGTTCTCAGCTGCTTATATTTTTTGCAGTGAAACAGAAGAAAGTTTTTGTTTACCACACATTAATCATTGTGTTGGTAACCAGGCTCCAAATGTTTTTCTGCCAAAAAGAAGTCATGCCACAAATTTAAATGCTGTTATATCATTTTGTTTGTTCTCCAAATTATATTGGTTTATACTTTGCATTTTGTGCAAATGTTTTAAATTTAATGAGTCATCATTTAAGAGAATATCTCTGAGAGCCTCATATATTATAAAGGGAACCTTCAACACCAAGCATTAAAATATGAATGGCATTTAGAGGTCAGCATCCCGGCGTGTTAGAGTTTGTGCAGTTTTACGGGACTGACATCCTCATGGTCTGCGAGACACACCTGAGCGCTGGTATTGATTTCTCGCTGCTAAGTTACGTCACACATCGGTCTGATTGAATCGGCCGTCAGGTGGGCCGTACAGCTATTGTCGCGAAAAACATATTACACACACTCCTGTCCCTCTTCCTGCGCTACAGCACGTGGTGGCATGCGCAATCCGACTAGCAATCGATGGCCTTGACACCCTGCTTTTTTTTTTTTTTTTTTTTTTTTTTAATTTACGTCCTCCAACGTTAAGTCATATCGGACGATGAATGAAATGGGTGAAATGATGCTCAAATGAGACCGGGGTCCATGGAGCTTAGAGTTACCTGACATTCGTCTTTCAGGATAAGGGAAAACCCCGGAAAAACTTAGCCAGGTAACTCACCCTGACCGAGATTCGAACTCGGGACCTTTTGAACGTGAGGCAGACACGCTACCATCTATGCTACCGAGGCGGGCGCCACCCTGCTGATAGCGGCATATGACCCACCAGATCATCACTTCTATGAAGCTAATTACTCCACCCTTCTAAAGCTTGACCCAGTGGTTTGCATTTCAGAAGACCTCATGGCGTAGCACGGGCTGTGGAACAGCTGCAGAGCAACCAGAGGAGACATGGGCTCTACCACCTCATAAGCGGAGCCCCAAATTTTGCCGCGCATGGACGAGAGGTCCAACTATGACACTAATGACATCATGATCAACAAAAGCATTCCATTTCATTTGGACCTCTCGGCAGCAAATGAGATGGACTCCGAACGCGACCCTGTCCTGGTCGATTCCGACATGATCATGACAGCCAGCTCTGGTCAACCCAAATTGGGAACACGAGCTTGACTGGTAATCAGCCATCCTAGAGCTTAACCAAACCATCGACCCGCGGTAGCGGTGCGTTTCTCCCAACACGTCCTAAAAGTGGTAAGCGCACACACTTACCGCATCCCGACCAACGCCCGCCTCGGTAGCGTGGTGGTAAAGTGTCTGTCTCACGTTCAAGAGGTCCCAAGTTCGAATCTTGGTTAGGCTGAGTTACCTGGATAAGGTGTTTTCCGGGGTTTTCCCTTGTTCTGAGAGACGAATGTCGGGTAACTCTAAGCTCTACGGACCCCGGACTCATTTGAGCATCATTTCACCCATTCCAATCATCGTCCGATATGACTTAACGTTGGAGGCCGTAAATTACCACAAAAAAATCCCAACCAACACACCAAACCCTAGAACCATTCCAAATGAGATACGGCAGCTGCTAAAAGCCAATGCAGTTGTTCGGAAGCTATGGCAGCATTTCCGTCATCCCAGGGTTGGAGCAGTTTACCAGCGGTTCAAGTCTCTGGCAAGGTGGCTGCTCAGCGCCCATCGTAAGATGGCCTTTGAGAACACAATTCAGAATGTTAACCTACAGGGAAAAAGTTCCTGTAAAACAATACCACCATTCTCTGCATGGCACACACGGAAGACTCGCGTTCGAACCCCAAGAGAAAGCCACCGTATTTTTAGAGCATGTTTGGAAAGTCAATTCGAGCCGAAGGAGGACACCCAGTATGACTTGTGGAGGCGGCAGTTGAATACCTCTACGAGGGGCCTCAGCAGCACCACGAGGAGATCCATCTTCTAATAGTCACCTCAAAAGTGATGGCTTCGGAAATCCGCAAAATGAACCCAAATAAATCCCCTGGTTATGATGGCGACACGGCATTCATGTTCCAACACCTCACAAAAAGGGCCGTCATCCAATTGAAGTGGATTTTCAATGCATACCTCTACCTCCGCCATTTTCCAGTTAGCTTGAAAGAGTCGAGAGTGGTGTGCATGTTGAAACTGGTAAAGATACGGTCTTCCCATGCAACTACCCATCCATAAGCTTTCTTGCAACAGTTTCAAAACTTTTTGAGCGGCTACTCCTGTCCCGCCTCACCCCTTTATTCAAGGAGAGGCAAGAGCACTAGTTCGGTTTTCGTCATGGACGCTCCACGACCTTGTAGTTACTAAGGCTGGCCGAGGCGATGGCCTGAGCTTCCAGGAAAACTTCAAGACCGTCGCGGTACTGCTGGACGTTGAAAAAGGCCTTTGCCACCACATGGCACCAAGGCCTGCTGTACAAATTCAAGGAGGCCAACATCCCTGCTTCCTATCTCGCTCTGACAAACAGTTTTGGATGTGAAGTCTAGGGATCAGCGGCTGCTACCACAGACTGCAGTACATGCAGAGCAGGGCACTACAGATGATCTATGATACTGGGCATAGACTCCAGTCACATACCTTCCATACCTATTCTGGATACCCCATATTATAGACATGGTGCGGGATAGAACCCTCACCATCAACAGTAAATTAGACTCCCATCCTATCAGGTGAACATCCTTGGCCATTGAGACCATAGGGTTCCTTGCCAAAGAAAAAGCTGCCGGCTGCCGAAAGAAGCCTAGGGCAACCTAGCATGAACAGAGCCGCCACTTTCCCTTCACACTAAGTACCCCCAGTCCCAAAAATGGGCCTGGTAAAACCAAAATCCTTAACCAGTTCCTACTCCTCTAGCCAGCAAGGCAGTCTGAACCAAGAAACCTCACAAGCGGGCAGCCAGGTGCAGACAGCATTGGGCATGTGACCACTACATGGGCAGACATCACCTCACACAAATAGCTAGAGACTCCATTGCCCTACAGAACAGCTTGCGACAAATGGTAGATATTGTATTCCTTGCCTACCAGAAACATATGTTAGAGAAACTAAAAGGTTAGAGAGAGTGAGAGAGAGAGAGAGAGAGAGAGAGAGAGAGAGAGAGAGAGAGAGAGAGAGAGAGAGAGAGAGAGAGAGAGAGAGAATGGGTGAGTGGTACATTAAGAAAGGAAAAAGGTTAAAAGAGAAATTAATTTATTCTGTTTTAGATCTTCATGGTCGTCAAACCCCCACTTTCGTGGCAGTTACAGCTTCCGTAGTGTAAAATCTGAGCTTCTGCAGACTTCTGCACTTGATTTACAGGAGCCCTTAATAAATGGAGTGACAGTAAGTTTCTTTGACATAATTGAGACTAATAGCCATAAATAGATCTTATGACACTGTTTAAAATATTATATATTTATAGACTTCATATAAACTGTACAGTTTGTACAAAATGAAATACCTTCTTATATCAATACAATAAAATAACATACAAATAATTATGATTACTAGCCTAAAACAAATATGTTTGAAAATAGCTTATTTTTATATAAGGTGTGTTGTTTTAAAATGCAAAGTGACGTTTTCTGTTTTCTATGATTACTGTGAGCTTCATGAAAAACAAACACTTGTGATCACTATTTTAAAATAATGGAATCACTTTTATTAAAGTAAATACAATTGTTTCTGATCTGTAAATTGTATGTTCATTCAAATGCTATCTCTGTATTAGATACTGCGTGTCTCTAGGTATGTAGTGACTACACATATACTCAAAGAGATCAGTTAAGGTACTATGATCATTTAAAATTCCATTGATAAAATAGAAGGTTTTATTTATTTTGGTTAATGTGTATTTCAATTTGTTTAATGAGGTGTTATTCTGATAGTTGATTGGAAGTTTATTGAATAATTTGCTATCTATTAATCAACCTGTTTTTCAAATAATCTAAACCTATGTATATGAATTATTATCAGATCCTGGTTTCCCCTTGTATTATGAATTGAAGAATTTAGAGGAAGTGACTTGCTACATATATACATAATGGATTTTGATATAAAAATGCTAGAAAGAGAGTTGTATTTTCAAAAGGATACTTCAGCATCGATGTTCAAACATGGAATCAAGGTGCATTTTAGAAACACTTTGGAACACTCTGTACACAACTCAATCATTTAGCACCCTACCACATTCATTCTGTTAGATTTTTCTCTCCTTTGCTTTTCTTTGATTGCAGTAATGTGCCCTAGAAATGACATGATTCTACTTTCTGCAGGAAGGATAGTCTTTCTGAATGTTCACCAGAGCACCTTTTTCTGTGATAAGTTAGATGGTTCAAAAAACAGTCCCAGCAGCTGCAATCAAATGTTTTCCTAAATCCATCACAGTGAGTTTATTTAATTTTGACAGCTGTGCTGCATGCACAAACTTGAGTCTACTACTGCTCAAAAACTTACTGAGAGTCTGCCCATATCAGCATTGATTACTTAGCTGAAGTATATGTGGCAAAGAATATTTAACTTAGTCCTGCACCATAGTGTAGTGGGCTAGAGTGTTGTGCTCAAGATCGATCCCACCCCCAGGGGGTATGGATTTTGTCCCAGGTATAGGACCAGTGCCCACTCAGCATCATGAGGAAACTGAGGAGCTACACGAGGTACCGAACCCTGGTCTAGAAAGCCAACTTTCCAGCTGGGGGTGCCGTGATACTGATCATATCTCCTCCCTGTATTAGTTGGATGATCGCCCATCTCTGCCTTGCATATGTGGCGGTGAGGCCGGCAGTTGTGTTGGCAGGCTCAGGCCCACTTTGGTGCTGTTACACCATGGGTTATTTTATCTTCAATTTCTAACTTTATTTGGGTACCAGATAGTTTCTCATAAAGATGCACCATTGGGCATGTCTCTCCTTCCAGAAGGCAAGAGGTTGCATTAGGATTGGTGCAATACATTGAAATGAGTAATGCTTGTAACTTAATTACCTAAATATCTGTTTTTGATGTTCTGAAAAAACTTGACTTTTGCATTACTGTTGTTTTAAGGATTGAAAAATATAAGATCATCTATATGTATTAAGAAATACTCTTGTACACTGAACTATATGTCCCCATTTTGGAAACATTGTTATTCTATTTTTGTTTTCAGTGCCTTCACATTAACTTTCAGAAATAAAATGTATTTATTCCTCCCCTTCTTGGAGCTAGTAAATGCATCTATAAGTTTTATAAAGCAGTGTTTACTTCCTCTATTTTATCCTGCATATATTCCCAACCAGACTGTCTTGATGAGCTCAAATGTGAATGTGTTACAATACAGAGTTTTCACATACTTTGTCATGCAAGTAGCTGAGTCTATGCCCTGCACTCTTATCTTGACCAGTTCTGTAGCTGTTAACAATTGCCAGCAGAACATAAGTGTTGAAGTTAGGATTATTATGCACTTAGCATAACATGACAACACAGTTCAACATGAAAGTTGAACACATTGTATTAAATGGTGCTATTTAAAGTTTAATTCATTGGATAACACCAATTAATGTGACATAGGTAACTTAAACAAGCTTGTGCATGTCACTTTTTCCTTCTGTTACAGTGGGCTTGATGCCACATGGTAATTAGAGCCAATTGGTGTCAAACAATAACATCAAGTAATAAAAGAATTACCAACCAAGAATAATAATTATATTAAGTGAGAACTTTAGACTCATAACATATTTTTATTTAACTTACTTTCATTTATTCCTCATTAATGTTAGCAATTTTTATACATAACACTCATTTTAAAGTACTCTATAATTTTAGTATACACAGAGATGTTTAATTCAATTCAGTTCAATTTATTTTGTCCTTTCGATCATACACTGATATCAGACACATAGTATAAAAATTACATTAATGGCTATTGTCATTATTTACAATCACTTAAAACTAATTAACATTTAAAAACTCATTTGCAGAATAAAATGAATGTTGCAGTAAAAAGAGTTTTACCTACTCCCTTTTTAAAATGTATAAGGCTCTTCATTTGTTTAATATTTTCTGGTAGTCTGTTGTATAATCTTATACCTTTATTGATAGCACTAGACCTGAAGATTTCTGTTCTACAACTTTGAATGTGAAAGTCATCTTTCTGACGTGTACTTACTTAAATATGTGTGTGGAAAAGAAGTTTTCGACCATCTGATTCCTTAGCCTGGTCATAAATATTTTAAATAGTTTCAGTTGGAAACTATAAACATTTCAACATAAATATTTGTGATTTTGAAAAGATAAAAAAAAGCTAAATATTAGGATCAATAGCAGTTCTTCTCGGTATGTGATACTGTTTCACAATATTCTCTATCATACCTGGTACTTTGATACTCAATAGCGTCATTTCTACTTCTAGAATAAATAGAATGTTGGGAGACCTGTGTAATGTCAATATAATTAATTAGGTGCACATATTTAATGAGACAAAACTTAAAGCCATCAGTGTACTTATTTTTTATTATACTGTTAAAAGCATAATGGATTTTTGAAACAGTCCAGTTTTTCAACTTTGTTCAAAAATACTAGCATTCTCACTCATTCGGGCTGAAGTTTACTTCTTTTTCTGTCACATATGAGCCCTGCTGTACTAAATAGTCTTTAAGAGAAAATGGTTGCAGGTGGAATACACAAATTTTAATTGCCTAATTGTTTTAGTTTCGGAAATTTTGAATTTGTTTTTCAGTGCACTAGAAAGAGGAGATCACTTCTTCTTGGGAACCGTTAAGTTACAGTGAATTTGACACACGATTATTTTCTTGTATAATGTTGCTGTATAGGTGCCACATTCCTGGCAATTTCTTGGGCTTTGCAATGTTCTACTTGAAGCAGATATTTTGTGATTTTTAAATCAAATAAAAGAATCAGCACCAAGGTATCTAAAAAGTACCAAGTGAATTTTCTGAAGTATCATTTGATGTCGATACCATGCAAGTATTGTGAGCATCAAGGTATTGCAAATATCGAGGACCCATCCCTACTAAATACATAAACTTCCAAGACTTATGTTATATATTCTTGCTGTATTACAGATGTTGCAGTTTGCAGGAGAAGCAACAAATCCACACCACTATTCAACTGTGCATGGAGCTGTTGAGTCTGGATGGAGAGAAGCTGACAGGATCCTGGCACAAAAAAGTGGTACCCATAGTCTTCTTATCTGATTATCCTTTGTCAAAGTTTTACTTCTATACAGCATATTTTTGTTTTGCAACTTTCTTATAACTTATTTCTATTAGAAGTAGCTCCTCACTTAACGTTAATTTACAGATCAATAAAAGCTTTAACTGAATAGGAAAGTTCTTAAATTTTAAGCTGAAATTTCTCTTATAACACTGAAAGTGGCAAAACACTGGACTAGTTCTCTTACAGTGTAGCTTGTGTAACTTGAATACACCCTAGAAATCGTTCAAATTATCCATGAATTAAAATATACAGGCAGTGTATATATGTAGGTATACTCTGAAGTCAGTAGAGTTTATTATACTGTAATGCCAAAAAATGAAGTGCAGTAGTAACAGCAGTATACATTGATAGGACTAATGAGTCATAAATTATTCTAACATAGGTTTGCCTTGATTACATCATCTATAGAGATCCCAGGCTCAACAGTATATATTTTTCTAACAGATGTGTAAACCATGTTGATATATCAGAATCTGAGCTGTACTCAAGTTCATCTATCTCTGAAGTTAATGATTCTACTAATTACTCTTATAAACATTCTCACAAGTGTAGCGTAGTACACAGTGAAAGCAAACAAAATTGCCAAGATTTTTGTTTTAGAATTAGGAATGTGCCCATTGCATAGTGGGGTCCCTGCCCACTGTGTCATATTCCAGCTACATTTCATAGCTCTATATCATTCTGGATAACTTTTCTTTGAATTAAACAGAATTATGTTTGAAATATACAATATTTATCCAATGTTTACATAGCAAATTTTAGGGAACAAAGGAAAAGTTTTAATTAAAGAATAATTAGAATTTAAATATTCAAACTACCCAGGTTTCACTTTAAAATTTTATCTGCATTTTGATGTTATGATTCCAAAATCTTAAGCTATTTATTTATGCACTAAGAGGTTTATATTTAATTACATTTACTCTAATAATGTTTTCTTACAGGATAATGGGTAGTAATGCTACAGTTTGAACAGCGGAATAAAGCAGGTGGAAATCTTGCTTTAAGGACTCTTTCTTGTAAGTTGCAAAATCATTATTACAATTTACAAAAAGCATCTATAATTATTTATGCATTTGAATAGTTATTAATAAATTCAATAATTAGAGACTTTAAAATTTTGGATAAGAAGTATGCTTAATAAAGCAGCTACTGCAGAAAACGTATAGACCCACATATACTTAAAGTGTGACACAGCCAACAATGTTTTCAAATTTATTTTGCTTTAAGTTAATTTTCTAGAATTTTCAAAAGGCTTCGTTCAAGTTTCATGTTCTTTGTTTCAGGATAGAAGATGATTATATGAAAAAGGAAAGTCTGCCAACTCACAAAAAGAATCAAACTCACGTGTAATATGGAAAACAGCTCCTTGTCATTTGGGCCGAAATTAAAATTCTTACCTTGTTAATTTCAAGTAATCATTATACTGATGCATAAATTTGTGCACATTGGTAAATAATGTATATATTTAGATTGTAAATTGAGATTGTTGGTGTCAACTAGCCAGTCATTCTACAGCACCATTAAATATTGGTTTAAATCATAAATCTGCATAAAAGTAGTTTACTACATTATTTTTCAAGAAATATGAGTGAAACAAAACATTTATTTAAAACAATAAAACAAATACAGCAAAACTAGTGTTTAACCTTTTTAAATTCATTGTCTTAAATAGGAATGCCTCTCTAAGACATGCTTTATTGCTACTGAACTCTTTTTGTCCAATATGAACCTTCAACTTAATACTCATTGTGTATATTTTCAGTTTGGTTTTGCAAAGCTATTTATTATAAATCTTGGTTTAGTTTGTACATTAGGTCATGTACATAATTAGTGGCATATAGGGTGATTAATATTTTTCCACTAGTAAAAAAGCCCATTTTGGTTTCAAGTCTGTTAGATTTTGATTGATTTTTGGAATATCTACAGAATATAACGACGTAACAGCATATAACATGAATAAACATAAAAATTATTTGTGGTTGGTTTATTGACACTCGTCACTTACTTTTTCATATATTTATGAGAGACTAGTTTCAAAGGCCCTGGCCTCCATTTTCAATCTCTTCCCAACTGGCATTTGTTGTTATCTGCTCTCTCTGGTGGTGGAACTATGAACTTTTTTGTCAAATTATCTGCTGGCGGGATTTCAAAGTTCATTACGCGATCCTTATTTTTCCAGATGAATATGTTCTCCCATGTTGTCAATCTATTTTGGTTTATCACTCCTTTTAATAATTTTGGATTTGGATCAATGTCATGGTTTTCATTCCAAAAATGAAATGCTACTGCTGACTTGTCTTCTTGTTTCAATCTGATGTTTCTAAAGTGTTCTTTGACTCTGGTTTTTAAATTTCTTTTTGTTTGACCTATGTAGCATTTTTCACAATTCTTGCAATTTATTTGGTATATTCCAGATTTGTTACCTGAAGGAATTTCATCTTTTGTTTTTGAATTTAGTAATTTTAAAATTGAGTAAAAGGAGTGATAAACCAAAATAGATTGACAACATGGGAGAACATATTCATCTGGAAAAATAAGGATCGCGTAATGAACTTTGAAATCCCGCCAGCAGATAATTTGACAAAAAAGTTCATAGTTCCACCACCAGAGAGAGCAGATAACAACAAATGCCAGTTGGGAAGAGATTGAAAATGGAGGCCAGGGCCTTTGAAACTAGTCTCTCATAAATATATGAAAAAGTAAGTGACGAGTGTCAATAAACCAACCACAAATAATTTTTATATTAATTTTGACGTCACTGTTACTAAATTCCTCCAAACACACATGAATAAACATAATTACTTAGTTGTTCATAGAGTGGTGCTGTGCAAGGTATGTAGAAATTAAAGCTTAGCTGTATATGTTTCAAGCGACAGAAACGATATGAGGGTTGATGTTTGTCACCTATTACATAATTTGTCCTTTGTTATAGAATAAAATATGCTTGTATAACTCTCCAATAATAGTACAGAAGTCTGTGTATAAACAAAGGAAATAAACATTACAGCTTACAATTATATTATTAGGACTGAATTATTGGATAGATAGAGTCAGACTTCTTAATCTTCTTTCCAGCACTCTAATATATATTTTGTAAACTACCGTGGATAGGTTAATCATTCTATAATTATCACATTCATTACTATTGCTTTTCTTATTGATTGGTATTATTATACTTTTCCTACATTTGGTAGGGATCCTATTTTCATTCTATATTTTCTTACATATCTTCAATATCATCCTATTCATTATATTTCCACCATATTTAATTAGCTTGGGGGCTATAACATCTATTCCAGCTGTCTTCCTGCTTTTAATTCCACCAATGGCTATCTGTATATCGATGAAGTACTGTATTCCACTGAGACACACCAAACTCTCCACACAAAAAATCACATGTATGTGTTTAACTCAAAAATGAGTTCAGGGTCATCAAGAATGTAACACGAACATGAAAATAAAAACTGTAAACTGTCCCTTTGCAAGGAAACTTATTAAAAAATGTTATTTCTCTAAAAATGGCTCCAACAAGCTAAAGTAAACAATCGAGTACCTACAAGGCAAACAAAGAAGTATATGATGTTTGCACTCGCATGACTTTCTCTACTCATTCTTGTAAAAGCTATTCTTAATCATGCTTATTGTTTTATCTTCTGCATATTCATCATGATAATTGCTTATGGATGTATTACACATTTCCTTATAGGTACAAGGGAAGCACTGGAATACTCAAGCGATAGTCAAAACTTTAAAACTGGTCACTATCTGATGCCATTTTCTTTTCATAGTCATGACATAAAAAGAATGGCTTTTTATTTGAGGAAACCACTGTGTTTTAACAATATCTACTTTTTGGGGGTAAGATTTTGTCTCTTATGGTTTGTCAGTTATACAAAAGTCATACTGAATGAAGAGGATTTTTAAGGACGTTCCCAGAAATTTCAAGACACAAGAAACAGCATTGCAATTTGCCCGCCTCAGTAGCGTAGATGGTAGCATGTCTGCCTCACGTTCAAGAGGTCCCGAGTTCCAATCTCGGTCAGGGTGAGTTACCTGGATAAGGTTTCTTCCAGGGTTTTCCCTTATCCTGAAAGAGGAATGTCGGGTAACTCTAAGCTCTATGGACCCTTGACTCATTTGAGCATCATTTCACCCGTTCATTCACCGTCCCATATGACTTAACGTTGGAGGACGTAAATGAAAAAAAAAAAACACCATCGCAATGATAAATCTCCCACCATCATGTTAACATGCGACAGTTATCACGGCCACCTTAAATAAATGACTCTACGCCTCTAAACATCAGAGTTTAAGTCATGCCTGGAAATTACAAGTAATATAAGGCAATTTAGAAATTATACCCAGGAAGTGGTGGTTAACAACATCGTTCGAAAATCTAGGTTCAAGGACATTGCACATGTATTTCTGTTATGCCAAAAGGCAAATCTAGCTGTATTAAAGGTTCATACTTTAGCTCAATCAGATGCAAAATTATGAGCTTGTAGATCTATAATTATAGAAGTTCACTAGCCTGGACTGGACTGAACTATGCTACGGAGGGAATTTGGCACGGAGGTTCAAACTTGGTCTATTGTACCTATGCCCCCAATTGGGGCATTCCCGGGAGGAAGGATAAGTCGAGAGGAGAAGATATCCTTTTAATAATTTACGTCCTCCAACGTTAAGTCATATCGGACGATGAATGAAATGTGTGAAATGACGCTTAAATGAGTCCAGGGTCAATAGAGATTAGAGTTACCAGACATACATCTTTGAGGATAAGGGGGAAAAAAACCGGAAAAAGCTTTATCCAGGTCTGCAGGCTGCAGGAACATAGAAGGTTTTAAAAGGAAAGTTGCTGAAAATTTACTGAAGGCATATATTGATAGCTGATAAAGTGTTACACATTTATGGTTTGAAAGCTGAACTGTTTAAAAATTAATATGGATTAATGTCCCATAGAATATGTAGCTTCTATTTTTCTGTTAAGTTCCTTGTTACTATTATTTCTTGAGTTATAGTGAATGTCTGTATCTTTGTATGTTTCATATATGTTATTCTTGTACGGTAATTCATTCCTACTATAAAAATGTAATATAAGTATTGTTAAGGGCTGTTTGCCATCATTTTATATATTTTTGTATTGTTCCCTAGCATGAGCTACGGCTCTGGGAACCTTTTCAGATAACAATAAATAAAATAAATAAATAAATAACTCACCGTGGCCGAGATTCGAACTCGAGACCTCTTGAACGTGAGGCAGATACGCTACCAGCTATACTACCGAGGCGGGCGGAGGAGACAGAGGGTGGCCGTCCCAAGGAACCACGATGATGCAGAAGTCAGGGTCTCTACCCTTTACCGATTGGAAACTTTCCGGTAGGCCAGTACAACCGGCATCTCATCGTACTGTGGTCCAGAAACGGCTCCACCAGACCGGGTTCGCAGACCGTACTACTGGACCATCAGATGAGAGATGGTGTGAAATTATAATGGAAGGACAGGAATTTTGGTGTATGTAATTAACCTAACCAGCATTCCCCTGGCGACTCGGTAAAACCCCGAAAAGCCCCATGTCAGGTAGGTCGGTCACGAGAATCGAACCCGGGGTTTCCCAATGCGTGCCACAAATGAAACCCCCTGGGCCATCTCGCTCGGTAGTTATCACTAGAACTCGGATGCCTATTTAGTTCCTTTAGAGGAACGTGGAGAGTAATTGTAGGTAAATATTTACAAAACCTGAAACTTCGAGTTCAACAATCTTGTACATGCTGTTCATAAAATTTGGACCATTCCTCTAAGTCATGATAGCTTTCTCCTCGATAAACGTGTATAACCAATGTGAAATGAAGCGATGGTTCAGATAACTACTAGTGTCTCACTACAATTGCTACACAGGAAACGCTGATCCAATACAGCCCTCGACCCCTCTGTACACATAATACACCTACTACACTCATTTCTTTTCTTGCCTCAGCTGCTAGAGACAAATCCACACGAAGGCCAAAAGAGGCGGAGTTCCCGAAGGTTCTGTCTTATCCCCCACATGTTTTAGTGTCTTCTTGGTCGACTTTCCAACAGAGCCGCATGTCAACATAGCTCAGTATACTGATGACGTGCTGTTGTACTTAACAGACATCCACGCAGAACCTTCTGCCATATTCAGAGACACCTCCGCCTCCTCCAGAAAGATGCAGCCATTTGCGATTGTCTATCGACCCGAGAAAAGCCACGCCATTCTTTCTAGTAAGCACCTCTTTCGGCAAACTCCCTCACATTCATTTATTTGAGGAGTAGCATAGAATGGACGAATACCATCTCCTGTCTACAAGTGAAGCCAGTTAAGAGCTTAACTTTCGGGGGGAAATTAAGTACTTGTGACCCAGTGGAGCAGTGGACCGTTTGTATCTCTTGTTAAGGTCTGAGATGCCTATTCCCTTGTACTCCAATAATCTCCATCTTCCTTTATGCCTGGAGCCTATCCTGAAGTATGACTGGCCGCGGAGTAGGTACAGACTGCTGGTACTGTAACGGGTACAGAACAGAGGTCTCCAGAGCACATATTCTGTAGAGCAATCCTTTCACGTAAGGTACTTATGCGAATCCTCATTTCCACTATATGTGGAGGAATGAAGTTAAAAAAAATATGACTCTTTGTCGCTTTGCCACCCTAATTAAGTCTCTTGATTATAACCCCCAGAGCATGCAGCAGAGAGGCATCACCGGATTTCCCGCATGGGCATGCAACACATCCAGTAGCATCACAACTACTCCAACCACAGTGAAAGGTGAGTCCTCTTACAGTCCTACCAAGAGATGATTGAATTTCCAAAATTCAAGTTCAACCACCCAAAGATTTTGGTTAACATTTTCTACCGGTGGTGCACAAGTGTCGTTGCAAAGCTGTCGAGGAGCAAACTTGCCATTCCCTTCTTCCTCAGAACGTTGTTTTTGATTGGGAGTCAGCTTCTCTCACCTATAACTGTTTATGCACAATGTTTTAGATTTTACAATTAAAACGCTCAATGTCGCCCAGATAAATTCATAGGATCTTAGAACATAGTTGGAACACGGCAATATTTTTATCAGTAAAAACAGTTCTTTGACGTCTTTCACGAAATTAATCACTAAAAAGCTTATCCCTTTTGAATTCACTATAACTTTATAAATTGCTGCCTTAGATAGAACTTCTTTGTCAAATGCAGTCTATCTTCATATTCATTAGGCATTAAATCATAAAAGCGATGTCTGGAAATATTCTCTTACTCAAATTCATCTTTGGATAAACGATGATGGTATAGCTCAGTTGATTAGGTGCTGGCCTTCAATTCAGAGGTCATGGGTTCAAATCCCTCCCAGCTCGATGGTTTTAAGTGGGCTTAAAAGAGACAGCCGCATTTCAGTAGATTCATTGACACGTGAAGAACTACCACGGGTCGAAATACGGCACTCTGGCGGCGCTGATATGATCCTGCAAATAACAGTGGCATTAACAAAGAAAATATTTATTTACCTGGACACCTTGGGAAAAGAAGACCTCTCCCTTCGGGAGGACGAGTGAATTTCCTGCAATGCACGCCAAATCTCCTGAGGAACCCTGGAACCCCGAAACAGACAAAGAGGATTAAAGATAAAATGAGATGAGAAAGGAGTTGACATATAGGGACAGCGTGTCTGCCTCACGTCCAAGTGGTCTCGAGTTCGAATCTCCGTCAGGGTAAGATACCTGGATAAGATTATCCGGGGTTTTCCCTTATCCTTAAAGACGAATGTCGGGTAACTCTAAGCACCATGGGCCCCGGACTCATTGGAGCATTTCACCCATTCCATCCATCGTCCGATATGACCAAATGTTGAAGGACGTAAATTACACAAAAAAGGATAGGAAATTCAGGGGATATAATTACCTTCCCAGCACTGAAATAACGATCTGGAAAAACTCCGCAAAAACCCTCAAAAACCTTTTAATAAAAATATGTACCGTTTTTATGTAGGCTGTGTTGGTTACGTGAGGCAATAAGTGAAGTTTAACTTGCTATTTTCGAAGGATTTAATACACTATTTCTGCGTGTTTATTGTTCTTAAGATCTTCGCTTGAAGGTAAATGCTATTATTAAACTTTTCAGCACCATAATTTGTGTAGCGGTTCTCTTATGTAAATAAATTTATCACAGTTAAATCAAACGCTAAAGTTTATTTCCAACTCATTATGTATATGACAGATTAACACTAAAGCAATTAAGAAACAAGACGAACACTTGACAATCTTGAGAAATACGTGGCCCGTTTGTTATACCGCGCTGATGTTTCCAGACCATTCAATTTCGGCAGATCTAGAATAATCGACTTGACAATGTTCTATACAGTCGATTCCAGTGAATTAGGTTTCCAGCACAGAGAGTTGATAAGCAGTTTTAGAATGTTAGAATAGTCCGCGAGCACTAAAGTTCGAGAAGCTACAAACAGCGCGAGTTTGTTTATACAAGAGAGGCATAAAGAAACATTAATGCTGTTTTGGTAACAAATAAAGTGAGTTTTGTTCAACTTCGTGTTGTCAATTTGACATCCACTGTTAGTGGACCAAAATGGGAGTACAAGTAATTATTCATTTCTTACGGGAATTATAGTAATGAAGTTAATATAATTTAAATATTTCTTTCAAATGTAGTTAGCGCTCACTGGAGTAAAACCAAGCATTACTGAAGTTCTATGTGCAGCATTATGGGGACCATAACAAAGATGTGTTCACATTGCAACATGAATCTCTTCGAATACATTTATTTATGAGATGTCTCTCCAAGTCATTTAGAGTGAAAACATTGTTAAACGGATCAAGTAGAACTACTAGATGGCAAAGCGTCGAAGCGTAACAGAAAATATGTATAACAACGGAGTTGTTTACGCGAGCCTATCGCAAATACACGGCGAATCAGTGTATGTATACTCTGTTCAGATGCAACGTGTCATACATTGTGATAAGCAGAAAGAAGCACGAATCAAAATCCCTTCGTGTCAGGCGACAAACGAACGGCTGCAATGGCAATTTATATTAATGGTGTATAATAATTAATTGCCTTAGATTTCATATCAGATACACAGCACCCAAGCACTTTGTACTTTACGTCAGGCTATTAATATTTCGCGAATGCAGCGCTCGTCAGTGAAGGTCAATACGTCTCATCGCTTTGTCATTAGTATGAAAGTCAATATTGTAGTATATGTTAGCACTTTATGGGGTAAATAAACAGGTTGAATACATGTTCTACGCTTGCATTTTAGGCTGATATCCCTACCCCTCTCATCTCATAAGCAGTAAGTAAATAGGTTCCATTCTGGAAAATATGGGCAGTTTTTATTTATTTCTTTATTTATTTATTTATTTATTTATTTATTTATTTATTTATTTATTTATTTATTTATTTATTTATTTATTTATTTATTTATTTATTTATTTATTTATTTATTTATTTATTTATTTATTTATTTATTTATTTATTTATTTATTTATTTATTTATTTATTTATTTATTTATTTATTTATTTATTTATTTATTTATTTATTTATTTATTTATTTATTTATTTATTTATTTATTTATTTATTTATTTATTTATTTATTTATTTATTTATTTATTTATTTATTTATTTATTTATTTATTTATTTATTTATTTATTTATTTATTTATTTATTTATTTATTTATTTATTTATTTATTTATTTATTTATTTATTTATTTATTTATTTATTTATTTATTTATTTATTTATTTATTTATTTATTTATTTATTTATTTATTTATTTATTTATTTATTTATTTATTTATTTATTTATTTATTTATTTATTTATTTATTTATTTATTTATTTATTTATTTATTTATTTATTTATTTATTTATTTATTTATTTATTTATTTATTTATTTATTTATTTATTTATTTATTTATTTATTTATTTATTTATTTATTTATTTATTTATTTATTTATTTATTTATTTATTTATTTATTTATTTATTTATTTATTTATTTATTTATTTATTTATTTATTTATTTATTTATTTATTTATTTATTTATTTATTTATTTATTTATTTATTTATTTATTTATTTATTTATTTATTTATTTATTTATTTATTTATTTACTTACTTATTTATTTACTTACTTATTTATTTATTTATTTATTTATTTATTTATTTATTTATTTATTTATTTATTTATTTATTTATTTATTTATTTATTTATTTATTTATTTATTCACTTATTCACTTATTCACTTATTCACTTATTCACTTATTCACTTATTCACTTATTCACTTATTCACTTATTCACTTATTCACTTATTCACTTATTCACTTATTCATTTATTCATTTATTCATTTATTCATTTATTCATTTATTCATTTATTCATTTATTCATTTATTCATTTATTCATTTATTCATTTATTCATTTATTTCATCCATCCATCCATCCATCCATCCATCCATCCATCCATCCATCCATCCATCCATCCATCCATCCATCCATCCATCCATCCATCCATCCATCCATCCATCCATCCATCCATCCATCCATCCATCCATCCATCCATCCATCCATCCATCCATCCATCCATCCATCCATCCATCCATCCATCCATCCATCCATCCATCCATCCATCCATCCATCCATCCATCCATCCATCCATCCATCCATCCATCCATCCATCCATCCATCCATCCATCCATCCATCCATCCATCCATCCATCCATCCATCCATCCATCCATCCATCCATCCATCCATCCATCCATCCATCCATCCATCCATCCATCCATCCATCCATCCATCCATCCATCCATCCATCCATCCATCCATCCATCCATCCATCCATCCATCCATCCATCCATCCATCCATCCATCCATCCATCCATCCATCCATCCATCCATCCATCCATCCATCCATCCATCCATCCATCCATCCATCCATCCATCCATCCATCCATCCATCCATCCATCCATCCATCCATCCATCCATCCATCCATCCATCCATCCATCCATCCATCCATCCATCCATCCATCCATCCATCCATCCATCCATCCATCCATCCATCCATCCATCCATCCATCCATCCATCCATCCATCCATCCATCCATCCATCCATCCATCCATCCATCCATCCATCCATCCATCCATCCATCCATCCATCCATCCATCCATCCATCCATCCATCCATCCATCCATCCATCCATCCATCCATCCATCCATCCATCCATCCATCCATCCATCCATCTATTATTTATTTATTTATTTATTTATTTATTTATTTATTTATTTATTTATTTATTTATTTATTTATTTATTTATTTATTTATTTATTTATTTATTTATTTATTTATTTATTTATTTATTTATTTATTTATTTGTTGATTTATTTATTATTATTTACGTACTCTAGCGTTGTCATATCGGACGTTGAATGAAATGGGTGAAATGCTGCTCAAATGAGCCCAGGATCCTTAGAGCTTAGAGTTACCGATATTCATATTTTAGGATAAGGGACAACTCCAGATCATCCTGGGTTTTCCCTCATCCAGATAACTCACCCTGTCCGAGATTTGCATTCGGGACCTCTTCAGCGTGACGCAGATACACTGCCACCTACGTTAAGTTAATGTGCTGAGCACTTTGATTTTAAGCATTTCTACTTCAAAAAAGTGCCCGGTTTTTCCATGTACGTATAGAACCAGAGGCACAAGCTTGAATTATCACTGCCTCTCTTTCTAGCCTAAGGAATACAGGCTAGTGTTTTTGATCCAAAAGTTCAAGGATGTGCGTGAACATAGAGGAGGGAATGACCAGGAGTTTTTGTTTCTCATTTCACATGTAAATAACAGATTGTATTCAGTACCTCGATTCAAGGTTATATTCGCGAAATAAAATAAATAAAAATAAAACTTACGTTGGGGAGGCGACTCAGCAACTTTAAGCAACAAGGTCATCAACAAGGTTATCCAAGCAATTAGGTATATAACTAAGGACATCCTGCCAAAACTCCATCTTCCAATTAAATAATAGGCAAGAAAATACAAGGAACAAAGAGGCTACCACGCCATCGAGGTGATCCATCAAGTTCCTGAAGCCGATCAGAAAACCAAGGTTAACAATACGTACTTACCTCTCACTACTATGTGTAATCGTAATGAATCCATTGTTAAAACACGTGAAGTAAGCTCCCAAATATCGCGTGTAAATTTATGAATATAGTTTACTTTTGTATCCCTTGCACAATCTATTGTTACAAAGTTTCGTTCTTCAATCCACTTTAGGTTAATCAAGGAATGAAATGGTTTCATTACAGTTCTCGTTGTGGACATAGGATGATACAAGAAACGAGATAGTCAAATTTCTTAAAACAGAGTGCTATACATTATAATTCAGTACTATTTCCATTGCGTCATCACGAACAGCTGAATAATGACCAATCCATTAATATGATGTGTTACATGATTTTCTACCCACGTTATCTGTCCAGAGCTTCTATAAAATATTCTTACGAACACTATTTTCCTTTCTACTTGTATCAACCAACAAAAACCTGCCTGACCCCGTAGCTCAGTCGGTAGAGCACCTGCCTGACGTGCTAGGGGTCCCGGGTTCGATTTCCCGGCGGTGGGGATTTTTCTCCGACCAAGAAAATTCCTCATCTTCCTCAGAGTCTGGAAGTATGAATGAGAGTGCGAATGTGTGGTGATCTAATGTTTAAAACCCAACGAATACGAGTTAACACCTTTGATATGTTCCAAAGGAGAACGGCCACCAATATGACCATTGCAGTTAAAAGGCGGGGTATAAATAGGGGGGGGGGGGCTTTATTTATATATTTCGTTGAACCTACAAACAAGGGAGATCGAGGACTGGCGCTGTAGCTCAGTCGGTAGAGCACCCGTCTGCCATGCAAGGGGTCCGGGTTCTATTCCCCGCTGAGGGTGGGGATTTTTTTCATCCAAGATGATTCCCCAACTTCCCCAGAGTCTAGAAGTATGAATGAGAGTGCGAATGTGTGCGTGATCTAATGATACAACCCAACGATTACGATTTAACACCTTCAATGTGTTGCAAAGGCCGCCGACATGTCCACTGCAGTTAAAGGCGGGGTAAAAATAGAACAAAAAAGAAAAAGGAGATAGAGAAAACCGAAACAGTAATCAAATGTTTAAAAGTGGATCCCTATATGCTGACCTTGAAACCTAATAATGTCCCCATTACATCAAGAGAAATCATTGGCCACTTTAAAAAGATAACAGGTACTGGAAATTTGAAATAAAATGTTGCTTAGCTCTGTGTGTTGCAATAAAATAATAAATATACTTAGTTAATATGGACTTAAAATCAGGAGTAGTAAATTAGTGTTGTAACTCATAATGTATTTTAATAAATACCGAGAGACCCAAAAACATTCGAACCGGCTGCGCGGTATTTTGCCTGTCCGCGCTCTCTCGTTCGTTGCCGTCTGCCGCTATCATAGAAAGGCGTGGGTGAAATCATGCAACATTTTAAACTATTATGTGCTTTACTTATCCATGTTATCAAAAGAGAAGTAACTGGGGAGGGTCTTGGGCACATAAAATGAATGACATGTTGAAGCAGATGGGTATGAGTCATTCTTAGATAAATGCACAGGATGGGTATAGAGGCTTCTGGAAAGAAGTTAAGATTAGAAGATATTGACAGACAAGACATTTTTGTCAGTACAAGTAACAAAAGCTCACTGAGATTATATAGAGAAATAAAAACAACCTAGGGGAGGAAAGTATATATAAACAAATGTAATAAGTTAGGGCAAGAAGGTTTTGCTTGGGCAAGAACAGGAGTGAGAAACTTGAAAAGTATAGATCATAGAGGGAGCTAGATAAATATCCATCGTGTGAAGAAGAGAATGCAGATTTCCATTGTATATTGTAGTCAAACAAAGATATGGAGAGAGCAG
Source organism: Mantis religiosa (assembly GCA_030765055.1). NCBI lineage: Eukaryota > Metazoa > Arthropoda > Insecta > Mantodea > Mantidae > Mantis > Mantis religiosa. The sequence continues at coordinate 141,019,739 of CM060955.1, read as the reverse complement.
GCTTGGCTACGTAAATGGGACAATTTGGGGGGCGAAATAGTAATTAGAAAAGTTTTGTCAGTAGAAGGGGAAAAGAACAGGAGAAATATATGGAATTATTTAGGGAAAGTTAAAGAGAGATGGCTAAGAACAATTAAGGGAAAAAAATGTAGTTTAGGATAGGTGAAATGGCAACATGTGTAAAAAGAAGCAGAGGGCCTCCAATACACAAAAACCTACGATTAGGTGTATGAGGAATTAATTATTATTCAATGGCAAGCAACATGGTAGGATTTTCAGGATTTGGGAATATATGGCGTTTTCCAGTACGGATTTTATAATTGTAATCTTGATTTTGTATTTCTATTTGATGATGTAAAAGGAAAGATGAGAAATAAATTACAAATTATCCATGTATTAAAGGAGATAAAACTGACCACGGTGTTGTCCATATATGTTTGGCACCTCCATCACACGTCGTAGTTCACGTAGAGAAATGCTGGAAAGTTCCTGGCGGATATTTTGTTATATATGTAATTCTTCCAGGTTGTGTGGGTTTTACACTTCTTGCTTTAAGTGAACCCAGAGATAAAAATTGCAGGGGGTTAGGTCGGGGGACCGAGGGGGCCACACATCTCTACTAGTAATTCTGTCCTGAAACACATTTTCAATTGCCCTCATCAAAAGATTGTCTGTTGCAAAATCATGTTGAAAAAGGCAAAGTCACGCTCCCTGTCTGTTAATTCTCTAAACAGAGGGGGTGGCAAAATGGTATTCACGTATGTGTGGGTATCAACAGTTGACTGGAAAAAAATCATTCGTCAGCTAAAGGTTTGTTTGGGTTGGGAGATATTCTTGAAAATCTTCGTGTCCTATCCTTGATGGTCCTGTAAATACCAAGTTTATTTGTTTGTTTTTAAAACTCCTCAAAACACATATTAAGTATGACTACTCGATATTTCTATACTATTCTATCGTGCCAAAGGTGTTTTAAGTGGTAAATGAATAAATGATGATGCCTACCTCAATGTTTATAACCGGTAGTGCTTATACTCCTTTATACGAGGGCTATCCAGAAAGTAGATTACGTTTTGGAATAAAAAGTAAACAAAGTATAGGAAACAAATTTTATTATATACAGATGAAAGCCACACTCAAATACTACTTTTCGACATAGTCACCATTCAAATTAAGGCATTTATCGTAGCGATGTACGAGCTTGGAAATTCCTTCGTCGAAAAATTCGGCCGCCTGCGCCTTCAACCACTTCGTTACCTCTTCTTGCAGCTGTGCGTCGTCATCAAAACGCTGCATAGCCAGCCACTTCTTCATTGCTGGGAATAGGCGGAAGTCGCTCGGTGCCAGGTCGGGACTGTACGGCGGATGAGGAAACAACTCCCACTTAAAAGATTCAAGAACTTCACGAGTGACATTTGCCGTGTGGGGCCGGGCGTTGTCGTGAATCAACAAGATCTTAGAGCTCAACATTCCTCTGCGCTTGTTTTGAATGGCTCTTCTGAGTTTTTGGAGAGTTTGGCAATACCTTTGAGAGTTTATTGTAGTGCCTCTTTCCAGGAAGTCCACCAAAATCACACTTTTTCTGTCCCAAAAAACAGTCGCCATCATCTTCCTTGCCGACATTGTTTGCATGCATTTCTTGGGTTTTTGGGGAGAACTTGTGTGCCCCCACTGCATTGATTGCAATTTCGTTTCACAGTTCACGTGTTTCACCCATGTTTCGTCACCAGTAACGATGCGATCGAGTAAAGAGTCACCATCCTTATGGTAAACGTCCAAAAAGTTCAACGCTGCAGCCATTCGCTGATTTTTGTGGTCCTCTGTCAAGATTTTTGGAATCCATCTTGCACAAAACTTGTGGTAACCAAGCTTTTCGCTGATGATTTCGTGCAACAAACTTCGCGAAATTTGTGGAAAACTCAAAGAAAGTTCCGTTATTGTGAACCTTCGATTTTCACGGACTTTAGCATCGACTTTTTCGACAAGTTCGGCAGTCACTATGCTGGGTCTCCCACTTCGATCTTCGTCGTGAACATTGGTTCGGCCATTTTTAAATCTGATGACCCACTGACGCACTCCACCTTCAGTGATAATGTTGTCCCCATACACTTCACAAAGCTGCCGATAGATTTCTATCGGTTTACAGTTTTTTGCAGTCAGAATCCTTATTACTACACGCACCTCGCAGCTCGCGGGATTTTCAATTAACGCAGACATTTCAAACCGTCACAGTATCTGAACGGAGCACAGCACGAACCTCTCACTAGCACGGCTAGATGCCGACTGAGCTGCGCAACGCTCTGACCCCAAGATGGCCGCGCTAGCCCCGCCCCTAGCGGAAACAGACGAAAACGTAATCTACTTTCTGGATAGCCCTCGTATATCTATTTTAAGCTTTTAGCATCTATTGCAGCGAGCTGGAGTGATAAAGAAAGAAATATCAAAATGGGATGTGAAGGGTACGCTTTTTGACCATAATTAAGTAGCGAGGGCCACAAGACTCAGCTACTTCTGTTCCTAATAATTTTATTTTTTATTTCCGGCTGTAGCGACGATGCTTTCCAGCATTGCAAATGTCTCCGATGGCGTGCTTAAATCCTGGGCGCCGCCCCGGATTAGGTGAGAGTGCTGGCCTGGACCTTGCTCACCGCAGGTTCTCACCTCTCAATGTAGAGACAGAGGGACCCAATTGTCTTCAGGAATGCATTAGTTGATGCAATGGCCCCTCCCCGGGACTAGCCTTTATCAGCGGATACGATCACAGTCCTACATGATAACTAGGGGCTGGTTACCCCCTGCGCTCCTCCAGGTATCCACAGACTTGTGTTTAGGAAGGTAAATGTCATTGCGTCAAACACGAATGTGGAACCAAAGTTGTTTGAGCGTTTGGCATAAGCCCTCTCTTGAGGCACCCAATCAAGAGATTTGCCTCGGGAACCCGGGATCGCCAATCCCGTACCTACCGCAGTACAAGATCTTCCTTTTCTGAATCCATTTTGCACTTCCATAACTATATTTTCCATTATTATATTTAAACGACGTTTCAGAATGGATGCATAAATTTTATAGCACGTATTTAAAATGCTTATACCTTTATAATTATTACATTCATGACGATCACCTTTCATATAATTGGATACAATTATTGGGAATTTATACTTTTTGAGCTTATAAATTCAGGTGTGCTATTGTTTTGATATAACGACTATACTTAACAATGTGTGGACATTTCCCTCCACTCCTTCACACCCCTTAATGCGCGTTGGTGTGATAAGTATGGTCCATTTATCTGGCACCTCAAGGTTTCGGTGTAGCCTGACACTCAATTTGCACAAGAGGAGAAATAGCAAAGTTGCGAGAGTAGTGGGGAAGCAAGGGGCTAAGGAATTCAAGGGCAAATTACATATCAACGCACTGTAAACAAATGAACAATGACTGACTCCTTCTCATATTATACAAGTGGGTTGGTCAGTGTTCTTGACCATCTTTACTTCAGGAGAGGGGAAGAACTGTCAGGCATTAAAACAAGTTGTACCTTACGTAATTCTGTTGTTTGGAAACAATTTTTTACGAGGACATTTTGGTTAACTGAATAGGTCCAGTGGCCTGGTGCTCATTGTGTGCAGATACAAGAAACTGGCAACACAGGAGCACAAGGAAATGGCCACTCTGAAATTTAGAATTCTTTTAAATGTAGCTTTAACAATAGTTGTTGTGAACATAGGCTATTGCCACACCAAGGAAGAAAGGTACGTATTTTTCACATAATATGCATGTTGTTCTCAAATTATACCTGTAGATTGCCTAGCAGCAGGAAAGGCCTCTAAAATAGTACTTCTACACAATTAACAGAGCTCAAGTATTTTAAAATGGTATCTAAAACTAAGCATGCTTGTTTTTAATTGTGTTATTGAAAAATTGCCTTAAAATTCTGGAAGAGAAACACTGTAACAGCTAAATAAAAGAAATGCTGCTTTTACTACATGTTAAAGAGTATACTTTTTGAGTTTGTTCAAAAAGTCACATCATGGCGTTTATATTCCAAAAAGTGGAATGAATAAAATTTAATAGTAATCACTTTACCGAATATTTAAACCCAAATTAATTTGGCCTGACAATGCTTTAATATATTTTGTCAACGAACTATTTGTATGAAAAATGTCACCTATCGTATACGCGTAACACTTGCTTGTTTGAAATTAATTGTGAAAAGGAAACATTGGATCCTTATGATTAGAGCTCCCCAAAATCTGCACCCTAATTTGTTAACATCCATAAGTTAATAAAGCTAAATATCAAAGATGAAATCTGCTGTACGAGGGTGGTCTGAAAAGATCCCGGCCTCAACGTGAGGATGACAGCACTCATAAATAAAAGCTTTCGTTGTTCATCTATTGACAGTTACTCACACAAAATATCAGCCATTTTGGACACTCGGTTGCTATGTAACAGTCATTTGAGTGAGTTGGTGTGTTTTTATGAAAATGGACAACATCGAGTATCGAGCTGTCATTAAATATTTGTTTCTGAAAGGCTAATCAAAGATGAGTTGGATTCTGTGTATGCGGATTCTGCGCCATCATTTACCACAGTGAAATTTTGGACAGCTGAATTTAAACGTGACCGTAAGAGCTTGGGAGACAATGAACGTTCGGTACGGCGAAAAACTGCAACTACCAACGAAAACATCGCCAAAGTTCACCAAATGATGCTAGACAGCCGCCGAATTAAAGTGAGAGAGATAGCAGAGGCTATGGGCATGTCAAAAGAACGTTTTTGTCACATATTAAATCAACATTTAGACATGAGAAAGCTGTCCGCGCGTTGGGTGCCGCGTTTGCTCACGTTAGACCAAAAACGTGTTCGAATGAACATTTCAGACGATCTGTTGGCGCAATTTAGGTGCAATAAATCCGAGTTTTGGCGCCGAATAACTACTGTAGATGAAACTTGGATACACCATTATACGCCGGAAACAAAAATACAGTCCAAACAGTGAACTGCAAAGGTGGAACCGGCTCCAAAAAAAAGTAAAAACTGTTTTTTCGGCTGGGAAAAGGAAAAACCATTACAGGAACATACTACGCATCATTACTTGACAAGCTGAAGGCAGAACTTGCGGAAAAACGGCCACATTTGCAAAAAAAGAAAATCCTGTTTCACCAAGCCAACGTACCGTCTCACATCTCAGCGGTTGCAATGGGGAAAATCCACGAATTGCTGTTTGAAGTGCTTGACCATCCACCTTACTCGTCAGATCTAGCCTCAAGCGACTTCTTTTTGTTCCCTCATCTGAAAATTTCGCTCGGAGGACAGAGATTTTCGTCAAATGAAGAGGCAATCACCTTCATGAACAATTATTCTGCAGAGAAAAACGTCGAGTACTATTTGGACAGGTTACAGAGATAGGAGCATCGCTGGGAGAAGTGTGTAGAGTTACAAGTAGACTATGTCGAAAAATAAAATCTGAAAAAATGTCTTGTATCTTTATTAGGTCGGAAACTTTTCAGACCACCCTCGTATATATGACGAGTCAGTACGACCATTTAATCTAATAATCGAAAGCAGAAAAACTACTCCATATCTGGTTAAGTGAAATAATACAAAGGCCACAAAATTTGCAACTTTACCATAGTAGTTGAAACTACGAAAGTTAACGTTCAGAGATAAACAAGTCCCCTGAGTTAAACAGAGATTTGAAATTTTGATCACAAATAATTATCTTGAAGATGGAAAAATATAAACGAAATGGAACACTGGTTGAAGAATAAAAACTATTCCTGCATTCCACCCCAAAATTCTTCACCATAAATACCAGTTTTGAGGCTCCCTGAATAAAAAAAAAAAAAAATGAAGCACACACATACCTGTACGATAATGTTCAAAAAGCTTCTCTCAACTCAAACTGTCTTTTACAATATGTTCTCAAAAGTCGACTCTAGCGATTTTGATTAAAATACTATGCGTTGAAAATGTTTTCATGAGAAATAAAATGTAGGGGTAAGTATATTGAATATTCTGGGAATAGCCTGTGAAGTTCTGCTCATTCTGAATGACTTACTTAGTTGGTAAATCGTGAGAGATAGACAAAGTCTTACTGTACAAAAATGTAGATCTCGTTAAAGCAGACAGTTCGTGTCAAATACTTTTTCTTTTGTAGTGTTAATCATTTCCAGATATTCTTTGTTACAGTATAAATATTCAAACACTTCCTTATACTTTTTTCAAGTGTATGCAATGAACTTGGACTTTCAAAGCCATTAAACACGTTTGATTCATTTTTTAGAAATCTAACGCTTTAGCCTAGTTATTAATCTCGTATTTACAGCAAATGTGTACATGTGTAATGAACATGTATCCCGATTAACAGAAAGTAGACAGAAGAATAAGAATAATATTTAGAAGATTGGGAAGAGAAAGTCGTATGAGTACTGTACATATTTTTCTTTTCTTTACCATGTACGTAATATAGAGAGATGATATTGCATTCCACCTACAAATATCATTTAAATTCCCCATATATATATATATATATATTGTGAGGTTTCATGTATGCAGAAAAGCGTCAAGTAAACGTAGGTACGACAGAAGCCCCCCCCCCTACCAGGGAGTTCAACAACAATGCTGCCCTTCCCTACCGCCCAACGATAGCCCTCCGAAAATTGTCAGGGCCGCGCTGTGGCTCAGTGGTTAGACCGCTTGGCTCTCACCAAGGCGGCCCGAGTTCGATCCCAGGCGACCGCAAAGTGAGATTTGTGATGGACAACACGGTGCTGGGGGGGTTTTCTCCGGGACCTCCGGTTTCCCCCGCCATCTCATTCCACCGGTGCTCCAACTTCATCTCATGTATCATCAGTGTCACCGCCTGCGGTGCCGTATGTAGTAAAAGCGGGCGTTACACACTACACATTTCATTTCCGAAAATTGTTGCCTGCTCGTTTTGATGAGAATTAAATGGTGGGAACGGGAAAATAATTGACAGAGCAGCCGTGGTATGAGAAAAGGCACCACAGTATCACCTAGGTGGCAAGGGGGAAATAATAGAAAGTCCCTAAGTACAAGTAATAGCAGGGTTCGAACTCACAACTTACTTTTGTATTACATAGAAAATGAAACTAGCTACAGTGAAGCAATGCATATTACACAAATATAACTACTTGTAACAAAAACTTTACTTATCTTCAGAAAATGATGTTAATTTTTCCTTTTAATTGAGATCATTTTCACAAACATATTGCTTACATCGACAGTCCATCAACACACTCCGTTATCATGTTATTAAGTTTGGTTTTTTTTTTTTTTTTTTTTTTTTTTTTTTTTTTTTTTTTTTTTTTTTTTTTTTTTTTTAGTATTACCAAAATCTTAAAACGAAACAAACCTAAAAACAGATCAATTACTGGTATTTCAAAATTCATTAAGCAATGTTTATTTTTTTAAATAAATATATCTTCCCAAACTATTAAATCTATCGGACCATTTAATTGTTTTAATAATTTAACTTCTGAATTTATTTCATGGTTAAATGACCAAAAATGATCTGCTACGGCCGATTTATCAGTTTGTTTATACCTAATGTTATGAAAATGTTCTTTCGTTCTGGTTTCCAAATTAAGTTTCATCTTTCCAATCACGATCTAAACAATTAAATTGATAAATACCAGATTTTTTATTCTTAGGAATTTTATCTTGTTTACAGAAATGTAGTAAATTTTAATATGATATTTTATATATATAAAGCAAATAATGGTTAACTTGATGGATAGAGTCAACATGAAAAATTCAATGTCATGGCCAGGATTTGAACCACAGTTCTCCTGGTTTTCGTCCAGTCGCTCTAACCCATTGAGCTACCATGGTCAACATGCCATCCTGAAATTAATCAATTTCCATCAATTAACTAAAATTAACTAAAATAATAAAGTTAAATGATGAAGCCTGGGACTCAAGTACTTATGATAGTAAGTCGCCACAAACGGTGTATCTCGGATGCGAGAGCCCCTAGTGGTCTACCGGGGAAATATACGAGTCAAATGGAGAATTTAATGTCAGGACGGCATGTTGACCATGGTAGCTCAATGGGTTAGAGCGACTGGACGGAAACCAGGAGAACTATGGTTCAAATCCTGGCACTGAATTTTTCATGTTAACTGTATCCATCAAAAACCTTAGCCTATAAACGCCTAGTGTGGAGAAATGATTAATTTCCATCAATTAACTAAAATGGTTAACTTATTAAAAGCTTATGCTAAAATTATAATATAGGTAGGTACTTTCTGCTCACCACAAGAAGGTAAGCATGGCATGAAGAGGAAGGAGGGCTTGAACTGTTTATCTGCTCTGGTAGTGGATCTGTTTACTACAAAATGAGTGTATGACAGGCATATGAGTTACCCAAACTACTAGATCTAATGCTCGTTTCAGTAAATGCAGTGGTAGGTATTATGCATGGGTGAGTTATGTGACAACAGTGTGTATTTCTGGTGAACCTAGCATCCTTATCATATCCGGATGGCAAGCATAAACATCATGCGACCAGCAAAAGTGATTACGTTACACATTCTCCTGCCTTACCTTCTTGTGGTGGGCAGACTAGTAGCAGTATCTCTTTTCATTTAAGTTTAAATTGCAACTTTTTTATGTTTTATTACAAACGTTGTAAAACATTAGAACTCTGGATCTTAACATTTTTACAGTGCAGAGAGTTACGAGGTGCTGATTATTGGAGCAGGTGTATCAGGAATTGCAGCTGCTACACGGTTGATGGAAAATGGTGTAACCAATATAACAATTCTGGAAGCTGAGAACAGACTTGGAGGAAGAATCAATTCTGTTTCATTTGGTAGGTTCTCTTTTTATATAAACTTGAAGAATAAACTAATCATATGTTGAAGCTAATCAATTTTCTGCATACTTAGAAATTTAAGTTTAATTTGTTTGGTTTAAGTGGAGATTTTTCTGCTACCTTGCTTAGAAACAGCTGTACTTTCATACACTGTTTAGTGTTATTCTTTTATTACTGACAAACTGCATACTTTTGTGGCTGTCAGTGCACTTTTTTATGGAAGTAATATTTATTTGTCTAGAAGTGAACAAATATACATAGAGAGCAGGATTTCCATCTAATGCACATAATATACAAAGGGAGTGTCTTTTGCCAACTTTGCCATAGAGAAAGATAGTGAATATTCTTCATATCGGGCAATGAATGAAATTAATGAAATAATGCTCAAATGAGACCAGGGTCCAAGAGCTTAGAATTACCTGATATTTAACCTTCGGATAAGGGAAAACCCCAGAATAAACTGTATCCAGATAACTCACCCTGACCAAGATTCAAAACTATAGATCTAACAACAGGGGCGGCCGGTGAGACATTGTATTGGCGGTGCCATAAGTAAATAAATAAATAACAAATAAATTAATGAATAAATAAATAATAAAAATAAATGAATGAATAAATAAGTAAGGGTTGTTAAAATATAAATATGTGCACCAATTTTGAATGATTTAGGTAATCTTATCAATAATCCATCCTATTTTATAATAGACTGTACCAAACAGAACGTACAGGGAAATGGAAATAGATATTTATTATATCCGTACTCTTGTTACGCACAGGTGTAACGTACACAGTAAAAGTTTGATAATACAATTCATTGAGAATGTGATACGAAGTGTTCGTGTATGATTTTGCAACAGATACAGTTATCTTAAGTCCCGTGCTTTACTGCACTAATGGATAAAGTGTAAGTTATGCGCCAGAGAAATCTCGGCACCACCTTCTCCCATAAGAAGCCATGTATAAGCAGACATCCTAGCCCTAACACAGGTGCTTATGAGCGTAGATGGTGCCATTCTGGAATCGGCACCAAGGACAGAGTGCTTGTGTTTAATGCGCCTATTCACACGAGGGAGCAGATACTCAGAAACAATCTTTTTTACGCAATTCCTATACACTTCTGTTTCTTTTGTTTTCATACAGATGGTGCCATGGACTCCCCATGGAGTCAGGGTGGCTGACAGCTTCATATTAGAACACAGTGAAAGATTGTTTTCATTTAGTAGATTCCAGTGTTCAGTGATACAAGCTCCACAACATAAACATTTCTATATAGTTACTCCTAATTTATGCTAATTGTTTTAAGAAATAGCATCCTTGTAATAAGGCTGTAGGCAAATGTGCTAAGTAAAAGCTGCTCACCACAAATTAATAATGTTTGTACATAAAGCAATCAAACTTATGGAAAGTTAATCTATATTCTAGTCTTCTGTTAAATAAAAGTCAGAGTGTAAATACAAAGTGTAACTTCTACCGAACATGTGCAGATTTTCACAGTAAAATGTAAATGACCAAAAGTTCCAACATTTTGTCTCAGTCTGAAGAAGAGGCCTTGAAATTAAGGCATGCTTTTCCAAGATATATGAGGGTATTGCTGTAGATTAAATACCGCATGAAAATCACGTTTCTATTATTATACATTTAAGTTAAAATTTCACTGTATACAAGTATTTATTTATAGCTTTATAATGGCATAAACAGTATAGTTTGAGCTTAAATTTGACCAGTTCCATTATATTTCATAAGGAGAATATAGGTACCTCTAATGACTTTAGGAAACTTAACTTTTGTTTACCAGAAAAGTACATAAGTTTTGACATTCAAAATATTTGTACACTCTTATGCATTTCTGATTATTTGGGATATATCAGCTATTTGGTTTTTTGTTATACGCTCGGTTCATGGAAGCCGAAAAGTTTTCCAAATATTATAATAATTGAATGTATCAAAAAGTCAAGCGTCCTTCAAAGTCATGGCATGCTGAAAAGTGTATAGCTACATACCACTTGCACACTTTAAATTCAGCTTTCAGATGGCATTGTTAAAGACATCATCAGGATTTTCATCTCTTTTATACACTTGTTCTTTAAAGTATATCATAGATGGCTGTGAATTGTAGTTCCATAATTACTTTTTCTGAGCTAACCAACAGCTTAAGTAAAAGTCAAAACATATGGCTCTTTCTTTTACTATTTACAGTTTGTAGTGTTGATGCTAAATCTGCTTCATGCATTTAGTCTTAAAATTATGTTTGAGTTGATTAAACACAAAATAAAACACAAAACATACTTATTTTATAATTATTTTGAACATGATTGGGATACTTGCTGAGGATGAGAGCAAATGTGGAAAATCACTTTTTAAATTTCAATAAATGTATAAGATATTTATCTAAATATACTTTTTTTTTTTGTAAGTAATATTCTTTTATTTTTGGGATGTGCTCTATATCATGCACTGTGATCATAGAATGAATAAACTACTTCTTATTTGAAAAGATAAATTGCAACTAATAAAGTTCTAGCCATTCAACAACTTCTTTATGATGTTTTCAAGTGGAGATAAAAAGTATTAAAGAAAATTTGTGGTACGTGAAGTACAGAGTGTCTCAGTTGCCTCATAATATAATTTTAATTACTACTTCTTCTTTTTCTACTACTACTAAACGTAATGATAACGTAAGTGCTTTTTTGTGTTTTAACTGCTGACTCAGTTATTTAACAGCACTTTTCAGTTGTAAACATCCTGATCATTTGTTTGAAAAAATTTAAATTTTCAATAAATAATCTAATAGCGGTAACTATAAAGCCTGGGACTTAAGTACTTACTGTAAGTCGCCACTAAAAGGTGTGTATCTCATTATATATGAGAGCCCCTAGTGGTTTACCTGGAAATATATGAGTCAGTTGCAGAATTTAATGTCATGACGGTATGTTGGCCATGGTAGCTCAAAGGTTAAGAGCGACCAGACGGAGAGCGACCATGCTTCAAATCCTGACCATGGCATTGAATTTTTCAGTCTGATTCTATCTATCCAAAACGTGATCATTTATGCATGATTGGAGGAATTTTATAACAGTGACATCAAAATTAATGAAAAAACTATGTGTAGTTGGTTTTTTGATACTTCATTCTTTTACTATTTTCCATTATCAACCTCTTTCCAACTGTCTGTTGCCATCTGCTCTCCTCTCTCAGGCGCTGGAATTATGAACTTCTTTGTCAAACTATCTACTGGTGGGATTTCAAAGTTCATTATTCGGTTAATACACAAAGTATCAAAAAACAAACTACAAGTAGCCTAATCATTTATTTTATTTCACAATTATTTATTTTGAAAATTAATTGTTTTTTTCACACTAGTCAGACTTCTGGTTCAAATCCCAGCTATGGCATTGAATTTTTCAGTCTCACTCTACCCTTTCGTTGTTTATTTTATTTCATAAAATTTGGCATAATTTTTCCTAATTGCTCTCAAAAACATGGTTTTATTGAATTTTAAATCAACGTGTACTTAAAGATTTTTACTGCAAATTACATGCTTAGCAACAGAGGCAATGTTAAGTATGTAACGATCTCTCTTTATGCTTTCAAAATATATATGCTTTACCACATAAGTATAAACTGCTATTAATGCTGTTTTCTTATTTTTGTTTTAGATTATGCAGTCCTGGAGGTAGGAGCATAATGGGTTCATGGAGAGAAAGGAAATGTTGTTTTTGAAATGGCAGATAAATTGAATCTCCTTGAATCAAGCAAATTGAGTGAGGAAACTTTTAATGTCTGCTTTGTACTATCGTCAGGACAGGTGCTTGATGCAGAGCTTACTGGCACAATGATGAACTTCATGAATGAAATTCAAAATATGAGCACCCACCAATCACATGAACCTAACGAATCTCTTGGAGAATATTATACACAAAGGTTAATCACTTTTTATTCTAAAATTCTAATTTCTCATACTGAAAAAATCAATAACCAGCACATTAGTGTTTAGAAGGTTTGTGGAGTTAGGATGGAAACAACCTTTAAAACACATAAGTTTCAGAATAGGTCTGTAATTGCTGCATATAAGTAATATAGTTCAGTTTAAGCAATAATTATACAGTAGAACCACCATTTTACAAACTTCATTTAATGCTTTTCCCTGTTTTGCATCTGATTTCTGAGATGTAAAATTCTATTTCATTTGATTAGCATATTGTAAATGTTTATTTAATGTATAGCTCTGTTTAGATAAAGTTTTATTTAACATTTAAAAATTACAGAATATTACTAGCATACACTATCAAATTTCTTACTGTTCATTTTAAATAATAAGGGTAAAAAGTATGTTTATGGTTATAAATTCTGATTGTTCTATGTATTTGACACTGCGCTTATTCAAAATGTAAAATTAGTTATGGATGTTTTATTTTGCTGTATCATTTGGGAGTATAAAAGCTTCCTTGGACAAGCACTGTGAGACCAAAAAGCATTACAAGAGAACCATGAAGTAAATTTTAATCCTCAGAATTCAATGTACATAAACTAAATAGAGTAGAGGAGTTTCAGATATCTCTTCACTGTATAATACTGCTTGAAATTCCAAATCATAGGAGATAATTAAAACTGTACTGCACTTTTGTGACATAATGTTCATTTAAAAAAGCCCACAGTAAGCTAAAATGGTTCACTGAGCAGTACTTGAGGAGTTTGCATAATTTGCATAATAGCAAGCCAGATTATCAATCCTTAAGTGCTTATGAAAAAATAGTCATATCTTCTATCCAGCTTTACTTAAAATACCACCAGAGTATGTTTATCTCTACAAATCTTAGATTGTACATTGTACATTGTTAATTTTGAAAATTTTGAACATGCAGGCATTCCAACAAATTATAATACTCATCACCTTTTTATGTTCACACTGTCTCCCTTCTTCATCAAGACATCATTGACATTTACCTGGAACAACACTCTGACACACATGCAAACACAGCATGGTTGTCGAGATTGTGGAAGGTATGTTCCAGTGGTGCAGCATGTCATGACATTTAGGGAAGAGGCTCCTGTCTATCTACATCTCGTGAACTTGGGTTCGAAATTTATTGCCTGCATACAGTTAACTCTTCCATATGCTTTACTCCTGGTCCTCAATGTAATCAATCAGCTCATCAAGGGTTTGTGGATTCCTTCCATAAACTTTATCTTTAATCATACCTCAAAAGAAGAAATTCATTAGTATAATACTGGGGATCATGGTGGAAATTCAATTACAGCATGACTTACAAACACCCTTCCACTAATTATGTTATCAGGATACATTTTGTAAGTTAATGAATGGTGTGCAGGAGTTCTATCACACTGCGCTGGAAGTAGATTGTTAATAGTTATCCACATGCATCATAATTCCTGGTATGATCTCTTGAATAGAGCCAAACACTTGTCCCCAGTGAAATTCACATAAATAAATAATAGATATTAGTGCAGCATGACATGATCCTGGAAACTGACAGCGTTATTAAACAAAAGATTTGTTTAAATATTATTTTTCATTGCTTTGCATATAAGTAGAGCAACTATTATAAGTTATTCTTGGAATATTTTAACAGTACTTTTTATAATTTTAATATTATACAAGTTTTCAACACCAAAATACAAGGATTCATGACTCTTTATATCATAAATATATTAATCTGAGAAGAAATATCCTTGCAGCTGCAGTCAAATTAAACTTGTCATCATCCACACATGCTATCAGACCAATTATTTTATGTGGGCTCTCCCCATCTTTTGTCATAGGCACACTTGACTGCATTTACTGGGATTTGAAGTCATGACATTCGATTAAGCCAGTTCATCTAATCTTACCTTAATGACATGAATGTGTCTAAGGTGCCTAAGACAGGATATATACACTGGTTCAGGACTTAGAAGAGTGGTATGTGCAGCAAAATAATTCCTGTCTTAGATGACTAAATGTTACTTATTCTTATGATTATGTTTACATAATAAAAATTGATTATTTAATCTTCTTGCATTTGAAGTGTTGCTATGAAAGCAAATTTATTGATGCTCTTGGGAATCACAAACCAGCATCAATATCACCTTCCTGATGTCTCACCAATCTTGTCCAAAGCTGCTTACTTGTTAATGCTAAAAGGTTTAACATTTGTTCTTTCAAATTTATGTATTACAATACTGTTCTTGTACTTTCCAACTTAGTTGCATTCTCCCCTCCATCATCTAACTACATGCTTCTGGTTTAGTTGTAGTTAATATTATTATTGGCGTTCTGTAATTGATGTCCTGCAGATGTCCCCACCCAGAGATCCAAACGGGGGACTATTTTACCTCCAGAAAATTTATCTGAAGGACTTGTCATGTTTTAAGTAGCATAAATGTAACCGCTTTTAAGTGGACACCAATTTTTTGCTTGTAATGGTGGTTATATCATCCACTCACTTTAACCTCCAGTATGTCTGGAGGGCCACACCTATCTTTGGTTAATGGGTCCATTGGACCTGGCCGGGAGGAATTTTTAAGTCCATCGGCTTTTCTCACAAGCACCAACTGTGGAACATTTGTATGCCGTGACAGGCCAGCGTAAGAAGTGAAATAGCATTTCCTCTATTTCTGATGTAGTTATATCGCTCGGTCCCCAGAGCCTCATTGGTAAAAGGAGGTTGCACCATGGGCAGGTTGAGGTTAGGATTTGGATAGGAGAGGTTATGGAATGCACATCATTATCCCTTACACAACAAATTTTGATGCAGAAGTAACGGCTATTCATATTTCACTCCAACACCTTCTATATAGAA
This sequence comes from Mantis religiosa, assembly GCA_030765055.1. Lineage (NCBI taxonomy): Eukaryota > Metazoa > Arthropoda > Insecta > Mantodea > Mantidae > Mantis > Mantis religiosa. The sequence goes on along the minus strand of CM060955.1, from coordinate 141,004,100 downwards.
TAGATAAATTCAACAATGCTGTCATACTTTCTGATTCTAAAGCAGCATTATGTGCAATAAGTTCATATAAAATGAGGTCAATCAAAATTAAAGAATGTCACAAAATGATCCAACAACTTCAAAAACTACAGAAAAGAATTATATTACAGTGGATACCTGCACATTGTGGAATTGCTGGAAATGAATCAGCTGATTTTCTTGCCAAAAAAGGTGCAAATTTAATTCATAACAAAAGTAAAAACTTACCCTTTACATCCATAAAAAGATTAATTAAAAGCAAATATAAAAACAAACAAAACCAAACAATAACTAACAAAGCCAAAGATAAAAAATGGAACATTTTAATTAAAAATCCAGAAATTATTCCAGAAATTCCACATAAAGCTGCAGTAGCAAATTTTAGATTACTTATGGAACATGATTATTTGGCCAAACACTTACACAGAATAGGAATTTATACAAGTCCAAACTGTCCTCTGTGCAACAAAGAAGAGGAAATGAATGAAGAACATCTTCTAACCTGTGAAGCCCTACCTGCCGGACCCACTACACAGAAATATTGGAGAGCAAGGGATCTAATGGCTTCATTGCCAAAGCCTAGCATTTGAGAACAACAATAACATATTATTATTGGCAATTAAATTATTTTGTTGATGTATGTATAATTCAACATCTCTTCATTTTCCATTTGAAAGACTTCCTTCACAGAGTTGTGTATGTATCTTCTTTGTAGCACATATTTTAAGTAATGAAACATAGAAATCAAGATAATAAATATACTACTTAATAACTAGTACTTTAGGAAGAGCTAGATGTTAATATATTTCATTTGTAAGACTTAAAGTTACAAAATCAATTAGAAATGTTTTGGGAGAGTTTTCTCCCATCTTCATCTACAGACTCATCAGGAAATTTTATTTACATTTGAGTGTTCTAAAATTTGCCAAATATAAATTTTGACATTTGTTAAAAATATTTAGAACCTTTGATACATGTAAGTACCTAATACCTTATTACTAAAATTAGGCAAGTGAGTCAACCTTGTATATACTTTTCTCCACTTACAAGTTTTTTATGAAGACTAGTTTCTGGGGACTTCTCCCCTATCGTCAGCTCTGTGGTAGACTGATGATGCATCCGGTGTCTGCATCTGGCTTGGTGTTGTGCTGCCATCTAACGTCCTGGTAAGTTTGATGACGTCATCTACGGTGGGAATTTCAAAATTCATCAAGAGGTCCTGTTTTTTCGTAATAAATATGTTTTCCCAAATCTGTAGTTCCAGAGGTTTCTTTGCCTGTTTGATCAGTTCTATTTCTTGTTTTATGTTGTGATTCTCAGACCAAAAGTGATGTGATACGGCCGACTTGTCCATGTGTTTGAATTTAATAGTTCTGAAGTGTTCTTTCATTCTTGTTCCCAGATTCCTTTTGGTCTTACCAATGTATATCTTGTCACAATCCTGGCAACTCATTTGGTAAATGCCTGATAATTGAGTTTTCGGTGTGCTATTTTTTAGAGGGTGGTTTAGTAAGTTGCGGATGTTGTGTTTGTTTTGAGGGGCTAATTTTATGTTGAAGCTCTTAAATATCTTTTCAAATTTTTTGAAGTATTTTGGATGAAATGTAAATTTTCCATATCTGGTGTTTGGGTTTTCTAGTTTTTTTAACGTAGTAATGTCCTTTAAGTATTTGTTTCTTTTGTGTCTGTAGATCAGTTTTTTGATGAAATTTGTGTTATAGTTGTTCAGTTCGCCAACCTGGTGTATGTGAGCGTACTCCTGTTCATATTCTGCTTTTGTTAGCGGAATGTTGATTAATCTGTGAACTAAACTATGGAATACTGCATATTGATGTTGTACTGGGTTGAATGGGTTGCATTTAATGTAATTGTCAACATGTGTTGCTTTATTCTATATACCTAATACCTTAATTTAAAAATCTGTACTTTAAGTTTTATACTGCTTTTTAAAGAATTTGACGATTTTATTTTGCAGATTTGAAGAAAAAGCGATGGAGAAGAATATTGATAACAATATCTCAAAATACTTTCTGAGCTGGTATCAAAAATTTCGAAATTCATTGGATGGTGGTTCAAGTTCATGGTTTGAAACATCTGCAAGTGCTGATGCGGAGTTGTGGCAGTGTGAAGGCAACAAATTTATCAAATGGAAATATGGTGGATATGTTAACGTTTTCAGTCTTCTTATGGTATTTATGCACCTTATAATGCTTAACTAGCAGTAATCTCAGAACCAAAAATTTTGGTTCATATCCATGGCTTTAAATGTGTTTTAAAGACAGAATGCTATGTCAGTACATTTACTGGTGTATAAAAGAACTGTAGAATGAAATTCTGGCACATGAGGGTGCTGATATGATTCTGAAAATTAACAACATTATTAACAAACTATTTATGTGTGTTTGGAATAATTTAGTAACAGTAACGTCAAAATTAATCATAGAAACTATTTGTAGTCAGTTTATTGACACTCGTTACTTAGAGAGAGGTTGACAATGGAGGCAGTGGCCTTTGAAACTAGTCCCTCGATAATATAAAAAAATTAAGTGACGAGTGTCAATAAACCGACTACAAATAGGTTTTATGAACAAACTATTTATTAATTTTGGTAGCTGAAATTGGATTGGTACATTGGATTTTAGGATTGATACAGAAAACCCCTCAGGTTTGTGCGCTAATTCTGGCATTCTATTTTTAAAACCTGATTGAACTTTTAGTGTTTATATCCACATATTATCAACACCAACCATGTTAAACTTAACTTACAGTTACCACATATTACTGGAGTAATAATGGCTTTCTTAACTTCAGAATGTGATGCTTTGTTGGAATAAACGTTGTTCTAAATCTGCCAAAGTCTATATAATATAACGCTTAGATTCTTTACTTCAAACATCTTAGTATAAATGAATCTGCTATTAACAAAAACACCTAAATGTACCCAAAAATGTAGCTACTAATCACATTTTACTGAACAGATGTGCCAAAATGGAATTTAGTGAAGAAACACCTAATCTCAGCAAACTTATGACATTTGAAAATACACACATATTTGATTTCTTAATGTTTAGGCACCCCTTAGAGAACCCAAGAGCATTTTTTTCTCCATGCTCTTACTGCATGTTTTGAATCCTAAGTATTTTATACTCATTCCCTTGGATAGTAGATAGTTTCATATGTGCTACTAAATTATATTATCTGCAGGGACTGACAATCATAATGTCCTAATGTATTACACTATATTTATGTATTTTCTCTTCAAATGTGAGCTGGTATGCAAACAAAATGGATGAAAATATTGTTACACTTTCTCCAATATAAATGAAAATTCAAATGCTGAAATGATTTCAGCCATACTATGTTCCACTCAGTTAAGGGATGCAATAGTTTACTTTCGACTGTACATAATCTGATGTGCATCATCCCTGCGAGCTGTAAGAGTGCTGCAATTATCTAACACTCTTCAGTAAGGCATTATTGGTACGGTGTCTTATTCTTTGAGAATTCACATAACATTTTGTGTAAGCAACATGGCAAATTTATAGATGATATGATAAAGAAGTCTTTTTACAGTTGATCTTCGGAGGTTAAAGTGAGAGTTATAACGTTATATAAATTTAAATCTAAGTTAAAAAGCTATAGCTGTCAATAAAACAGTGAGCATACAAGAAAATTTAGTATGAAAGTGTATGAAAACAGTTGAATTGCATGTATGATGTTCCAAATGGACTCGTTTACTTCCGTGTTTGTTATTCGGGATAATGCTTAGGGTATAGGGGGAGTAAAGGATATAGGAAATATGAATGCACTAATAAAGAAGCGTAATAGAATTTAAGTTAATTGATGGAAATTAATGATTTCTACACATTATCCATACATAGGCTAAGGTTTTTGATAGAGTTAACATGAAAAATTCAATGCCACGGCCGGGATTTGAACCACAGATTTCATGGCTTCCATTCAGTCGCTCTAACCCCTTGAGCTACCTGGTCAACGTGCCGATGCAGCATTAAACTCTCCAATTGACTCACTATATTTTCCTGGTAAACCACTAGAAATTCTCATATCCGAGATACACCGTTTGTGGCGACTTACTAATCATTCATTCAATTTATTCATCCTTTAAATCTCAATACAAGATTGTGGACACGTCAAAACAAAAATATTTACAAAATTTAAGTACAAAATTTAAATACAGAAATTACAGAAAAAAAAGCATGTATAAGAGTAAATGCCAAAATATGATACTATGATAAGTATTTGAATCCAGGCTTCATCATTAAACTCTTATGATTTAAGTTAATTGCCCTGGCACTGAATTTTTCATGTTGACTATCTATCAAAAACATAATAGAGTTCAAACACGTATAAGCAATGTACTTGATCTTAACTTATGGAAAGTTTGAACTTAAAAGAATTTTGAGAATTCTGCAGCATAAAACCTCAGCATATAACATACTTTTTCATCATTGAATGAGTGTTACTTTATATTTTAACCTTTTTTTTCACATTTGTTTACCACTCATTTTAATAATATTATAACACATTGGTAAAATTTTGCAAGAGCTGCCATTGATCATTTGATGTTTTCTACATTATGAGCAAATAATAACCCTATCACCATTTCTAATATTACAAAACTTCTGTGATATGGCTTTTAGGACACTGTACAAGAATAGATATTAATAAAGATGGTACGTGCTATTTGTTTGAGATTACACTTGTGATTTTGCCACAAAATGCATCTGCACTTACAATCACGTAATATGGCAAGTCACTCATTTCTCATAAACACTTCAAAATTATACTGAAGATTTAATCGCATTTGATAATTATTCTTTCATGCTAGGCATTAAGTTGAAATCTCCAAGTTTGATTCCATTTGAACATAATCATGCTCCTATTATAAGTGTGTGCTAAAACTGAGTGTACCCCATTCTGTGTTTCATATTGATAAGATAAATATTTCCTTTCAGAACAAATACACAAGTGACAAGCCTACAGTATTTGCTGACAAGAAGGTAAAGTACAATAAAGAAGTGACACAGATAAACTGGGAGAATAGTGACTCTATAGTTGTTCACTGCAATGATGGATCTTCCTATCACGCCCCTCATGTGATTGTTACTGTAAGTCTTGGAGTGCTAAAGGAGAAGGCACCCACCATGTTTACTCCTGCACTACCTCCTGCTAAACTCAGGGCGATTGAGGTAACTTTTACCACAGTTATCAGAAAAAAACTTTACTTATTTTCGCTTTTTTGTTTCCAGATTCTTCTGCATTACTTGAAATATTAAAATGAAAGCTGCATTTATTTCTTATATAAAATTATGATTACCTACTCCAACCAAAAACATTTCATAATATTGAATCTCATATGTATAACAATGTACCTTGAAACTTTTTAATTTAATGTGGACATACAACATTTAGTATCTCTTATTATCTAAAATTCAGTCCCTTTATTACTTTTATATATTTACGAGGGTCAACAGATAAGTCCTGAGCCTCACATACAGATGGCGCCACTAGGCCAGTTTGACGATAGCATCTTATAGTTTAACTCCAGACTAACGAGTATCCACAGTTACAGGTTAATAGCTTGTTTAGTTTTTTAATGGCAGCATTCTAAACAAGACAAGTGTACGGGTTTCACGAAAATGGAGGATTTGGAAAAACGAGCGGTGATTAAGTACTTCCATTTGAAAGGCTTAACATCTAAAGAAATCATGGAGGAAATGAACAGTACATTGAAATACTCTACTCCTTCATATACAATGATTAAAAGGTGGGTTACAAGCACTAGTGATAAGCCTCCCTCTGGAAACCCTGTGGAAGACACAACTCCAGAGATCATTGAAAAAATTCATTGTTTAGTAATGGAAGACCGCAGATTAAAGTTGTTGAAATATATAAACATATCAGAAGAACATGCAGGTAATATTTAAGTAATGTTTTGTGCTTTCACAAGGTATGTGCAAGAGCGTGCCACATTTGTTGATATCTGATGAAAAGTTGCAAAGAAAAACTGTTACTGTTAACAATTTGGAGCTCTACCATAAAAATTCTATGGAATTTTTGAGATGGCTTATTACCATGGATGAAACTTGGATACATGTCTACACTTCAGAAAGTAAATCGCAGTCAAAACAGTGGACTGTGCCAGGTGAACCAACTCTAAGAAAGGCAAAGTCAATTTTGTCAGCTAACAAAGTTATGGTGAGTGTTTTCTGGTATGCACAGTGAATTATATTTATTGATTACTTGGAAAAGGGTAAAAGTACCACTGGTGACTACTACACAGGCTTACTGCAATATTTGAGTGTTGAGGTGAAAATAAAGAGACCTCATTTGACAAAGAAAAATATCTTGTTTCTTCAAGACAATGCCCATCGTTCAATCATTGCTATGGGAAAAATGTGCAAAATAAAATTTGAATTGCTTGAACATCCACCCTATTTCCCAGTTCTAGCATCCAGTGACTCTCATCTGCTTCCGAACTTCAAAAACTTTCTTGGTGTACGAAGATTTCACGGCAACGAGGAAGTCAGTGATGCTGTAAACAGCTATTTTGAGGACCATGATAAATGTCACTATAGAGATAGTGTAAATAAATACTGAACACTGATATGACAAATGTATAGACTTTCGGGAGATTATATTGGGGAAAAAAATATTTTAAATGTTTTTCTTTTTTATTGTGAGGCCTGGGACTTACTCGCCGACCTTCCTATTTATTTATTTTGGTTGCTTGGCAGTTCAATGCATTTTTATACTTTAGTGTTTCATTTTGAGAAAACAAATAACAAATACAAATACAATAAAAATACTTTTGCAGGGCTTAGGTATTGGAACAGTGAATAAAATTTATATTTAATTCACACATCGCTGGTGGCCTAATGAATGGAATGCATTCAACCTTTTATGGACTGATGAAGATTTTAATTCAGTTGAACTGCCTACAAATGCAGGAGGAGAGGTATAGTACATTTGCATCATAGATCACCTAACAAGTGATACTGGTTTTCAGTCGTATCGTATTGATGGATGAAGAATTATGCCCCTCGTTGAGGTGACCATTTGGAACAGTGTCGAAATTGATGGTTCTTGAAGTCCCAGCTTACCTCGGCGTGGCTTCAGTCGGTTGAGCAAGATATCTTCTTTTACAGGAGTGGTACGGCGGAAGGAAATTTTACGTAAAATGAGTAATCATTTTCCTCTGTATTAAATAATGTAGAAACTTTTATTTCCTTACTTCAATTAACACCAGTTCGAACAAAATGTATGATACAACATTTATAACACTATTCTTACACAAGATTCACTTGATGTGACGCGTTTATATCTGGATGCGTGCAAGAATCAAAAGTTTTATACGTTTGTTCACCACCGTGTATAATAATTAAATTGTGCGTCTTCTAGCGATGATATTTAATGTAAAGATTATCTAGTTATACTCGATGATTGTTACGAGAATAAACTTATACTCTTCCGCACACAACGGCGTTTAAGAATAGAATTTTACATCCGTTCACGGCGACTGTTAGGAGAAGAATCACCAGTTCATCTCCTTCTACACATTAGCATTTCGCTAATCGTTCGACCCCCCTAGAGGAATATTGAATATCCTCCATGGCAACGTAAATTCTTTTATATCTGATTGGTCCACGTTTTACGATATACGCGTCACACCAATCACAAATAAGTTTGTTATTCAACACTTTTGTGACGTCATTTCCACTTACATAGCTTCTCTGTGCATGACTCACTCTACTTAACCTCACATAATACAATATTTGAAACTCTTTGGGGACAACATAAAATAACTGTTTCAGATGCCCCTCTTTAGAATATATGGAAAATTAACTTAAATCTTCCAATAATATTGTTCCATATATTCTAAAGAATGCCCCAATAATTAAACATTATTACAACAATGAACAATTAATACAATTTAAAATAACAATATAAAATCAGAAATTATTCGAACACAATAATAATAAACAAAACATTTTTCAGTAATTCATAAACATATTATTATTATTATTATTTTTTTTTTTTTTTTAATCATTTGTTCTGGTGAGTGTCAAGGCTTTTGAATGGTTTTAAAAGTGTTTTGTGATATTTTCCTATCATTTTATTATCATCGTCTCTTAATTCGTACGTATGATCCCCAAATTTTCTTACTATTTTATATGGACCTTTATATAACAAATTCATTCTCCAATAGGATTTGATTTTAGAACTGGAGATATTAAATGTCTTTACGAGAACTTTATCATTTATTTCAGGATTCCATTTCGCTCCTTTTCTTTGTATCTTTGATAATCTTTTCTCTGCTTTTTCTTTTATTCTTCGAAATGCTTCAGCACACTTTTCTTCTTCATTCAATTCCATTTCATCTACTTTTAAGGTTGTTGGTGCTTTTATTACTAGAGGTTCAGGTTGTAGTCCAGTCATTAATTCGATTGGTGAAAATTTGGTAGTAGAGTTTGGGGTATTGTTAATGATTTTCTCAATAATATGGCAGTATTTGTACCAGCCTCGGTGGTTAGAATGACACAGAATTCTGAAATACAAGCCTAAATCACGCATCACTCTCTCGCAAGGATTTCCTTGGGGAAAATATGCTGAAGAGTAATACATCTTAATATTATTGTTCTTCATCTCTGAAGTAAACAATTTACTCCGGTGAACCGTTGCGTTGTCTGATAATATTGCCTTTATTGGCCCATACTTTGGTATCCAATCTTTTAAAATTTTATTTCCATTTTCTAGCATATCGTTTATTACTTCAGATGCTTGTTGTCTAATAGCGATAGGCACAGATCTACTTTTATGAGTATAAGGAGCAATGTCGTTCACCTTAAATGTATGTATGTACATATTACACAATCCAGGTTTCGTACTAAAAACTTTCCTGTTCTTTAGTATACATAACCTCAATTGTTCTCTTTGCGCGTGATTTAAATTGTATGTTTTCCCTAACTTTTCTTTCAAAGTTCTTTGGAATATCATTTCTTCCTCTTCTTGTTTTCGCTCGGTGTCGGTATTTAATGTGTTTATTTGGCAACAATGATCTCCAAGGTCAAACGTCTCATTTTCTTTATTATTTAAAAGTAAATTCTCTTTACCACTATCATCTTCTTCATTATTAATTATATCTTCTTCGTATAATATTATATTTTCTACAAAAAACCTATCATTATTTATACTATCCTTCTCATCCTCTTTTAATATAATTTCTTCTAACAAATTTATTTTTATTACTTCATTATCTCCTTTGACCTTCATTTCATGTTTTTCGAAATCTATCACACTTTGCCAACCATACAATACATCATTGCCAATAATAATATCACGAGCTAAGTTTGGTATTACCAATACGATAAAATTGAAATTCCAATCATCTATTCGCGCAGGAATTAACGCTTGATATTTAACTTTATCTTTCTTTTTCCCAATAGCTGTGCTACAGTATACATTACACACGTTTAAATATTCAATCCTAAACTTGGATAGTAATTCCTTGAATAAGTTCTCACTTATTACTGATGAACTAGCTCCTGTGTCTATCAATACTTTATATTCGCTATCGCCTATACGAAGGTTAATCTGAGGTGGATTTACTAATTCCCGATCTTTACTTCTGGAGAGAGTGAGCTTATCTTCTGGTAAATTTTGAATTTTGATTTTGCCCTGTGTCATTTCTACCGAACCACTTTCCAAGGCACAAAATGATTTGGTACTCAGTTTTCCGCATTAGTGCGGTCGGTAGTTACACTAGCAGTTGGGTTGGTACTACCGTTATTTATTTCTCCTTCTATTCCCTGAGTCGGTGTCCTTTCTAGGTTATTGTCTGCCCTTTCAAACCTAGGACCCCTAAAATCTCTTAATGAAGAGTCTTCGATGCTAGTTCCTCTTCCTCTACTTTGATAACCCGTTCTTAAGTTATTTCCCCTGTAAAACCTCAGTTGATTCACCTGATTACTCCTCACATTTCCCACAGGTTGGTCATTATTATAATTCCTCCTAGGAGTATTTGGAATTCTCCTTCCTATACCTGGCACTACCGATTCATATGTCTTTCTGGGGTTGTACTCTCTTCGTTCATAGTTGTCTCTTGAACGTGCCCCGCCCCAATTTTGGTTAAAACTATTTTGGTTTTGGTTAGTATGGTTGTGATTTTCCCTGAATGTTGGTCTTACTTCCTGTCTATTTACTTGCTTTTGTTCTATATGAGTCTTGTCAGGATCAATTTGACTATGAGTAGAATCAGAATTAAGGTTATGAGCCTCAAATTCTGATAATAACTCAATCATATCAGTAAAGTCGACGGGCTTAGCCACAATTAGGTGGTTTCTAATGTGTGGTGGATAATGTCGTATTAGCATATTCACGATCTCGGTTTCTGACATATCTGGATTCACAAGTTTACTTTTGTTAGCAAGTTTTAGGAAATATTCAGTCATGGACACACCCTTCTTGAACTCGAATTTACCAGTGGCCAGTTCGACTTTAATTCTTCTCTGTCTTTCTGGACCCCAGAACCTATTTATAAACACATTCCTAAACATACTATACGTTTCATGTGATGCTAGTGTTAACCTCAGCCACTCTAAAGCATTTTTCTTCAAACACCTTTTAACAATCATCATCCTAAATTCATTTGGAATCTTTTTAATTTTAAAATATTCTTCTAATTCCTTTAGAAATATTTTGGGATTGTCTCCCGATTCTTCTTCGAAAGTAGGTGGACTTATGTCATGCAACAAATAATTTGTACAATTTGTGTTACCTTGACTGTGTAACTGTGTATGTGTGTGCATGTTTTGTATTTGTCTATTACCATTTACTTCACAATCAGGTGACAAAGATTCTGTATCGTCACTCTCCAAATAATTCTCTAAGTTTTGTACAATATTACCTGAATTACCAGGTAAGTCAATACATGTAATATTCTTAGATTTTATTACCCTCTGGTTCTCAGAAATTTTGCTTGCCTGTAATGCAATCACAACTTGATTCAGCTTGCTAATGTTTTCTTTCTCTCTCTCAAAACTTTCCTGTGCCAAATCTATTCTTGTAATCATTTCACTATTCAACTTACTGACTTCATCATATTTAACTTTTAGTTCATCTTGTTGTGTTTGCACCTCAGTAGCCATTAGTTTAACATCATTTCTGATACTATTTACCTCTCTTACAAAATTATTCTGTATTTCAATATTTTCCTCATGGTATTTCCGTGAATTATCTAATAAGACTACATCTATTTCTTGTCTTATTCTATTCTCTAATTCCCCTATTTCTATTTTTTGTTTTTCTACAAATTCTACTTGTTGTTGCTTAAGGATTTCTGACTCCTTAGCCAATTCACTTCTTATATCTTTTACTATATTTTCTTGACTTATTTTCATTTCCTGAAACATCTCTTTTAACCTAGACATTTCTCCATCATGAGATTCTATTTTCTGTTTTAAAGATTTTATGCCTTCTCTACACTCTTCTCTTCCTCTCTCAATTTCATTTCTTAGGTTACCTAAACCTTGATCTATCCTAGCTTCTAATTTCTCTGAACTTTGATCTACTTTAGCATTTAAATTACTCATTTCCTGCCTTAAATTTTGATCTGCCTTTTCTGAATTCTGTTTTATTTCCTGTCTTATTTCCTGTCTAAAACTATTTAAATTTTCTGAATTTTGATTCATATCCTGTCTTAAATTATCCATTTTAGCATCAAAATTACTCATCATTTTCTCTAACCTGTCTATTATCATTTCATTATCTTTACTCTGCATAATTTCTGTTCTACTTGTTCCTGCATCATCACTAATCATTCCTTCCACTACTTCCCTGACTTCTTGTATTTCTGCTCTCTTATCACTAACTAGTCTTTCCACTCCTTCCCCAACATTTTTATTCTTATTGTCTGTTAATTTTTTACCTTCCATTTTAGGTAATATTTTTCCCTTTCTTAATAACATAAAAAAAATGAAAATTATAATTTTGTCACTTTTTCTATTAATTATCTATTAAGATTTTTCCGTACTCACTTTTCTTCTTTCTTCTTTCTTGATTCGAAGTTACCTGTCCATTACACTATTTATTCTCCTGTGGTGTAATCCTCCTTCTGCCTATTCGAGCCCCACGTTGGGCGCCATTTTGATACTGGTTTTCAGTCGTATCGTATTGATGGATGAAGAATTATGCCCCTCGTTGAGGTGACCATTTGGAACAGTGTCGAAATTGATGGTTCTTGAAGTCCCAGCTTACCTCGGCGTGGCTTCAGTCGGTTGAGCAAGATATCTTCTTTTACAGGAGTGGTACGGCGGAAGGAAATTTTACGTAAAATGAGTAATCATTTTCCTCTGTATTAAATAATGTAGAAACTTTTATTTCCTTACTTCAATTAACACCAGTTCGAACAAAATGTATGATACAACATTTATAACACTATTCTTACACAAGATTCACTTGATGTGACGCGTTTATATCTGGATGCGTGCAAGAATCAAAAGTTTTATACGTTTGTTCACCACCGTGTATAATAATTAAATTGTGCGTCTTCTAGCGATGATATTTAATGTAAAGATTATCTAGTTATACTCGATGATTGTTACGAGAATAAACTTATACTCTTCCGCACACAACGGCGTTTAAGAATAGAATTTTACATCCGTTCACGGCGACTGTTAGGAGAAGAATCACCAGTTCATCTCCTTCTACACATTAGCATTTCGCTAATCGTTCGACCCCCCTAGAGGAATATTGAATATCCTCCATGGCAACGTAAAATCTTTTATATCTGATTGGTCCACGTTTTACGATATACGCGTCACACCAATCACAAATAAGTTTGTTATTCAACACTTTTGTGACGTCATTTCCACTTACATAGCTTCTCTGTGCATGACTCACTCTACTTAACCTCACATAATACAATATTTGAAACTCTTTGGGGACAACATAAAATAACTGTTTCACAAGTTAAAGAAAACGTTTGACATACCTCTGCATGAATTTCTTTGTACAATTTTGGAGGAGAGAAAAGTTTTAAAAGTAACTCATCTCTTAATGTCTAACCAAAACTTATTGTTGCAGTATGTAGATGGGAAGCATTGGTTACATGAAGTGTTTGGATTTTATGAAGTGGACAACCATCCTTTAGTTCTTTGTGGTTGGATTGTTGGTTCAGCATCACATTATATGGAAACATTGAGCAACGATGAAGTAACAGCTGGTGTTGTTTATCTAATGGAGAAATTTATAGGCAATACTCTTAATGTGTCTGTTCCTCAGCCAGAAAGGATAATTAGGTATATTTTAATGTCTTCTTTGGTATCTAAAATAATTTACTTAATGGTTTAGGTTATTTTTAAGTTAAAATACTAACTGCTGAAATTTCTGTGGTTAAAACTGGCACTTATATCCTTAACTAAACCTATGCTAGCCAGAGAAATATTTCATGTTAAATATTTGTCTATTAAGTTTTGGAAACTTTTTAAGCATTCACATAAAATTTGAAGATGTAAACAGATTTACACATTAATCTTGAGTGTCTAACAAACAAAACTGTTTGTAACATATCCCAAGAATATTAAATTCTAAAATGACTTTCTTAAATACCAAAATGTTTTCAAAATATGCATCAATTTCTTATGTATTTTAAGCTCACATCTGCCTATATGTATTGCAGTAAAAACAAAGAAAGTGTTTATTTAGTTAATCTATTTATACTTAAACATATAATATTTTCTTACAATTCCAACTACAGTTTTCCGATACTATTCTAAGTACAAGCTTGTCAGCTGCTTATATTTATGGCTAATAGTGTTATTAGTTCCCTGGTCATTTACCTCTATTCCAGCCCTTATGCGACCTTTTTCTTCTTCTTCTTTTTTTTTTTTTTTTTTTTTTTTTTTGCAATTTACGTCCTCCAATGTTAAGTCATATTGAACGATGAATGGAATGGGTGAAATGATGCTCAAATGAGTCCGGGGTCCATGGAGCTTAGAAATACCTGACATTCGTCTTTAAGGATAAGGGAAAACCCCGTAAAAATCTTATCCAGGTATCTTACCCTGACGGAGATTCGAACTCGAGACCTCTTGGACGTGAGGCAGACACGCTACCACCATGTTACCGAGGCAGGCTTTATGCGACCTTGATCTAAGATTCCATTGTGTCCTCCATTTCTGTACCTCTTAACTTCCTTGCCCTTCTCATCCATTTCTCTTTGATTTTGTCTGCATACTTCCCCACCTCCCTTATCCTCTTCTCTCCTTTCAACATAACCATTATTATTGTTACTACCCAAGCCCCATTGCTATTCCACTTCTTATCTTATATTACTTTCCTCCAGTTTTATATTTCTTACATAGTGCTCTGTGCTTATTTTGTTTCCACATAAAATGCACTGCTTTGGTGAACCCCCTCTCTATACGGTTCCTGTCCTTAATCATACTAAACCCTCCCTGTCACATCTATCACATCGGTTTATATAAATTTCCCTTCATTATTCTCTCTTCATTTTCAGGTATTTATTTACTAATCGTACATTGATCACAGTGTTAGTAAATGTGTCTCCAAATTAACTAAACATTGGTTACATTCAATATCTCTTTTACTTTTGTAAAGCCAGGAAGAACATACTTTGGGAACCTTCGTTCCCATCATCAGCTAACAACCAACTAATTCAGCTCTCTAGCTAGCTAGGAGGTCTCTAATAGTGGCTATATGAACATGCTGAGCTATTTGATCATGGCTCATGCTGAGCTATTTGATCATGGCTCATGCTGAGCTATTTGAAGTTCATAATTCAATCCTTGGTTTTTGTAAAGCATGCTGTAATTCCACAAAAGTAAATAAGGTAATTTAACATAACAAATGTTCAATTAATAATGTGATTAACCTCATTCTTCAAAAACTTCTAATTAGTACTGTACCAAACTTGTTTTAATGAATGTTTCATTTTTGAGTTATGACATTCATGGACAAACACCAAGGGCACAGACAGGGAAAACACTGTGCAGCTGGTTGGGATGGTTTTGGGTCTCTTGGTATTTGTTTAAATGTATTATGATGTTTAGTTAATTGATGGAAATTAATCATTTCTTCACACTAGCCGTATGTAGGCTAAGGTTTTTGATGGAGTCAACATGAAAAATTCAATGACAAGGTCAGGATTTGAACCACGGATCTCGTGGTTTCCATCCAGTCGCTCTTATCCATTGAGCTACCATGGCCAACTTGCCTCCATGACACTAAATTCTCCATTTAACTCTTATATTTTCCCGGTAGACCACTAGGGGCTCTCGAATTCGAGATACACCATTTGTGACGACTTACTATCTTAAGTACTTGAGTCCCAGGCTACATCATTTAGTTCTTATTATTTTAGTTAATTGATGTAAATTAGTCATTTCTTCATAATAGCCGTATATAGGCTAAGGTTTTTGATAGATAGAGTCAACCTGAAAAATTCAATACCATGGCCAGAATTTGAACCACAAATCTCTGGTTTCCATCCAGTCACTCTTACCCAATGAGCTACCTTGGTCAACTTGCCACCATGACACTAAATTCTCCACTACTTAATTATTCCTGATTGTAAATGCATATTAACTAAGTAGGTTTACTACTTTATTATAACACATTGAGCTAAGTACCATTTTGTAAATAGTAAAAACCATAATGTAATATATTCTGTATATCACTGTAAAAATAAACTTTCTATTCATGTTTTTTTTAAGTATTAAAATTGATGTAAAGGATGCAGTTAAATTGTAATGGGGCATGCTGTTTATTAAGCTAGAAATACAGGATACAGTGCTAAGACATTCTTTTAGAATTACCATTTCTGGATTCAGGGGACTATATCAGTTCTGATGGGATCTTAATAACAAAATGCAATATTTTCTCTATCTATTAAACTTAAATGCTATGGAATCTAAAAAGATTAGAGAGAAACAGAGAATGGTGCAGTATAATAGTATATTGAAAAATAAAAAGATTAATAAATTAATTTGATCTGTTTAGATCTTCATGGACATCAAACCCTCACTTCCGTGGCAGCTACAGTTTCCGTAGTGTAAAATCCAAGATGTTACAGACTTCTCCACTTGATTTATTGGAGCCTTTAACAGATTCAAGTGGAGTGACAGTAAGTTACTTTGTTGCAATTAAGAATGATACTACCGAACTCACTTAACTCTTTAAATTTCTTTATATGTTTGCTCCCTTTTCTTTGATAGCTTGTTCAATACAGTTAATAAGGGAATAATTCTCATACTACATTACTTTATAATTTTATCTAAATAAGAGCACAGAAGTGAAATTTTAACTACATGAACTTCTTGGTCTTCCCTAAATATTTTTAAGTCCTTTCAGTTGATAACTATCAACATACTGACTATTAAGTATTTGTGATTTTGATAAATTACTTGTAATTAAAAGACCAAAAAGGTTTTTAATAAAATATATAAATATCCTAGAGTTGAGTTACGTTATATATTCTTTTTCTGTTGTAGATGTTGCAGTTTGCAGGAGAAGCTACAAATCCTCACCATTATTCAACTGTACATGGAGCTGTTGAGACTGGATGGAGAGAAGCTGACAGGATCCTAGCACAAAAAAGTGGTACCCATAGTCTTCTTATCTGATTATCCTTTGTCAAATTTTTACTTCTATACAGCATATTTTTATTTTCCAATTTCCTCTTTATCTCCTATTCCTCTTAAAACCTCATAACTGTTCATTTATGACCAATAAAATGTTTAACTGAATAGTAAAGTTCTTAAAAATTGGACTGAAATTTCTGTTTCTGTTTAACACCAACAATAGCAGAACACTTGGCTCACTACTCTTCTTAATTTATATCAATGACCCCCCTTAGCCGTGAGAAGCATTGCAACTACTGTTTTGTTTGTGGATGATACTAGCATAATAGTGACTAGCAGCTACTTACTTGCACTAAAACTGAATAATGAATTGGTTTAAGGCGAACAAACTCACATTAAATATTGACAAAAATAAGGTCTTGAAGAACAGTAAAGTTATCTATTGGGCTTGTAGGCCGTGGTCCAGTAGGATTGGAATATCCCAATGTTTTACCAAGGACTGTGCTTGGCATCTTCAAGAGCCATGATCCGTGTTTGTAAGAGGCCAACTGCAGTTCTTGGCGAAATGTTGGGATATTCCAATCCTACTGGACCATGGTCTACAAGCCCGGAACATAACTGTTCTTCATTATGCTGGCCTTGAAAGTCTCAGAAAATACACCTAAGGTCTTGAGTTTTGAGGCATACAGTTCACAAAATATTTCTCTGCCCATAGGCACTGGTAAGGCTGTGCTTGACCATATTTCACTCATTAATTCTTGGGTCTACAGGTTGATCGAATCTTAATTGGAAAGCTCTACAGAGAGTATCGTATCCAAGTTAAGTTTGGCTACTTTAGCACTTAGGTTGTTGAACTCTTTTTATCTTTTTATGTTTTAATGGATGAATCAATAAATCAAATCAAATCAAATCTAATTCAGACATTGAAATAGGGATAATATGCATACTTTTGTTTGATAATGAAATATGGTTTGATAGTCTTGGGTAACTCAATGGAGAGTACCTTTGAATGAATATGCCTTTATTTCCATTTTATATAATTTACCATATTTCACAATATTTCTATTGTCTTCCTTATCCGAAGTACAGATTGCAGTCTAGCCATTCATTCTCTCTTTGGCACCCCTGATTGCCTGGCTTCCTGACCTTTGGCTCATCTGGAGTGCCCTCGCTCTACTTGATCCCTACTCTCTCCCTTCCTTTTCTCCTCCTTTCTTTGCAGTCTAGTCATTCATTCTCCCTTTGGCACTCCTGGTTGCCTGGTCTGTGGCTGACCTAAGAGTGCTCGCCCTCTACTTGATCCCTACTCTCTCCCTTCCTTATTCTTCTTTTTCACCTTTCCTGTCAGCATTCTCATATCCACTATTTTTTGGTCCATTTTATCCCATTTTTCCTCTCATATCTTATTTCTCAACTCCGCTATTTCCCCGCCCTCTATCGTATAATGCTCAATCCTCTCTCCTCCCTCACATAGCTCACACGACTCTTTTATCTCCCCCCTTAGCCCCTTCAGAAACAGTGTTCCTGTACTCATCCATGTCAGCCCTTCTCTTTCCCCCTTATTGCAATAATTCACATATTCCTAGCTTCCCCACTCCCTTTTTATTATTCTATGGAATCCCAATGAATTTTTACTTTCTAAGCTCCCCAATATCTCTTGTCTTCCTTTATCCTCTATCTTATTTCTTACTATCTTCCAAAATTCTTCTCCATTTCCCCATTTCTTCTCCCAAATGTCTGCATTCCTTTTTGGTTGAAAGTAAGCAACTATTTATATTACAGAAGAGAGCCATCAAAGCGATATGCGGCTCAAAGTTACGGCCCCATGTAAGGGTATGTTTCAAAGGCTGAATATTTTAACACTTCCTTGTGAATATATCTTTATGTTTATGTGTTTCTATATAAAAAATCAAGACTACTTTTCACAAAACGTGAATATACATAGCATAAATACTAGTCGGACTTACACAAACCCATTGCAGATTGACTTGTTTCCAGAAAGAATATGTTATGAATGTGTCAGAATATTCAATACCCTTCCAAAATACTTAAAAGTACTATCTTCATGGATGTTTTCACCTTCTAGTCGAATGTTACAGATTGTTAATTGTTTTGTGATGGTGATAAAAAAATTAAAAAAATAGAGCATGTTTTGATGTATGGTGGTGGTAGTTAAGTTGATTTATGTTGATTAGGTGAGGTTGTTTTCTGCATGACATGTTTCATGTCCTAGAGCACTGCTCAGTGATGGGACCAAATAAACAAAACAAACAAGAAAAAGAAACTGGACTAGTCCTTTTACCTTGAAATTTGTGTAATTTGAATATTGTGACAAAATGACAACACAAGTTGTACTAACTTACGATCATTTTCACTCTTTCAAACACACTACATACTAAACAAGTATGCCAGTCGAAATTTCCCTGTATCTCTGTTGTAAGCATGAACTTGCACAGCTCAAAACTTCTCAACATTTACTGCTCACAGACCAACAGTCACTTCTGTACTGTTCTGCTTGCCAACTCTGACAACTTTCAACAAACTTTGCCACTCAATGCTGTGGCTGGCTGATTCACTCACAATTGCTCTGGCCAACTAATTCACAACAACTCAGATATTCACTGGTCAACTCATAACCAGCAGCTACCCAAGCCTGGCTTTTGCACCCACTTTTATATAGCCTGCCTGCCAGTCACAGACGAAATGTTCTGGTTACCAAAATCTCTCGAAATGAAAGAATGGAACATTGTCAAAGTCGAATCTTCTAATTCTGCCAGAAAAGAACAGTCTGGAAAACATCAATGCAGTAGAACAATGAGGCATGTCCTTCCAGCTCATAAAGAAAACCAGTGGCTTTCCTTGAATGCTCCTTTTCTTTGCTCCTCCTGGTGGAAAACAACAAAAATGGTGGAATGGAGTGATTGCTCTTAATACTTTTGTAGGTAGGCATTCATTGCCACTGTGACAGTTTGAAGAAGCTAAGAAAATATTCAAATTATTCAGAATTAAAAATGTATAAAGAATGCCAAAAACATGTATACTAAAATTAGGTGATATATGTTATACAGTAATACAAAAAAATAAAGCACAGGAGTAACAACAATGTGCAGTAATAGGAATAATAATGTAATGAATTATTCTGACATGGTACATCTTGAGTACATCATGTAGAGAGCAATGCAGACACATCAGCATGTCTTCTAAGAAATGTGTAAACCTTAATATAATTTTGAATCGAACTAATACTCAATGCTCCACTTATTGCTAGTATTTTACATTGGAAAAACAAAAAGGAACTGGAACATTAGGCTTAAAGAGCATTTTAGAAATATCAGGAACAAATAAATAAATAAATCGGTGGTAGCGTACCATTTTTGGAAGGAGAATCATTATATAGAATGAGAAATTCACTTATTAAAAAGTGTCCAAGGTCCAGCTGCATTAACCACGTGGGAAAAAAATCTTTATAAAGAAATATGAAAGAAAATTGTTTAATTTTGATACTACCTTTGAAGAAAACACAAATTTCAAGTTCATCAAGATACCGACCGACAGAGACGCACCTATCACCTCAGAGGAGTTCACTGAACCAACGTCCATTAGTCGACAACAGCTGATGATGTTAGGAAGATCCTAACGAAACGTGTTCTAGTTAAATACTAACAATAAGTGGACAATTTAGTATTACTTTAGTTAATTGATGGAAATTAATCATTTCTCCACACTAGCCATATATAGGCTAAGATATTTGATGGATAGAGTCAACATGAAAAATTCAATGCCATGGCCGGGATTTGAACCACGGATCTCCTGGTTTCCGTCCAGTCGCTCTTAACCTTTGAGCTACCATGGCCAACGTCCGTCCTGACATTAAATTCTCCAGTCGACTCGTATATTTCCCCGGTAGACCACTAGGGGCTCTCGCATCCGAGATACACCGTTTGTGGCGACTTACTATTGTAAGTACTTAAGTCCCAGGCTTCATCATTTAACTCATATTACTTTAGTTAATTGATGGAAATTAATCATTTCTCCACACTAGCCATATATAGGCTAAGATATTTGATGGATAGAGTCAACATGAAAAATTCAATGCCATGGCCGGGATTTGAACCACGGATCTCCTGGTTTCCGTCCAGTCGCTCTTAACCTTTGAGCTACCATGGCCAACGTCCGTCCTGACATTAAATTCTCCAGTCGACTCGTATATTTCCCCGGTATATTTCCATCAATTAACTAAAGTAATATGAGTTAAATGATGAAGCCTGGGACTTAAGTACTTACAATAGTAAGTCGCCACAAACGGTGTATCTCGGATGCGAGAGCCCCTAGTGGTCTACCGGGGAAATATACGAGTCGACTGGAGAATTTAATGTCAGGACGGACGTTGGCCATGGTAGCTCAAAGGTTAAGAGCGACTGGACGGAAACCAGGAGATCCGTGGTTCAAATCCCGGCCATGGCATTGAATTTTTCATGTTGACTCTATCCATCAAATATCTTAGCCTATATATGGCTAGTGTGGAGAAATGATTAATTTCCATCAATTAACTAAAGTAATATGAGTTAAATGATGAAGCCTGGGACTTAAGTACTTACAATAGTAAGTCGCCACAAACGGTGTATCTCGGATGCGAGAGCCCCTAGTGGTCTACCGGGGAAATATACGAGTCGACTGGAGAATTTAATGTCAGGACGGACGTTGGCCATGGTAGCTCAAAGGTTAAGAGCGACTGGACGGAAACCAGGAGATCCGTGGTTCAAATCCCGGCCATGGCATTGAATTTTTCATGTTGACTCTATCCATCAAATATCTTAGCCTATATATGGCTAGTGTGGAGAAATGATTAATTTCCATCAATTAACTAAAGTAATATGAGTTAAATGATGAAGCCTGGGACTTAAGTACTTACAATAGTAAGTCGCCACAAACGGTGTATCTCGGATGCGAGAGCCCCTAGTGGTCTACCGGGGAAATATACGAGTCGACTGGAGAATTTAATGTCAGGACGGACGTTGGCCATGGTAGCTCAAAGGTTAAGAGCGACTGGACGGAAACCAGGAGATCCGTGGTTCAAATCCCGGCCATGGCATTGAATTTTTCATGTTGACTCTATCCATCAATTTAGTATTAGTTCGACTCAAAATTATATTAATTTTGTGCTTCATTGCATCATAGTCCTTACACAATGGAATGTTTAAACCTTGTTGATATATCAGAATCTGAGTTGAATTCAAGCTATTCTATTGCTGATTATACAAATTTCTCTCAAAGATGATCTTGTGAGAAGAACTCTACATTGAAAAGTAGTCCATTGACATGTCTCTCACTTCTCAAAAAAGAAAAAGTGCTAACTGTAAAAGAATTAGTTTTACAATTATAAATTTGCCCATTGCCATAGTGGAGTCCCTTCCAACCTGTCACATTCCAGTCATATTCCATAATTTCTCATTACTCTGGAGAGCTCTTCTGTTCTTTGAATTTAACCAAATTATTTTGAATAAAAGACAATATTGACACACTGTTTATGTACCAAACTCAGGCTGCCAGGTCTAGGTAACTCAGATGCTGGTCTACTGATCCCGAGGTTGTTGGTTCAAATTTGGCCAGACTGATGGATTTTAATTGTGCTTAAAATTGACAGCCCCATGTGAATAGATTTATTGGAGTGTAAAAGAACTCCTGAGGGATGAAACTTTGGCACATTGGGAATACTGATATGATCCTTGCAATTAGCAGTGTTGTTAATAAAAAAAAAAAAAAAGGAACAACAAAGAATGACAAAATGAAACAAATTTAAAGGAGCAAAGAAAAAGTTTAAAGAATATTTGAATTTAATATATTTAGATCATTAAATTTTACTGTATAAATCTGATCCAAATTTTTAAATTAAGATGCTATTTTCCTTTGGAAGCTAAATGTTTATGCATTAAGTACCTTATATTTTATTACTGCCTGTTTTCTTACAGGATAATGGATAGCAATGGTATTGTTTGAACAGATGGAATAAAGCAGGCAGAAATCCTGCTTTCACTGTTTCTTGTAAGTGGCAACATCATTATTAAAAAGAGCATTTATCATTAGCTGTCTTTCACTTGAATTATTATTACCAATAAATTCACTGTTTAGATGTGTTTTAGCACTTATGAAAAGAAGTTTACATATAGGAAATGCAATTTGGTTGCTTATTGTTGGTTTCAAATTACAAGCCATGGAACATTCATAATATCAATCATCGTCAGTGTCATATATTAGGTTGGTGCATAAGTTTGTAGCGCTTATGTTTTGTAAGTTGGTGCTCCTATTACAATGGGTTTATTTAATGATTGTCACTTCTTATGTGAAGTTCAATTGTTGTTCAGTCGGTTTACATATTGCAGTTTGTAATTTTATGATAGTACATGTAGCTGCGGATGCTAGAAGATGGACAGTAAGTGAACAAAGTGGAATGTTTCTGACATTCTCTTTGCATTCAATAGAGGGGCGAAAGCAGCGGAGGCATCCAGAAATTCTTGCACCATGTATGGGTAAAATGCCATTGGCGAGAGCATGAAAATGATTTTCTTGTTTTCTGGAGTAACTCTCCTCGTTCAGGATGACCTACAGGATTTGATAAAGATTGTCTTAATGCACTAATCAACAATAATCTGCTTCATTGTACCGAGAACTGGTAAATGTGATGAACTGTGACCATTCCACTATTGTACATTTGCATTCAATGGACAATGTCTAAACACCGAGTGATGGATAACACAGGCTGTAAACTGAAACCAAAAAATCAACAGGTGGCCATATGCGGAAATTACCTCGGCATTAGCAGAATGTTTTAAATAGTTAAGAAAAATATATTGTTGAATAAATTGTTGCTTAACAATGTGTTTTATCTGTTTAATGAAGTCATCTGGTTAAAACTTTGAAGAAAACCACTACAGACTTATGCACCAAACTGATAAATAAGTTCAGTTAATGATATGGAATATATTGTACTAATAATTAGAGGAAGTTAATTTATGTATATTCTAATGCAGAAGCAGTCTAAATTGTGTATTTTTATATAAATATGACATGTATTTAATGCACGTCTCAACTAACTATCTTGCAATTTTCTAAAATTAATTAATATTTTGCTTTAAATTAACTTTTCTAAAATCCTGAAAATCTTTCACTCAAATAAGATCTGAAGCTTTCCTGGCAACGAACATATTCTAGATGGTCTCTGAGGAGCCATCAGTGTTTCGGGAGTGTACAAGAAGTGAAAAACCCACTATATAGAGCAATTTTCACCATTCTATTCTTTCATGATCCGGATGATGTACAGATGTACACTCCTGAAATGTTGATGGCTCTTCATCACTATACATAACTTGAAGCCTGAGAACATCTAAAATAACTTTTTCTCAAGTTTTATACTTTTGTTTCAGGATGGATCATGGTATCTATCTGAAAAAGGAAGCTCACAAAAAGACCCACTACACGAATGAGACAAAAATAGCTTTATGTCATTTGTGTCGTAATTGACGCTTTGAGTTTGTTTATTTGAGTAGTTATCATTGTACTGATGCATATAATATGTGTACCTTTTCTAAGGAATTTATAAATATATATTCAAAAGAGAACAGTGTATGTTGGTCTTAATTCTGTACACCTCTCAGAAATATGCCACTAAATATTTCCGTAACTTAAAGTATTGACAGGTCAAAAGATGTGCCTGTTTGAGTTAAAAAAAGAAAACATTTATTTAAAACCATAACAAAAGACATAGCAAAACTAAATAGTTTCAGGAAAGAAGTACAGGTTTTGCAAACAACTGCAATCCAAAGTTTGGGATTGAGAGACAAAGATGCAGATGACCTCAGAATGACAAGTGTGCATTTCATTGTATCTCAAGTGGCAACTTCATGTTACAATTTTTTTTTGATGTAATTGAAATTTTGCAATGCAACAGATGGCATTCTTAATATTATTTCCCGTACTTTCAATTGCACCAAAATAACACAGAGCTTCTGTAAAAGACTTAAATATCTACTGTCATATTTGCTTACATTTTTTATAGCTTGCATTACCTTCATGCCTATGAAAGATGTTTTTAATTTCTGTTTTTTCTTCAGTGTTATTTAGAGTACAAATATTAAATTACTGTTCCTGTATAAATTAAAGAACGGATGATATACACAATTGTATAAGGTATAGTTTTTATATATATATATATATATATATATATTTTTTGCAATAATTTAGCACCTTTTACATTTAACTTAATTGATGGAAATTAATCATTTCTTCACACTAGCCGTGTATAGGCTAAGATTTTTGATAGATAGAAAAATTCAATACCATGGCCAGGATTTGAACCACGGATCTCCTGGTTTCTGTCGTCACTTTTACCCATTGAGCTACCATGGCCAATGTGCCATCATGACATTAAATTCTCCAGTTGACTCATATATATTTTTCCGGTAAACCACTAGGGGCTCTTGTATTCGAGATACACTGTTTCTGGCAACTTGCTATTGTAAGTACTTAAGTCCCAGGCTTCATCATTAAACTCTTATTATTTAATTTAATCATTGGAAATTAATCATTTCTTCACACTTTAACATTATTTAACATGCGCCTTGTATTGAATTCCACCTACAAATTCAGTACTGAGTTCCACAAAAATACCTGTTAAGAGGTCCTCTGAATAAAAAACAAAACATTTTAAGAAGGTTCATCATATATGTGATATTGTGTGTGTGTGCGTGTGTGCGTGCGTGCGTGCGTGCATGCGTGCGTGCGTGCGTGCGTGCGTGTGTGTGTGTGTGTGTGTGTGTGTGTGTGTGTGTGTGTGTGTGTGTGTGTGTGTGTGTGTGTGTGTGTGTGTGAGCAGTATAGCTCTAAAACAATATTTTGGTTCAATTTTGTAAATAAATGAAGCTACTGACAGTGAAGGAATCCAAATATTATCCTCTGGCTGAGACTGTGATGGAAGCATCCCGAAACCGTTTCCAAAGGATTCAACAATTTAAAAAAATAGGTAAGTGTAGTTATTTACCAAGTGTTGTAGTTTACCTATAACATGTTGGTTAAATACCAAACTTAGTACAAAAGTGAATCGATAAGATATTGACACATTGCTTCACTCACACTCTTTATTCACAGGACATGTTTCAAGAGCTTTCGCTCTTATCATCAGCTGGTACTTGATTAGTGCAAATTGTAGTGGTTTCCTCTTTCTCCGTATCGTCAATAGTTGGCATGATGTACTTGTCAAAGATGTCTGGTGGTGGAGTTTCAAAATTCATGACTCTGTGACGATTTTTGTTAATGAAGAATTTTTCCCATACGGAAAGGTCTATGGGGGTGATTAACGTATTTTATTAGAGATGTTTTCAAGTTGATGTCATGTCTAGTATTCAAAAAAAGAAAAGCCACTGCTGATTTTTCTGTTTCACCATTTTTAATGTTTCTTATATGCTCTTTAGTTCTGATGTTAATATTTCTTTTTGTTTTCCTATATAAACTTTAGGGCAAGTTTCACATTTGATCTCTTTTTTTTTTTTTTTTTAATACTAGACATGACATCAACTTGGAAACATCTCTAATAAAATACGTTAATCACCCCATAGACCTTTCCGTATGGGAAAAAATCTTCATTAACAAAAATCGTCATAGAGCCATGAATTTTGAAACTCCACCACCGGACATCTTTGACAAGTATATCACGCCATCTATTGACGATACAGAGAAAGAGGAAACCACTACAATTTGCACTAATCGAGTACCAGCTGATGATAAGAGCAAAAGCTCTTGAGACATGTCCTGTGAATAAACAGTGTGAGTAAAGCAATGTGTCAATATCTTCTCGATTCACTTTTCTGCTAATTTGTGCTTCACTGTCCCTACGCTTCTTTCAAGTTTATACTTTGACCAAACTTAGCGCTTAAGTTCAGAATTCTTCAAGGATGTATCACAAAAACTTTTAACAAAATCATCTTACCCAGACAGCCCTTTACATTTAATATTTTTTGAAAAATTTGATATTCTCAAAAATGGCTCTAATGAATTTGGTTAACCGAGCAGGATAGCTCAGGCCATTTTGTCTATGGCCTGCATTCAGGAGGTTCAGGTTCGATTCCTGTGGCCAACCTACCTGAAACATAGGTTTTTTGGGGGGTTTTCCCTGGTCGTCAGTTGAATGCTGGGTAGGTTAATTATGTCACCCGAATTTCCTATCCCTCCATTTCATCTCCATTATCATTTCACATCATCTCTCATCTGGTGATCTCTTTCAGAGTAGAAGTGCTGGCGGGTGTCTCGGCACTGTCATGACTCCTTGGGTTGGCTGTTTCCTCAAGACTAATCTTTCTGCCCAGAGATGCGGCTTAGGTACAAGCCCCACTTGGGGCTAAGGCACAATAAACCACAGGTTTTGGTGCCGAATCCCCTCCATAGTAATACTAATCCTAATTTTGGTTAAAATAACGTGTTTAAGAATGTTTTGATGACAAACAAAATGTATGCCTCTCTTGAATTTTCTGGTAATGTGCTCAGAAATCTTGTTCTTTCTTGATGACTTTTGCATATCTGGTAAACTGTAAGCGATAGACAAAATATGTATATTTCACAATACACAGTTTAAATAAAATAGCTTTATGGGAGGGGTGAATCATATTTTAGATATTCTTTGTTATACTTTTAAATTATCTACTCTATTACTCTTCTCAAATGGAAAATCATTGTTTGTATTTTCTATGCCCAGGCCATGCAAAGACATTGAAATGTCAAAGGCATCACATAGATACCTGCTCTTAAAACATCTGGCAATTTCTTAAAATCCATTGTCTATTCTCCTTGGACACACAAGGAAATTGCAAGTATGATCATTTCTGGATATGTTTATGAAATGAATAAAGGAATAAGCATTTAATAATATTATAAATAGAAGTATTTATAAACAGTGGAGCTTCATCAATAATACCTTTTTAAACCACTTTTCGAACTATAAAAACACCTTAGCTCCACTTACATTTAAAATTAGGGTATGTTTCAAGGACCCCGTGTCCTCATCATCAGCTGAAAACTAGTCGAATATCAGCTGATGATGAGGACGCGAGGTCCTTGAAACATATCTTAATTTTAAATGTAAGTGGAGCTAAAGTGTTTTTATATTTCAAAAAGTGGTTTAAAAAAGTTTTTAAGAATAAGCATTTGTAAGAATCACTTTGTATAAGGATAGGGTAATTCATGTGTCTGCAACACATCAGACATTTCATGCATAAGTTGCAGTCTACAACACAGGCCATAAGGGAAGATAGAGCAAGCACAAGTAAGGGTCCAGGCCTGGAAGGGGCATGTGCAATAAAACATCAGAATGTGTATAATTATGTCGCTTTGTAGTTATATCGCTAATTTCCAATTATTTCATAAGCTATATGGCCCTATGTGAAAAAGGGTCAAACAACATGAATTAATGTGGTCTTCAAAGAAGTTTGGAACAGGAAACCTATCAGTCAGTACTTCATATTATGATACAAATTGCAGCACGACTAGAGAAAACATAGCTGCAGGAATAATATTAAAAAATGGAAACATAACTAGGCAATTCAAGTTTAAATTACATAGCAGATGTACCAACAATCAGTGAAAATAGCTCTGAGAATGCAGAGGCACTTGCGATATCCATCCTTGCAAGTACCAATTATGCAACACCACTGCAGAGAAAGTAGCTGAAGCAGAATCCAGAAGTCGCCGTTTAGAGTGATGATTTCAAAACGAACATGAAGACCTATTTCAATGTTGTAAAGTCTGCTGTTAGCATGCAAAGATAGTTGGGAATGAAATAGCAGATCGACTTGCAAAGTCAGCTGCTAAAGACCTAGATATTGTAGATTTATGCAAGGAGCCTAAAATAAGTCATAGTAATTCGACATAATGGAGATTAACTTGGGGATGGCCAGATCCAGTGGGCATCTGCAATGAAAGAACAATCATCAAAATTTCCTTTCCATCAGTTATATGCAGGGTTTACTAGAAAATACCCGATTTGCCAAAACTCACCACCCTAGTAAGAGGTCATAGAAAAATATGACATGTTTACATTGTTTTTGAGTTTGGTTTATGAGTACACTCGACTTCACTTACTATGTTGTATAAACTGAAAAGTTTTCAATTCGTTTTGAACGAATCTTCAAAAGACTAAACTTAAAACTAGCACCACAAAACAAATTCAGTCTGAGGAACCTGCTAAACAAGCCACTAAAAATTCAATCTCCAGCACTTTGAAATCGGGGATTTTTCAGACAAACTGTGAAACCTGTGATAAAAGCTACATAGGAAAAACTAAGATAAACTTGTTAACCAGGCAAAAAGAACTCCAGAGGAAGGCAAAAAGAACTCCAGAGGAACATAAGGTTGGAACAAACTGAAAAATCTGCAGTGTCACACTAATTTTGGACAGAAAACCACAACAATGGCCATAACATAAAACTGTTAAAATCTTTAAGTACACCTATATAGAATTGGATATTTGGGAAAAAATATTCATAACCAAAAACCGGGATAGAGTTATAAATTTGAAATCCCAGCATTAAATGAAGTATTAAAACTTAGTGCCCCTAACACCAGATGGCAGAGTGATCGGAGCTCCGTAGTAGTGGAAGAAGAGGAAGGTTCATTTAGTCACCAAACAGCTGAGGATGAGATCGAATGATCTTGAAAACATTTCAATTATAAAACAACATAGTAAGTGAAAATATTAAAAGCAGAAGCATTATTAACAGTGAAGTATTCTTCATTTTTGAGTTTGATTTATGAGTCACTATGTTTACACTCAAACTTCATTTATTTGTTGTTGTATAATTGAAATGTTTTCAAGAACATTCGATCTCATCCTCAGCTGTTTGGTGACTAAATGAACCTTCCTCTTTTTCCACTACTACAGAGCTCTGAGCACTCTGCCATCTGGTGTTAGGGGCACTAAGTTTTAATACTTCATTTAATGCCGGGATTTCAAAATTTATAACTTTATCACGGTTTTTGGTTATGAATATTTTTTTTCAAATATCCAATTCTATGGGTGTACTTAAAGATTTTAACAGTTTAATGTTGTGGCCAATGTTGTGGTTTTCTGTCCAAAAATGGTGTGAAACTGCAGATTTTTCTGTTTGTTTCAACTTAATGTTCCTCTGGTGTTCTTTTTGCCTGGTTAACAAGTTTCTCTTATTAATTTTTAGATGAGTCGTATTTATTACACATCTGCTTCACTTTCATACCTATTTTGAGGACATGTTTCGCAAATCATCGTTTGCATCTTCGGCTCTTATGCGACTAAAGCTTGATCCAGTGGTGTGGGTAATTCTGGGGTTGCTGCTGCCATCTGTTGATTTAGTGATGAACTTAAATGTGGGATTCTCTTCTGGCGGGATTTCAAAGTTCATTAGTTGGTTTTTATGTTTTTCTATGTATATTCTCTCCCATATGACGAGTTCACTATGTTTTTGTACGTATTTTACTGTGGTGTTCCAAAACAGTTAAATCTCGATAAGTTTCTCTTAGTTTTTCCTATGTAGCATTTTTCACAACTTTCACAATTAATCTGATAAACTCCTGATTTCAAATTGTTGGGGATTGTATTTTTCAGTGGTTTATTTAGCAGGTTCCTCAGACTGAATTTGTTTTGGGGTGCTAGTTTTAAGTTTAGTTTTTTGAAAATTCGTTCAAATTTTCTAAAAGCCCATGGATGGTAGGTGAATTTTCTATATTGCCAATTTGTGCTTTTAAGTGGTGTGAGAGTGGTATTTTTTTATATTATCTTGAGTATAAATTTTGAAATCCCGGCATTAAATGAAGTATTAAAACTTAGTGCCCCTAACACCAGATGGCAGAGTGATCAGAGTTCCCTAGTAGTGGAAGAAGAGGAATGTTCATTTAGTCACCAAACACCTGAGGATGAGATTGAATGATCTTGAAAACATTTCAATTATACAACAAGTAAGTGAAGTTTGAGTGTAAACATAGTGACTCATAAATCAAACTCAAATATGAAGAATACTTCACTGTTAATAATGCTTCTGCTTTTAATATTTATGATGTTAACATTGATTTAATTTAATTGATAGTGCACTAAGCATGTGTCTACAAACAGGCTCTCAGCCGCAATAGATTACTTTTATTACTCACGAAGGAACAAACAGGCACCAATTACACTAGATAAGATAATTTTAATCGCTGATCTCCTCCTTTTTCAGTTCCTCCCAATATTGTAAAAGTGAACACAGTCCAGTTTATTTATTACCATTATTAAATCATTGCATTACACAGCTAAATAGCAAGGTGTTTCAAGATACAGCTGTCCGTCTTTTTTTATTTAATTTAATTAATGGCTATTATAACTACATAGTAATGCTCTAGCATTACACTTATATGATTTTACCTACCCTTAAACAAAATACTGTTATACACATTATTCCTCTACCTACTTCATGTTAATTGAAATTAACGTTTTCATAAATTATCTTATTGCTAATTTTCTGTAGGTCCAAGAGGAAAATGAGAATACAGTAGATTTAAGTGAAGTCAAATCTTAAAAGAGCTGTTTTCCATGTAATCCCTTTCAAATTTCATTCTCTTTGCAGTTACAGAGTATCAAACTTTTTTATTTGTTCCATTTTTATATTTATATTCCATTTATTTTGTTCCTTTAAATCTAACGGTCATATCAGCAGCTATTCTACTTTGGAACATATCAAAGGTTTTAACTTGTATTCATTGGGTTTTAATCATTAGATCAGGCACACATTCACACTTTCATTCATACTTCCAGACTCTGGCGAAGATGGGGAACCATATTTGTTGAAGAAAAATCCCCACCGACAGCGGGGAATCGAAACCGGGACCCCTCACACGGTAGTCAGGCGCCCGAACATCAAACCTGTTTGCATGACTAAAAGATAAATAAGTGAATAACAAGTTTCCATTTCAAAAACATCTATTTAAAAATTAAGTTAAATAATAATGAATATTTCAGAATAACTTTTTCAAAGTTATGCAAGCCATCCGAAATGAAGGAACTTCTCAGAAGTGTTGCATCTGTGGAATGTGTTGATCTTAAATAACAAGTTTGGTATTTAACC
>CM060955.1:140829847-140967347 GCA_030765055.1 Mantis religiosa | reverse complement strand
TACCAAATACCTTACTGATTGCCATATTTATTTACAGAAGAAGCATGTTCAGCTCATTGTGCACCCAGTTGTGTTATCTTGCAAAATTAGACTGTGTCACCAACAGTGATATCTGAAATCCATAGTGGTATAGCTAACTTTTCATGCTAGCATATTTTTAACTAAAAAAAAAGCATGATAAAGAAATTTTGGCAGTTCCATGTCTGCACTACAGTGTCTAAAATATAGAGCCAATTTAATATAGCCCCATGGATATATAAATTTAATAGTTTTATTATTCATTTTCAGTCAAACATTATGAACTTTTAGAAATTTATACTTATTTTTATCACTTTTAACTCTTGCTTGGTGTCTGGGGTCATTTAATTTATTTATTATTTCAATTTGTTGGTACAGGGCATAGCCCCAGTTATCACAGTGTATGCAGTTGTTTACATCCAATACATGAATAAAAAATTACATTATAAACAAACAAAAATATAAAAATAAAACGCATGCCTAACAACTACACATTAAATGATATACATAATTGTTAAATGAAAAGCAATTAGCGACTGACAGGCATAACAGAAACGTAATTATGAACCATCTAAGAATCACAAATGACCATAAGAAATGGAAATTAATTGTTCTTTCACACTAGCCGTGTGTAGGACGCACTACGAAATGGTAGAACCAGTCTGAAAAAAATTCAATGCCATAGACGGGATTTGAACCACGGATCTTCTGGTCTCCGTCCAGCCGCTCTAAAGCATTGAACTACTATGGCCAACGTGCCAACATGACATTAAATTCTCCAACTGACTCGTGTTTTTCCCGGTAAACCACTAGGATTTCTCATAAACACATGAGACAACTACCTTAATAGCTGGACGGAGACCAGAAGATCCGTGGTTCAAATCCCGGCTATGGCATTGAATTTTTTCAGTCTGACTCTACCATTTCAACCATAAGAAAAAAGAACATACAACCATTGAAATATAAGTAACAAACAAACCTGGAAGTGTAAGAAACACAGCATTACACATTATTGATAAGATAATTATTGGATGATATCACATTAAACTTAATGACTTACTAAATAATACCCTCTTTATAAAGCAAAAGAAACTACAGAAATATGTTCTGAAGTTGTTTTTTAAATATACGATAGGTAGTACTAAGTCATTAAGGTGATACTGAGCTACCATCTTTATAAGTGGAGAGTTCTGGTGAATTAACGTCTTGGATTTATTATAATAAAATAAGGAACGGGACCTAGATTTGGGTGTCTGGTGTTTAAATTAATTTCTTGTAAAAAATCTAGTGTTATCTATATTGCCGTTAATCACTTTATTTTCTAATGACATCACTTTATATACTTTTAGCAACTCAATGTGCTTCATGCAATTAGGATATATCATGAACTGTTTATTTTAATAATACTTATTCTGTACTTTTTCAATTCGTGCTATATGAGATTTATAGTACGGTGACCAGATTACGTAACAGTATTCCAGTTTGGATCTTACAAAACTATTGAAAAGGCAGAGGAGAGAAGCTATATTTGCGAAGTGTGTGCCATTCCTAATTATGAATCCTATGATTTTTCACTACCAAATCGATGTGCATCGATGTATAGACCCCAAGGTTGCTTTAAGTACGTAGAAACTGTTTTAATGTGAACGTAGGCTTCTCATCTTCCAGATGTGTACTTTTTATTATAAATGGTCAAAATAGTTATGGTAATATGACGGTCGGTAGCACAGCATTTTGAGGTTTTTGTAACAGGGTCAGAAAATACCCTATGTATACAATATGTGGTTTTCCATGTTATATTACATATTTACTACAATAATTAAAACTTGGCAACAATGCACCTTCTGAACCTTCATTTGTATGTTCATTGTTGTTACAAACTCATAGACAATACATACGCATGCATTGTTGCAACAAATTATTATAAAATACAAACACAGTTAGCTATTGCCTTTTGTAGAAGTTAGACGTGAAGAAAGATGTGGAAAAAATAAAAAATAAAACCTGAAGTGATAATGTTCTACAACTCAACAAAGTCAGGTGTTGATATGTTGATAAAGATGGCTAGGCACTATTATTTGAAATGGGACAAATATATAGACAAATTGTGTAATAAAATATGTTCAGGATTATTCATAATGAAAAGAATTTCAAATATAAAAAAAAAATATAGAACTTCAAAAGACAATTTAGTGCAGTCAAATCTACCCACACATAACTTACGGAATAATAGTATGGGGTCGCAGTACAAAGAAAAATATAGAACGAATATTTAGACTACAAAAACGAGCAATTAGACTAATTTTAGGCCTAAAATACAGGGAATCGTGCAAAGAAAGGTTAAAGCATTAAATATACTCACGCTATACTCCATGTACATATACGAAACAATAATATACCTAAAAACTAAAAAGTCCACCACAGAAACAAATCAATAAATTCATGACCATAACAGACGAAGAAAAAATATTTACCATATACAGACACATGCATTACAACTATACAATATGAAACCTACAGCAGCGGCAACCGAGCTTTGCAATAAATTCCCTGAATATATTAAAAATATAAAAGAAATAAAGGGAATTAAAAGAGTTTTGCATAACATCTTCTTTCTATTCGCTTGAGGAATATCTAAATAGATAGTAATAATTATTTTTGTAGAATTGTGTAGATATGTGTAGTGTTTAACGCCCGCTTTTACTACATACGGCACCGCAGGCGATGACACTGATGATATATGAGATGAATATGGAACACCGGTGGAATGAGATGGAGGGGGAAACCGGAGAACCCGGAGAAAACCCGCCCAGCGCCGTGTTGTCCATCACAAATCTCACTTTGCGGTCGCTTGGGATCGAACCCGGGCCGCCTTGATGAGAGTCAAGCGGTCTAAACACTGAGCCACGCCGCGGCCTTTGTAGAATGGTGTGTAAACTAAAATGTTACTATGTAACTATTAGTAAAGTAACTACATAGAAATGTATTATTATTATTAATTATTAATGTGAAATGTTATATTATTGTGTAATATTGTATGTATATATACATGTTTTTTATAATATGTAATATAAATTTAACTGACGTATCCAACAAACATATATTGTGTTATAAAAGGATGAAAATAAATACAAATACAAAAACGTGGAACAAGAAGGTAGCCAGTTGCCCTATTTCTTGATATATTTGACTAAGCATGCCTCAGTGCTTATGTCCTGTACCGTACATTTTTACATCATATGAGAGGTAAAAATGCTAGAAGAGAATTACTCTTAGAACTGGGAAAAGAGCTAGTCAGATCTCAAAATGAGAGACGAATTCTTTCCCCCCAGTACAGAACATGCTGGTTTCAAGGATCTTCTAAATGTTAACCAACAAGACCAAGATGCAGATGCTCCAAATCTGAAATGAAAAAGATGTGATTCCTGCCCAAGGTTAAAGGACAAGAAAATGAAGAAACAATGTGAGGAGTGTCAAAAATTTATCTGCAAAGAACCTGCAGGAGTAAAAGTGTTACGCAATGAAAGTTCATCATTTCAAGTGGAGAATGAGTAGAAGTTTATTGTAACTTTGTGGGTTCGTAGAATTAAAAGGCCGAGTTGCGGAAATTAAACATCTCCTTTACTTCCGTAGCAATACACTGTCCAATTTTCACGTAAGGACATTAAATCACATATACACAGTCTTACAAGGTCCATCACAATAACAGTGACAGCAGATTACAGCTATAGTTCTCGTTACAACACAGCTGGCGGCTTCTTTTTATATACAAATTCATGAACCGAGAACCTTCTGGAGCAAACAAGAAAAACAATCATTCTCCGTTAATCGAGATATCTCTAAAACATTCCAACACTGAAACCCTATCTGCGCGGCAAGTCCTTCACCTACGCGCTATTCTTAACTGCTTAGCAAGGCTCTTTATTACCATGAAACTTTATCCGCCGATTGTTTCCTTAGTTGTGGCGAAACTTTTATGCCTGTTGCAGTGATATTATTTATAGCAGGATTTTTATAAAGTGATAATGCACATCATAAAAAATTACAGTATTGTTATGTTATATAGTGTGAGCTAAGTGGACATTTTGTGTTAAATTTGGAACTAAAACATATATATGTTTTCATATTTCAGACATGGCTAGTACATAACTTATATAAGTTACAACAATTGAGTTTTTTTAATGGAAATTAATTGTTCTTTCACACTGGCCGTGTGTAGGACGCGCTATGAAAGAGTAGAGCCAGACTGAAAAATTCAATGCCATAGCCGGGATTTGAACCACGGGTCTTCTGGTCTCCGTCCAGCCGCTCTAAACCATTGAACTACTATGGCCAACGTGCCAACATCACATTAAATTCTCCAACTGACTCGTGTTTTTCCCGGTAAACCACTAGGGGTTCTCATAAACATGAGAATTTTTACATTCTCAGCTGCATACTTAGAGCAAGTAGGGAAAGTACTGCATTCCACTCAAAAATTATGTTCCGAGATTTCAGTGTAAATACAAATTTTAGGTAAAATACAAGACTTTCCCTACTTATTATTAGGGAGCGGATTTATAGGCACTAAAAGTGTGTGAAATAGGCGGGCAAATAGGCACTAAAATGTGCAAAATAGGCACTTAAGTAGGCATGAACAATTTGCTAAGTAAATACTTAGAAATACACAACTTTAGTTGGTTTTTTTATTTTGTAATTTACGTCCTCCAACGTTAAGTCATAACTAACAATGAATGGAATGGGTGAAATGATGCTCGAATGAGCCCGGGGTCCATAGAGCTTAGAGTTACCCAACATTCGTCTTTCAGGATAAGAGAAAACCCCGGAAAAACCTTATCCAGGTAACTCACCCTGACCAAGATCTCCTAAAATGCATTATAATAAAATAACAATCCTCGCAACATATGCTGCAACAAATTCGCTAAACACTTACTATTTTGTGGTTCCCAAGGCGAAATAGTTCTACAGTTATTCCAAATTTCATAAATGGCTCCACAACAAGTTAAAATAACACATATTGTCAAATAATTACAATACATATAAATCTACTTCACTAAGAACCATATGTGCAGAAAGGTGTGGAGTAATTAACTATGAGAAAAAACAAAGCATGGGTTTGCGGGAGCTTAAGGGTGAAAATTGAAATATCTGAAGCTTTTGTTAGATTTGTTTCAAATTTATACCATTTATATTTGTGATTGATAAAGAATGAAATAATGCCAAGTTTTAGCTTTCTAGTTACGATAGTTTCTGTGGAATTAACAGTTTATATCTAAATTGCAGGCGATTTTCAAAATGTCCCACATATTTTAATTTTAAAAATTAATGCTTGGGGTATAAGTTTCTGCACCCATTTTAACCTATTAATGGCCTTTACCTAACGAAATATTTGTCTTCACCATATCAATGCAGGGGGAAGAAATAATCATGCCTATTTAACAATTTTTATTTTCCTAAGCGTTTTCAGTAAGAATTAACCATTATAATCCTTTTAAATACAAATAACAAAAACACAACAAATGTAAATGGATACACTTAATATGCAGTTGCCCTTGTTTAGAATTTCATACAGATGAATAGAAAACTGCATCCTGTGAAACATTTTGAGGCAAGGAAAATGTAGAAAATATGGAATATGATAAATCTGAAGTTAAAATTACATAATAGCAGCTACGATACAGGTGTAGGGTTATGTAAATAAGTCATGCGACGTTTGCTGTAATGCCGCTAGAAGAAAAATAAAACGTTATATTATTAAAGTATGTATTAATTTTAAGACAAAAAAAACTAAATTTGGTATTGTAAATTTTGCGCCAATTTGCACAGATGTGTCTCCTTAATAAATCCCTTTTTGTATATCCAATGTGCAGCAGTAAGAAATTTCTCTTCCCGTAGAAACCAACAAATGCAAAAGCTGTTATCACAAATTACAAGCAGAAGAAATTGGTTAAAAAGGCAGTATTAGACACTAATAAGCAGAATAGGCACAAACGTATGAAATAGGCATTTATAGGCACTATAAAACTAAGAAATTAGGCTAATAATTGCAGGAAACGTGCTTATAACTTAAAAGCCTACGTTACTGAACAAAGGAATAAAATAGGGCAAAATCCGCCCCCTACTTATTATAGATATAGTAGAGAAAGTAATAACTTCGAATAAAGGAAAAGAAGAATTGAAATTGACTTTTTATTATTTTTGGATGCTCCTTAACTGCTGTGTTTTTCAGCTTCCCATTTTATACTGCGTATGAAAGGCCGCTTAATTTTGCTCAGAGGTCTCTTTATCAGACGAGGTTCTGTTAGGTGCCACATATCTATGATTAAGATCCATGTTAAGGTTGTTTTTTTTACCTCTACTGGGTTTGAACCAGGAAGACAAAGTTGGTATTCTGTGTATTGAATCATTGTTGTTCTGTATTTGGTGTTTAATCTTATTGGATCAGAAGGAGAATTGTATGTGATTGTTATGACTTAAGTTCCCGCAACAATGAAGTACTCTCAATTTTAGTAAATGTCATCGAATTTTAAATATGTTTATTGCATATTTGGTATAACAGTTGGCGTCCCTTACACAGTGTAACGTCCTTCGACTACCATTTGTTCCTGCGCGACGCCATTTCACGTCATTTCAAACCGTTTGTGGGAGCCGTGAGGAGCGGACAGTTTTGCTGTGCCTGTGATTTTCTGTTTCCTTGTTTGAATTGTCAGAACAGTTTTGTACTACTTCAGTTTGCATTTCATATTCTACAACCCGAAGAATGAAACATAATAAGCGCAAAAGGAAGCAAGCTGCCAAAAGGAAGAAAATTCAGCGTTTGGATGTAGAATTTGATTGTCCATTCTGTTACTCTGTAAAATCTTGCATTGTACAAATGTAAGTAGAAATAAATTATTTATACGTAGCAGTAAAATTTAAGACAATATATGTAATTTTTCTTGCACAAAAAATACATTCTTATTGTTGCAAGCAGCAACTAATGGAAGTACTTAACTGTTTAATAAGTATGGTGATCTCAGTTTTGTTGCCATTTTATAAGATGGTTAAAATTGCAAATATCCGTAAAGGAAGTGTCAGATAATTCATGTGATAGCTATTTAAGTATAGATGTTTTACTTTACAGGGATCGAGCAAGGCGTATTGCAAAAATAACATGCAGACGGTGTCCGGAGGATTTTCAAACAACTATACATGCACTGTCGGAGCCAGTTGACGTCTACAATGACTGGATTGATGCTTGTGAGCAAGTTAACGAGTGATTGTGAGTGTTATCATTTTTTATTATTACAAAAACCACTTCTTTGGTCTTTGTAGGTTACGGTAAGAACTGTAACAGTTCAAACGAGGAGTTGTTTATATGTATTATTTCCCTTGTTGATGATTGATCAGTGATTGATTAACTTCCTTACTTGGTGGCAGAAAATAAAACGCTTGATCCGTGCGCTGTATCATTGCGCCATTCACAAGCCATAATTGCAACATGAGATTAATAAACACCGCATTTCTTACGTCAACAGTAGCTCATTTAGTGTCCTAAGCCGCATTTCATAGGATTTTTGTAAGTGGAGGAGTGCAGCAGTTGCCGCCAACGCAGAATGAGAGCTCGCCCACGCAGAGCCCCAGGCAATGCTCCAGGTAACCGGGATTGGGGCGAGGGGGAGGGGGAGGCAAAATTTAAGGTGTAATACATATTAAAGCTATATACGGAATATCTGCACTTATTTTTACCATTAATACAAAAATAATACATTATATCAGTATTTCTAATTGTTGATTTGCTGTCTTTATGCCAGTTTCTTCTATAATGGAAAACCTAAATATGACAGGTGAATAGGTTACAGGATTCCAAGTGGTAACATTTTTTTCCTACGCAGTCGTAAGATACTTTCATTATTTGTATTATACGTCGTTTTCAGCCACCAAGTACGGAATATTGTCCTTATTTATAATCATATTTCAAGAAAAAAAAAGACACGATAAGCTTATTGTGTACCCAGTTTGGTTATCTTCTATGATCGCGGGAAAGTTAGCGCAATTTAGGCGATATTGTCAATCTGCATCTCTGAAATCCGCAATGGTATATCTAACTTATAATGCCAACTCATTTTTATCTAAAGAAAATATAGTGAAGGTGTTTCATCAACCGTTTACGCTTTCTAACCTAAAATACGCTTTTAGCAAGTAATTTTAAGTGCAGCCACTTCCTTTTTTAGTTCCTGCCAAACATAAGAATTTAAGCTAATTTTTATGGCTACCACATTATCCAACTAAATAGTTTTAATTACCCTTGTTTGTTCTTTTTCTTGTTCAATAAATTTGTACGCTGTTATATATGCGACTGTTTCAAAAACCAGAAGCGCCAGAATCCAATTTACCAAACAAACACGTTTGATTTATGCAAAGGTTTTCTCGTTTGTAAGTCAGGAATGCCTATGATTAAGAATGAGCAAGCCAACACGTTAGATATACCTACCATGCATTTTGTGTGTCATCATTATCTTCTTTAATTCATAAATTACAAATTAAATTGTAATGATATCCTGTAATTAATAAGTACAATGTACAAGAAAGCTAATAACTGCAAAATGTAGGTTCCTATATCTGTTTAATGCATTGAATTTAAACAATTGTTTTGTTTAACAGCTAGGATTATATCCTGCTTCTCCCGCAGGAGTTCTTTTAGATTCAAAAATTAACTGATATGAGGCTGTCGCTTTTTTTTAGTAACATAGCCCGGGCTGAGTTTGAACCGCGACCTTGGGATAAATAAGCCAGCTCCTAATCAACTGAGCCATCCAGATTGACTTTAATGCATCTAGTATTACATTTTAATGGATAATTATTTAAAACATACGCACACACAACAAAAATAACAGAGCTGCAATCTGCGCTAGGCTGTAAAATCCGCGGGATGTATGGCGGTCCCGGATAAATGGCGTGGATGCTTGCGGTGCTGGGTAGCTTTGTGCGGCAGCTTTGTCCTTACGTATGGGAGGACGCTTGTTGATACCGGACGCAAAGTGTTGTTCCTTGTGCCGGTATAAAGAACTTCCAGTACAGTCCACCCAACACAAGAAGGCAAGGCAGAGGAATGTGTACTGCAATCACTTTTGCTGTCCGCATTATGTTTATGCTCGCTGTCCGAATATAAGGATGCTAGGATCATGTAAAATACAGTGTTGTCACAACTTCACACATTCATAATACCTATCACTGCAGTTATTGAAACGAGCACTAGATCTGGCAGTATGGGTGACTCATATGCATCTCATACACTCATTTTGTAGTAAACAAATCCATTAACAGAGCAGATAAACAGTCCAAGCCCCTCTCCCTCTTTAGGCCCCGCTTGCCTTCTTGTGGGGGTAGATAGCACTTGTTAGGGACTTCCACGCCTCTCTGTGGACTGTCTGCCTGTGACCCTGTAGCCTCCTGCACTTCACAGATTTCATCCCTCCCTGAAAGTTATAAGTGTCACCAAACAGTTTGGCATCTGAGGTTTTCAAATAGTAAACTAAGTAATGAGTCGCTTATTCTTTTGTGATGCTTCCAATCCACCTCACACCCTGGCTCTTGGTTGCACTGCAGCAGTAGATAGGTAAACTCATTGTGTACAGAAGATTGATCTGACACTTCTACACAGCAAGCTGTATCACTATCATTAATATATCACTGCAGTCTTCTAAAGGCTCTATGCTCAATATTACACCATCACTATCACCAACAATAAACAGGCACTACTATAAACTGTTTCTCTTCACTTCCAAATTAAAACTTCTGTGAAACAAACATGTGCTACTGGAAATTGAATTGTTCTTTCACACCAGCCATGTGTAGGCCAAATTTTGAGGAGGTTGTGTTCAAATCCCAGCTATGGCATTGAATTTCTAAGTCTGACTCAA
This sequence comes from Mantis religiosa, assembly GCA_030765055.1. NCBI lineage: Eukaryota > Metazoa > Arthropoda > Insecta > Mantodea > Mantidae > Mantis > Mantis religiosa. The sequence continues at coordinate 140,957,427 of CM060955.1, read as the reverse complement.
CCTGTCCAAAACATGTACACTCCTCCACAGGAGAGAAAGTCTCCGAGGGACGAGACGCAGGGGGGTTGGCAAAGGTTCCCACACCCTCTCTGGACAGGTTTATGATACCCCATGTCAGTTCAGTTACAGACCATTCAAAAACATTCTGACGGCTTCTACTTTTGTGAATGAATCTTCTCGGTTTTAGTGTACAGAGTCAGTAGGGCGCATGTTTTTTTAACGGCAGGCGTTCTCTGCCACACACACATTTGCTGTCCTTGTCCCACTGTGTAACACGCACATTCCTTACAGGGACCTTCTTTGCGTTGCTGGACTATACTAATTTCGCTGTTTGCAATAAGTAAGTGAGTATCCTCAATGACTGGGCAGGTTAACTAATGACTTGTTTCTCGTGCTTAATGAGGGTGAGAAGCATGAGGTCCAAGACAATATTTACAACCTTTGCTGGTATTGGCTTGTCCACTAGTTACAAGAATTTTTCACATGCTAAATTGTTTGGCGGTAACTATAACCATTTCAGTCACACTACTACCTGCTTATGGTATAGTGGAGTTAATGAGATCTGTGTTCAAGACAACAGAAATGTGGTCTATGAGAAACTATCTTGCTGGTAAAATCGCTCAACTTCATGTAACTACCTATTTACAGGATATGTTTTCTAACAATTTATATTTGCCTAAGAAAAGGGTTGATGCGCTACTGAAAGGAGAACTCTTTAACTTACAAACTTAACATGCTAATGGTGCTTCAGTATTCCAGGCTTCATCCTGGCTTATATACGGCTAGTGTGAAGAAAAGATTAATTTCCATCAATTAACTAAAATAATAAGAGTTAAATGATGAAGCTTGGGATTCAAGTACTAACAATAGTAAGTCGCCACAAATGGTATATCTCGGATGCGAGAGCCCCTAGTGGTTTACCGGGGAAATATATGAGTCAAATGGAGAATTTAATGTCAGGACAGCACGTTGGTCATGGGAGCTAATGGGTTAGAGCGACTGGATGGAAATCAGTAGATCTGTGGCTCAAATCCCAGCCATGGCATTGAATTTTTCATGCTGACTCTATCTAGCAATAATATTGTTTGAACAATTGGAATAAAGCATCTAGAGATCCTGCTTTGTTTCTTGCAATTTGTAATATCATTATTAAAAAGAGCATTAATGGTTAACTATTTTTTGTTTGGTTCTTTATTAATAAAGTCATTGTTTAGATAGGTTTTGAAACTTATGAAAAGAAGTTTATAAATAGGAAATACAATTTTGTTGCATATTGTTGGTTTCAAATTAGAAGCCATGGAACATTATCACTCATCATAAGTTTTATATAAATAAGTTCAGTTAATAATACAGAATATATTTTACTAATAGTAGAGTAAGTATGCTTATGTATATCACAACATAGAAACAGTTAAAATTGTGGGTTTCTATATAAATGTTACATTATTTAATGTGGACTCAACTATCTAGCAACATTCTCATATTAATAGTTTGCTTTAAATTAAGTTTTGTAAAATCCTGAAAGTCTTTCACTCAAGTTTCATAATTTATGTTTCAGCATGGATCATAACAAGTATGAAAAAGGAAAGCTAGTCAACGCACAAGAAGTTTCATTACCATATGAGATGGGCATAGCTTTATGTAGTGATTGGAGTTTTTAGTTTGTAAATGAATACTTAACACAGAAAGGTGCAAAGTGAGCAGAATGACCAGAAATTATAACAACAGAAAAAAGAAGCTGTCTGTACTGCAGTGTTTTAATTATTTATTCTCCAAACTCTTCAAAGTTATAAATCAGAGTTTCTTATCCATTATTGCCAGTTTCATGACATATTCAGATTTTTGGTTGAGATTATCTCATATATACATACCTTATAATTTTTAGAGCAATAATTCACAAAGGAGAGAATGACAGTCTATGCATACAGTTATCATGGCACCAAAGCGAACCACAAATAATAATAATAATAATAATAATAATAATAATAATAATAATAATAATAATAATAATAATAATAATAATAATAATAATAATAATAATAATAATAATAATAATAATAATAATAATAATAATAATAATAATAATAATAATAATAATAATAATAGTAATAATAGTAATAATAGTAATAATAGTAGTAATAGTAGTAATAGTAGTAATAATAGTAATAATAGTAATAATAGTAATAATAATAGTAATAATAGTAATAATAGTAATAATAGTAATAATAGTAATAATAATAATAATAATAATAATAATAATAATAATAATAATAATAATAATAATAATAATAATAATAATAATAATAATAATAATAATAATAATAATAATAATAATAATAATAATAATAATAATAATAATAATAATAGTAATAATAGTAATAATAGTAATAATAGTAATAATAGTAATAATAGTAATAATAGTAATAATAGTAATAATTGTAATAATAGTAATAATAGTAATAATAGTAATAATAGTAATAATAGTAATAATAGTAATAATAGTAATAATAGTAATAATAGTAATAATAGTAATAATAGTAATAATAGTAATAATAGTAATAATAATAATAATAATAATAATAATAATAATAATAATAATAATAATAATAATAATAATAATAATAATAATAATAATAATAATAATAATAATAATAATAATAATAATAATAATAATAATAATAATAATAATAATAATAATAATAATAATAATAATAATAATAATAATAATAATAATAATAATAATAATAATAATAATAATAATAATAATAATAATAATAATAATAATAATTTTATTCATCACAAACATTTACAAGTGAGCATTAGCTCCGTAAACAGGTGACACGTCAATGAAATAACAAATATTATTTACATATATACCGGTGTTTACAACTAATAATGTACAATATTTAGGCAAAATGCCTTTACAAAGTGGAGAGAGTACAATTAAAACTATCTTATAGATACTTCCTTACTAAGTAATATGCCCTTTTTACCAGCATGTCTTTGACGGTTTTATTAAATGTTTTTATACCTTTTGTCTACCTTATTTTAGTGGGTAATTTATTATACATTTTTATTCCTGTATATAGTGGACTTTTTTTTCAAATAGTGTTAATCTATGTGCTAGTGGTTTTAAATTACTTTTGGCTCTGGTCTGATAGCCGTGTTGTTTTTGTATACTATACAGGTTGTCAAAATGTATATGTATATACTTGCAAAGCTTTAGTATATATTGTGATGGGAAAGTAAATATTTCCAAGTTTTTGAATAATAGTCTACAAGATTCTTTTGGACCTATGTGTGTTATTATGCGGATTATTTTCATGTCAATTCATCATGATAATTAAATGGGACAAGACATCATTTTTATGTTATAACTGGCTCTTTTCCTGAAGCCCTTAAAATTGCCAAAATTAAGCCAATTTTCAAAAAGTGAGATAGATTACAGATTGAAAATTATAGACCCATATCCCTTCTCTATATGTTTGCAAAGATTACTGAAAAGATTATGTATAACAGGTTAATACACTTTCTGGATAAGTACAATATCATCACGAGCACACAATTTGGGTTCCGTAAAGGGAAATCTATCAATGCAGCCATTTTCTCCCTCTTAGAAGAAATTCTGGGTGCCAAAAACAAAACAGAACAGACAGTGGGGTTATTCATGGACTTATCAAAGGCGTTTGATACTGTAGATCATTACATTCTATTGTAAAAACTCAACTGCTATGGAATAAGAGGAATGGTGAATCTATGGTTCAGCACATATCTCAAAAATAGAGTACAACTAGTAGAAATTGACAATAAGCGGTCTGGTGTAATTTCTAACTGTTGTGTCCCGCAAGGTTCAATATTGGGTCCCCTACTTTTCTTTATATATAAATGATCTTCCACTTCACCTTGCACCTGGAAATAGTGTTCTGTTTGCTGATGACACAAATTTTGTATTCAGAAATACTAGCAAAGTTTTGCTACAGCTAACCATAAATAACGTATTACCTAAATTAACTAATTGGCTCAAGTGTAATAGATTAATTGTAAACACTGATAAGACTAGTTAGCTAGACTTCTCTGGATGCTCTAATGCTAATAATCAATATCATATTTTGTTGGAAAATTCAGTAATATGTAATCAAACATGTACAGACTTTTGGGCATCAGGATTCACTCAAAACTTCCTTAGAACTCACTTATTATTACCCTTGGTCAGAAATTAAGCCAGTTAATATAGGTAATTAGAGTTTTAACACATGTAATCATGAGACCATGAGAGCAGTGTACTTTGGGTATGTTTATTCACTTTTCGCATATGGAATACCCTTCTGGGTATTTAAACTCCAAAAAAGAATTTTAAGGAAAATAAAACAAGCACCACTTTCTACACCTAGTAAGCCAATTTTCAATGAACTAAACATATTTCCACTGCCATATATTTATATCTTGGAAACTGATGACCAGCATTACTTTCTGAAAAATAAGGACATCTATTCTTACAATAACCGTTCTGTTGAATCAATCCATCTGCATCATTACAGGCTTGTCAAAACAATCAACAGTATATCTCATAAGGGTGTAGTTTTGTATAACAAGATACCCAGTTTGGTCAAGGCATTGAAAGGCAAAAAGTTCAAACTAAAAGGACTGAAGATGAAATACAAATTTTATAGGGAGAATGAATTTCTCCAGACTCAAATTGTAAGTTAATTTGTAAATCTATGTATGTTTTAAATTTTATAATTATTATGAACTTGTATTTTATGTATATTGTATACCTATTGACGAAGCCATATATACACATTGTATTTTTACTGTGAATAAATTTTTTTTATATTCTTTTCTATGAAATCATAAGCAAACTTTGCACTGTTGCCATCTGGTGCTGGTATTTCTAACCACTTGTAAATCTTAATGAACTTGGCGCTTTTCACAGGTAAAGCTCCCCTGTATCCTGCACCTTTCAAAGCACTTATATTTTTCATGAACTTAGCACTTTTCTGCTGTTAAGTATCCAATTTTGATAGTTACCATTATGCTAATGCAAATATATGTAGTTTTTTTTTTAGAGAATTTATAAATATATACTCACAATTGAACAGCATATGTTGGTCTTAATTACACCAAAATAATATAGTTTCTGTAAAAACTTATAAATGTACTGATTTGTACTACCTTCATGACTATGAAAGGTCTTCTTCTTCTTCTTCTTCTTCTTCTTCTTCTTCTTCTTCTTCTTCTTCTTCTTCTTCTTCTTCTTCTTCTTCTTCTTCTTCTTCTTCTTCTTCTTCTTCTTCTTCTTCTTCTTCTTCTTCTTCTTCTTCTTCTTCTTCTTCTTCTTCTTCTTCTTCTTCTTCTTCTTCTTCTTCTTCTTCTTCTTCTTCTTCTTCTTCTTCTTCTTCTTCTTCTTCTTCTTCTTCTTCTTCTTCTTCTTCTTCTTCTTCTTCTTCTTCTTCTTCTTCTTCTTCTTCTTCTTCTTCTTCTTCTTCTTCTTCTTCTTCTTCTTCTTCTTCTTCTTCTTCTTCTTCTTCTTCTTCTTCTTCTTCTTCTTCTTCTTCTTCTTCTTCTTCTTCTTCTTCTTCTTCTTCTTCTTCTTCTTCTTCTTCTTCTTCTTCTTCTTCTTCTTCTTCTTCTTCTTATTGCCTCTTGAAGTGCCCGAAACATTCTTCTTATTCTTCTTCTTCTTCTTCTTCTTCTTCTTCTTCTTCTTCTTCTTCTTCTTCTTCTTCTTCTTCTTTTTCTCTTTATATAGGAGACAGTCCTGTTCATTTATGGTCCTCTACCCGTTGTGCCATTTTAGGCATTGGGTGAGGGAGCCACTACTATGAATAAGAGAAAAATCCAGGGATGGGTAATCAGCCCAGTCCTCAGAATGAGAGTGAGGGAAGTACACAAACAGAATGAGGTCAAAGTGGGTGAAAGGAAAGATGATAATGGAGCAATTGTTGGAATGATGGCAGGAGAAACTGGAGGTCCCAGAGAAAACCTACGCGAGCCCATGTTGTCTCCCACAAATCCCACTTTACAGTTGCTGGGATGGAACATGGGCTGCCTTGGTGACAGTCAGCTATCTAACCCCACAGCAGCTGAAAGTTGTTTTTAATTTCTATTTTTGCTTCAGAGATGTTTAGAGCACACATTTGAAATAATTGGTCCTATATAAATTAGAGAATGGATGATATACACAATTGTATAGTTTTATACATAAAAAATAGAAGCTAGCTGTGGCAGATCTTTTTTGATCATATAATGATGAAATAAATCCAGAAGTTAAATCATTAAAGCAATTAAAAGGTCCGATAGATTTAATGGTTTGGGAAAAAATATTTATTTGAAAAAATAGAAATCGCATGATGAATTTTTAAATACTGCCAATCGATTCTGTCTCTAAGTATGCTTCATTTTCAGAGTTTGGCAATACATACAACATCTACAAACCATAACGTAGACAACGAAGCAAGTGACTGACGATGTAAACTCATTTGCAAAGCTGGTTTCAATTGAATTCTGTGAAATTTTTATCAATTTTCTTAAAAGATAAGTGTACTTTGTCACAAATAATTATATTTTATATTGTATAGTCTTCTGTTTACTTTTTTTTTTTGCAAAAAAAATAACACCGTTTACTTTTTTATCATGTACGTAGAACTGTATTCCATCTAAAAATTCAGTATCAAGCTGTCACAGGAAATATGTTTGGAGGTCCTCTAAACCAAAAGAAAGTCATTTTTAGAATGTTGGTTAAATACCAAACTTAGCTTTTAGGTTTAGAATTTTTCAAGGATGCATCACGAAAACTTTTAAGAAAATCCCCTTAACCAGTTGCCCCTTAACATGGAATAATTTTTGAAAATTCTGATATTCTCAAAAATGGCTCTTAATGATTATGTTGAAATAAGACGTGCTTAAGAATATTTTCATGATGAATGAAATGTGCATCTATCTTGAATTTTCTGATAATTGGACAGAAGTCCTCTTCTTTCTTGATGACTTTTGCATATCCAGTAAACCATAAGCAATAGACATATATGATCTCACAATACAGTTTTTTTTTTTTTTTTTTTTTTTTTTTTTTTTTTTTTTTTTTTTTTTTTTTTTTAAATGAAGCTATCACTTAAAATAATACTTTTTATTTCCCTTGCAACCACTAGGAAACTGCCAGTTATATAATTTCTGTGTATGTTTATCTCTCTATAAACTGCATAAAAGTATAAGCACTTAAGAATTGCTTTGTATAAAGATAGGGAAAGTTATGTGTCTACTCAGAACATATCAGAATTTTTATACATAAGTTAAAGTCTACAGCACAGTCCATAAGGGAAGACAGAGTAAGCACAAGTAAGGGCCCGGAACTTTAGAGACCTGGAAGGGCTATACAGTTAAATATCAGAATGTTGTAAACTGTGTCATTTTGTACTTATATTAGTAATTTTCCATATATCATAAACTATCTGGGGCCATGTGACAAAGGGGTCAAACAATGTGGTTTAATGGGGTCTTCTAAGAAGGTTGGAATGTGAAACCTATCAGCCAGTATATATTACAATTAAAGATAAAAATAAAAATTAATCACCCGTTTGGCAACTCCAGGCTGGAGCTGTCACCACGCACACTCGCACACACACGATTCAAGTTTAAATGACATGGCAAATATACCAACAATCAGAGTAAATAGCAATAAAGGGTCCTCCAAGAATTTGAAAAACATGAGAAATGAAACAACAAAAGGTGCAGCAGTGTACACAGACGGCGACATTACTTGGAATTTATTAAACACATATTCAGAGTAAGAGATTAAATGAAGGTATAAGAAGGAACATTAAGACCGAATATATATACCTATATACCTTATATACGTAGAATATTCGTGTGATTGAGTCTAATATGAGCTCCAATTGCTCTATGCATAAAAGTGTTCTTGGTTTAGCATCGTTTACAAGGAAGGAAACCTCAACTTTGAACGAAAATAAGGAGTTTTATTGCAGTGTTTTTCAATTGTTTTCTCTGGCCAAGCGAGCCGGGGTAACACAACTTGTAACCCTTTTGTGCAAGGTAGAGCTGAAGGTCGCGTCAAAACTCGTAATGAAACAAGCTTTCAGACAGACGCCAGGAACATTAGGTATTGACAGATTCAACTGTCAATCGGAAAGAGAAAACGACACCTACGCGATGATCCGCGTGAAAAATAGAACAAATGAGGGTCTAGCTGTGCTGTACTTCCAGAGATCTTGACTTTCTATATAAAAACAGGGATGAAAGGAGAATTGTTGTGATATAAATCAATAAAAGATTAGTGCCCAGTCTAGAAATGTGTGTCAAGGGTAGATTCCTGTAATTTGAAAATTAGCATTTCCACGAGAATTAACATTTTACAACTAGGTAATGCACATTTGGGTACAAAACCCTACAAATAATTCTGGAAGTGGTAACAAATCGTAGAAGTCTACATCTTTCAAAGTATCTTATGTGTGTTCGAGAATAAATGAGAATAAATTTTATTTACTTTAATACAACACTCGGGATGGGTGTTTTTTAAATTGATTTGTATACATTTACAGCCTCAAACGTTAATTCACATCGGACGATGAATGAAATAATGCTCAAATGAGCCCAGGTGCCACAGAACTTAGTGTTACCTGACATTCATCTTTCAAGATAAGGGAAGACCATGACCGAGATTCAACTCGGGACCTCTTGAACCTGAGGCAGACACGCTACCGAGGCGTGCACTCAGCGTATGGTTTGAACTTCCATGGATATTGGATCTCCGATACCTGTAGTGAGTCCTGTATGGACGAGTCCTTCCCGGAAAAGAAAATCAATGCTCCAGAGAACTCCCAGGCACTCAGGATTTCTATTCTTGAAAGCAATCGTGCGTCATCACTACAGAGAAAGCAGCTGAAGGAGAATCCAGGAGCCGCCATTCTTAGGGAGGATCTAAAATCAAGTCCCTTTTCGGTTTTATCGAATCTGCTGAGGACAGTCGGGGATGAAATTGCAGATGCACTTGCAAAGTCAGCTGCTAAAGACCTAGATGCTGGGAAGGTTAATTCCATCCCCCCTAATTTCCTGTTCCTCCATTTCATCTCCATTATTTCAACATCTCTTATCTGGTTATCTTTTTCAGGGTAGAAGTGTCAGCGGATGTCTCGGTGGTGCATGGCAGGATGCTACGCTCTGAGTGGAACCTTCTTCCTCCGGTAGGACGGTTACCGTCTGGGACCGGCTTCCGAACCACAGTAGAGGAATGTCCGTTGTCTTGGCCTGGCGGGGGAGGTTTCCATCTAAGTAAAACGTAGGGGCCCTGACCTCTGCACTGTGGTGTCCACTTGAGATTGCCGCCCTCGTCTCCTCTCACCTCATCCCTCTCGAGATTGCCCCACTAGGGGCATAGGTACAATAGATCAAGACTAGTCGCAGTGCCGAATTCCCTCCGTAGTAATCCTAATTTTAAACACCTAGACATTGTATTTTATGCAAAGAGGCCAAAATAAGTTATAGTAACTCGAGATTAGGGAACTAAACTTGGGGATGGCAAGATTCAGTGGAGAAGTACGATGAAAGGAGGGATCACAAAAATGTTCTTTTCCATCAGATATATGCAGGGCACGGTAGATGATCTTCCTGGAATTCTCGACGTCGGTGGTCATGGTAACATTGATTTGCCTCGACAGCTCGCTCTGCACGGGTCCACCAGCAGGACCCTAGCAACAAGCAGTTATTTTTAGTACTCAATGGGGAACAAACAGGCATCAAGTTCGCTTCACAAGATAACTTTAATCCCTGATCTCTTCCTTTTTCAGTTCCTCCCAATATTATAAAAGTGTACACGTCCATTATTAAACCATCCCATTACTCAGCTAAATATCGAGATGTTTCAAAGATATAGCTGTATGTCTTTATTTTATTTAATGTGAACATGGTTATTCCAATTTGATATGCTTGTTATAACTACAAAAAATCTGGCTTTGCACTTATATGACTTTGCCTGTCCTTAAATAAAATGTTCTTACAAATATTATTCCCTTTTCTACTTCTGATAATTTAAAACAACATTTAGAAATTATCTTATTGCTAATTTTCTTGCAGGTTCAAGAGGAATATGAGAAATCAAATTTTTAAAGAGCTGTTCCCCGTGTAATTCATTTTAAATTTAGTTCTCTTTGCATGACTAACAGATAAAAAGATGAATAATCACTCCATTTTTTGTCTCCCTTTCTCACCAATGCTGGTGCCAGGAGTCGCTCGGGTTCCCTCAGAGCGAGGGAGCCGAAGTGAATCATGGAGCAAGTGGTGCAATGATGGTGGGGGAAACCGGAGGAAACCACCCCAGCGTCATATTGTCCACCACAAATCCCACTTTGCGGTCGCCTGGGATCGAACCCTTGCCGCCTAGGTGAGAGCCAAGCGGCCATGGCGCGGCCACTTACCATTTTTAAAACATTTATTGCAAAATTAAGGTAAATAACAATATTTCCAAAATAATTTTAACGATATCAACACCTAGCGGGATGACTCAGGCGGTTTCGTCTGTGGCTCGCATTCGGAAGGCCCGGGTTCGATTCCTGTGGCCGATCTACCTGATCCCTTGGATTTTTCGGGGTTTTTCCCGGATAGGGACATCTGGGTAGGTTAATTTCATCCCCCGAATTTCGTGTTCCTCCATTATCATTTCACATCATCTCTCCTCTGGTGGTAGAAGTGTCAAGTGGCCGCGCGCAAACCATCCCCAGGCGGCTGGCTTTGTAAGAAAAAAAACTGTTCCCACTCCTAACCACAATGTCATAAACATCTTAGGTTACAGTTACCGAGGCGGAGGGGTGAAGAGTGTTAGGCCCGTGTTCATAGCTGAGACTACCCAGGGTTGCCGTTGTTTAAAATAACATTTAGAAGGAAAAAAATTCAAGCTGATTTCACTGTACGAACTAGTCATTTGGTTTACTTATTGATATTTTCAAATAAATTGTAAATAATTAATCTATCCTAATGTTACAACCCTTTATAACATAACTGAAAAGAGATATATTACTTATGCTTTTATGGTATTAGTACTTATATTACCTACAAGAACTAAATGAGTATTATTAGTATAATATCCAAGGAAAGCTTAGTAAAACAATGCGATACCCTGTTGTAGGACCATCATTACAATTTTAAAATGGTTAAATTGCATCAATGTGCATGAATTTGCGAGGGATATTTACTTGAAAATTAAAGAAGCATTTTGGATATTCTGGTAGTTAATAAGAATTTATAAGCAACGACTGCACGTTAGAGCTTTGTTTATTGCAACTGTGAACCGATTTACCATAAAACATTTTCCTGTATTCGATGGCAGCTAAATACGTGGAATCACATTTCAGTTGATTTAACAAAGCAGTAAATACGTCAAATGTTAAAAAAAAACGAATAAGGAATTAAAGAAAACCTAGTAAGGAAAGTCTCTTACTCTTTTTAAATGTTAGAAGCTTCTTACAAGGATGTCTTCTAATTCTACAAGTTTGAATAAAGTTAAGCAGTAATTTTTTTTTGGAGGGGGGCGGGCTTCTGTTAAACACAATTTAAATAATCCCGTACATTCCGCATAATAATTAAGTATGTCATAAATACTTTAAAACTCGAGAAAGGTTAGAAATACTGTTAGGTAAGTTACAAGTATGAATGCTAGCACTTACAAACATGCTCTAAAAAGGTAGACATTGTCAGACGACGTAATATTTAATAGTAAAATATAAATGTATTTTCCGACGGATATTTATTTACTAATAAAAGAATACTCTTTAGCTTGTTGTTGTTGTAATCTTTACTTTGGTACAAATAAATGCATAAGTTCTCCTGAGAATAATTATTTATGTGCGTCTGAACATAATAATAAAATAAATACACATTCTCTTTCTGTGGCAAACAGAGAATGTGGTGAAATCATATTCGAGGGGATATAAATAAAAGCAATGCATTCGTCAAAACCCAAAAACAAGTAAGAAAAGAAAGACCATTTTCAGCAGAATTATACACAATGAATGGTCCTTTTAAGAACGTAGCTTTGCTAGTAATTTTGTTCAGGAAATAAATATTTCCTCGTGACAATGTTTTCAGTATGTAAAACAAATATAAGAAGACATGTATTGTGATTTAGCTCTAATGTCAGTCTATTAGCTAGCAGTGCAATTTCTCTTTATTAAAAAAATATCTTAGTTACGAAATATAAGGCAAGTACAAAGGGAACAATAGCGCTTTCTGCAAAATTCATTCAACAATTCTGAAAAAAATAAAAAATTATACATTTCTGATTAAAAATGCTTTGATCCTACCTTTACCCATCGTTGTCTGTGTCTCCTACATGAATCACGAATCTCTCCTGGTTGCTGTCTGCATCGTGACATATATTTTCCCTCGATTTTGGTGGTGCGTTGGACGCATGATGACCAATGGTTGTAGTCAATTCTTTTTGCACCTTCACGCAACAGCTCACACACGCTTGCACTTAGGGTAGGGGTTATGTTGTGTTTCCTGACAAATCCTTTCAGTTTAGCTCATGTGAGTTCTATAGGGTTAAATATACAGTGATAGGGTGGAAGACGCAAAACTTCATGGCCGCGAGAAGCTGCAAGTTCATCAACCACATACTTTTTAATTATATTTGCAGACTTAATTGTATGTATAAGGACGGCTTTTATGGGAACAGGATTTGGCACCGGTATGTTATATTCTTTCATGAACGAAATAATATCTTCTACTCTCGTTTTCATGGTTGGAATTTTAAACAACTGCCGCGAATGGTAGCTTGCATTGTCCATTATTATCACACATTTTTTGTTGTTTGGCAAGTTCTCAAGCAGACTATTGGAAAACCTCTTTTCAAATACGTCTGCTGTCGTTTCATCATCACTATCAGCTTTGCAGTCCCCTATGTTTTTATCTGACAAAAACAAACAGTTCTGCACCCACCCTTCGTTACCCCCAGCATTAGGACCATAAGACGCTTCCCTCGTGACGGCGGAGATTTTAGCACACAGTTGCAGGTACCGTCATCCCATCCCATCTTAGCAACGTCATGAGTGTCGAACCAAGTCTCATCCAGATACACGATCCTGAAACCTTGCGAACGAAGCTCTCGTATTCTGTGCAGGAACTTATATCACCAAGCCACTATTCTTGCTGATTCCATCACTACATTTTTCTTTTTCAAACGGTGAAATCGAAAACCCAGCTTCTTTAGCAGTTCCCTAAGTGTAGTTTCCTCGTAAGGAAAATCTACTACACCTTTCAGATGCTGCAAAAGTTCTCGGACCGTTGGCGACTGTCTGCCATAAAATCGATACACCTCGCGCCTTATAAAGTCACCGCCAAAATTATCTACGTTATTAAATTTGGCCCTTTTGTTACCTGGCTTTTTAGGAGTCACTGGGCCTCTCTGCGTAACATTCCGCACAGTTTTCCCGTTCAACTTCAGTATTCTTGCAGTCTCGGAAATCGAACCCTTGCCTAAATTATTGTTTTTCACATATTCATGAATATTGCACACGAAAATCTGGCATTGCTTGTTCAAGCTTTTTGTACGTCTTTCTTTCTTCGCAGTTCCGGAACCACTGGTACTTGGCAAGGGGCAATTTTCCGGTGCAGCTGGAGGGAGAGAAACTTCGATTCTCACGGTCTCCACACGTGTTCACGGTCTAAGCTAATAGCAGACACTCAACATCTAAGGTCACGAGAAAAATATTGCAACAGCGCTTTTCTTTGGTGAAAGACCACCCTATATGTTTTAGGGTGGAGGACCCTTATAATTGCTTACATGTGGAATGTGCTGTCAGAGATGAAACCTTTCCGTCGCCTTTGTGTCCGCCTGGGATTAAAAGAACGCGGCTGCTATATCTCGGCGCAGTATGACAGGATGATATGCTCTGAGTAAAACTTCCTCCTCCTGTAGGACGATCTGCGGCCTCCGAGCCCGTCTGGCCGGGCCGTTTCCGGACCACAGTCAGGTGAGCTGCCGGTTCTGGCCTGCCAGGGAGTTTCCAACCCTGCCCTCTGCACTGACGTAACTCCTTGGGACGGCCGCTCTGTCTTCTCTCACCTCATCCTTCCTTTGGGGGTACCCCATTTGGGAGCATGGTACAATACACCAAGTTTGGACCTCCGTGTCGAAACCCCTCTGTAGCTTAATCCAGTACCTACACTTTCATTTGAAAAACATTTATAACAAAATTGAGGTAAATAACAATAAATATTTTCGAAATAGTTCATTCCAAAAAACAATGTATTATAGAGAAATTGGGGTCAACATTTTTGTATGCAGTAAGATTATATCTATCTCTTAGGTTTCCAAGTTATGCCATCTAGAATGAAGACAATTTCTCGGAATATTTCCAGAAAATGCAAAATATATATTTGTCATGAACATGTCTTAAGCATAATCAAAACCGTTAGTCATTTTGAGAAAATCAGTTTTCGAAAAATGTTCCATATGGTGCGGGGGGAATTTTTGAAAATCTTGTCGTATCCTAAAATATGCTGAATTTATATATCAAGTTTGGTATTAAGTGACTTTTAATTTTTTAGTCATGCAGTTCATTGACCCACATCGTGGATGTAATTTTTTTTCCCTAAAAGTGGTTTTTACGCTTCAGAGGATCTCAAAACATATATTTTAGGTGACATTTTGATGTCAAATTTGTGGATGGAAATCAGTATCTCCTCTACTTACTATACGTGGTAGAGAAGGTAATAACACCGATTGAAGGAGAAGAAGAGGAATAAGGAGAATAATAACTGGTAAGTTGACATTTTGGTATTTAGCAAATTAAAATGTTCTCTTTATGGACGCTTCTCAGTGTCAGCGTCCCATTCTATATTATATTTAAGCCCGCCTCGGTAGCGTGGTGGTAGGATGACTGCCTCACGTTCAAGAGGTCCCGAGTTCGAATCTCGGTTAGGGTGGGTTACTTGGATAAGGTTTCTTCTGGGGTTTTCCCTTATCCTTAAAGACGAATGTCGGGTAACTCTAAGCTCCATGGACCCCGGGCTCATTTGAGCATCATTTTACCCATTCCATTCATCATCCGATATGACTTAACGTTGGAGGACGTAAATTACAAAAAAAAAAAAAAAATTGTATTTAGCGCATAATTTGCTCAGAGGCCTCTTTATCAGGCTTAATGTTCTTTTACGCCCCGTAAATCTACCAGTGGCTTCACTTCCCTTCCAAAAGGAGCCATGCTAAGGAATTTTACCCCCGAAAAAAGAATAAGATTATTTTTTTAAATTAATGCTCTCCAAAGTTGTCTTATATCAAACGATGCCCGCCTCTGTAGCGTAGATAGCGTGTCTGCCTCACTTTCAAGAGGTCCCGAGTTCGAATCTCGATTAGGGTTATCTGGTTAAGGTTTTCTCCGGAGTTTTCCCTTATTCTGAAGGATAAGTGTCTGGTAACTCCAAGCTCTGTGAATCCTGGGCTCATTTGAGCACCATTTCACCCATTTTATTCATCGTCCGATATGACTTAACTTGGAGGACGTAAATTGATATATATCAAACGATGAACGAAATGGGTGGTGATGTTCAAATGAGCCCAGAACCCATAGAGCTTATAAGTACCCGGCAATAATTTTTCAGGATAAGGGAAAACCACGGAAAAGGACCTAATCCACAGAAATTGCACTTACCGAGTTTCGAAATCGTGATGTCTTTAACGTGAGGCCGACAGACGTAAGGCGGGTGTTTTTTTTTTTTTTTTTTTTTTATCTCACGATATGAAAACCACAATGCCACCTCAGATTGAATATAGAACGACCAACACCGGCCAGAGGGCACAAAATTGGGATTGGGATTTCATTACGGAGGGGATTCGGTACGTAGACCAGCATGCTGGGCCCATTGTTCCTATGCCTCCATATGGGGCACCCCCGGGGAGGAAGGATGAGGCGAAGGATACAGAGGGTGGCCGTCCCAAGGAGCCACGACAGTACAGAGGGCAGGATCCCTACAGTTTATATGGATGGAGACTTCCTCGGACAGGCCAGGACAACGAACTCGCTCCCCCACAGCGGGACGGCAACGAGCCCAGCAGCCGAGCCCTAATGATCCCAAGCAGGCGATCCGAGCTCCAAAGGTCCCTGACTGACGGTCCCGAAATTGTCCCTGCAGAGGAGCGGAGACCGGCAACCCACGTATCGGAGGAGGAAGTAGTTTTCCTCAGGGCATATCATCCTGCCATGCACCGCCGAGACACCCGCCGACACTTCTACCCTGAAAGAGACCACCAGATGAGAGATGAGATGAAATGATAATGGAGATGAAATGGAGGGACAGGAAATTCGGGGGATGTAATTAATCTAACCAGCATTTGCCTAGCCACCCGAGAAAACCCCCGAAAAAACCCGTGGGTCAGGTAGGTCAGCCCCGGGAATCGAACCCGGTCCTCCGGAATGCGGGCCATAGACGAAATCGCCTGAGCCATCCCGCTCGGTGAGGGCACAAGAAATTCAGGATAATAATCTGTTTCTGCAAACCGCAGAGTTATGACCCTCATATTCTTTTCTTTTTTAATAATATTTTATATATTAGTTTATTCATCAATGGGAAGGATGTAATGTTTTTTTTTTTCAATATGTATTTATTATTTAGGTAATGGTCATGGATTTTGTCGTTTATTTAGTGCAGTGTGGATTTACGTTTGTTGGGCTGAAAGGAGGGCGTCTCTGGGTAACGGAAGATTCTATAGTGTCTTGAGTGTCTCAAAACAATAAATAATTTATTTTTAACTTCAATTACCAGTGTAAGGGAGCTCAAATCGAGTGATGTAAGGCTCCATGGAACCGCTAAAGCCAGAAGAGATTAGCTTCCAGCGTTCCTTTCGCAGGAAATCAAACCATTCTCTCTGTAATGCCACATTTCCAGGATTCTTCTGAATTATCCAGTGTAATGTTCCCATTACCAACCAGATCGCACATCTTTGGAGTGACATGTCTTTATAACTGAATTCCAGCCACTGTAGTCTCTGAAGACATGGCGGAACCTCCATTTGCAGTAAAGCCATTTGGCACCATTTTGTAATAAAGCCTCTGAGCACCATCCAGATATGCACCTGTTTGCAAGATGCAATCCTATGTTCCAAGGTATCCATTTGTGATCAAAATTGGCATATGTTAGACGCCCATGTCGCCATAATTCTTCTGCTGTTGGTCTGATCTCGTTAAATATTTTCTATGCTGTCTCTTGCCAATAGGTAGGAACAACTTTATTGAAGAGATTCTTCCATATAATTTTCCATTCTCTATTAGGTGTTGGTGATGAATGTTCATGTGACAGGTTGGCATTCTGGTATTTGTTCTTTTTTTAACGACTTCCAACATAATTCATATCGGACAATGAATGAATGGGTGAAATGATGTTCAAGTCAGTCCAGGGCCAATAGAGTTACCTCACATTCATATTTCAGGATAAGCGAAAACTCAGAGAAACCCTTATCCAGGAAACACACCCTAACCTCTTGAACGTGACGTAGACACCAGAAACACAGACTTGGTATTTGGTGTTCTATGTATAATAAAAGTATTTAATCGCATTGGATCAGAAGGAGAATTGCATATCACAGTTGTGTCTCAAGTTTATCGAAACAACGAAAAATGTGCCCGCTAAATTTAATTAAATTTACATAGGACTGAATTATGCTTACTGTAGATTTACTCGTAGTAGCACATGACATCCTTATGCAATGTAATAATGTTCTTCGTATGTCATTTAGTGTTCTACGGATCGTCATTTGTTCATGAATTGCATGTTAGCAAGTCACTAGCGTCAAGTATTTGCTAGAATAGAAAAGGGTGAATAGTTTGAAAGTTTTTGCTGTTTCCATATTAGAATTGCGAGAACTGTTTCATACTACTTCTCTTTGAACTTGATATTTTACAGTGTAAAGTATGGGACGTCGAAAGAGTAAAAGGAAGCCGCCTACCAAAAGGAAGACTATTCAGCCTTTGGATGTAGAATTCAACTGTCCATTTTGTAATCGTGAGAGATCATGTGATGTAAAAATGTAAGTTAAAGTAATGTATTTTAGGTATTGCTGCTACATTTAAGATAATATAAACATTTAAGTTAGAGTCAACATGAAAAATTCAATGACATGGCTGGGATCTGAACCACGGATCTCCTGGTTTCCGTCCAGTCGCTCTAACCCATTGAATTACCATGGCCAACGTGCCGTCCTGACATTAAATTCCCTATTTCACTAATATATTTCCCCGGTAGACCACTAGGGCCTCTAGCATCCGAGATACACCGTTTAGTGGCGACTTAATATCGTAAGTACTTGAGTACCAGGCTTCATCATTTAACAGTTATTAACTATAGTTAATTGATAGAAATTATACATTTCTTCATACTAGCCGTATATAGGCTAAGGTTTTCGATAGAGTCCACATAAAGTCAATGCCATGGCCGGGATCTGAACCACGGATCTCTTGGTTTCCGTCCAGTCGCTCTTACCCATTGAGATACCATGGCCAACTTGCCATCATGACTTAAGTCCCAGGCTTGTAAAGTTTAATGTCATGACGGCAAGTTGACCATGGTAGCTCAATGGGTAAGAGCGACTGGACGAAAACCAGGAGATCCGTGGTTCAAATCCCGGCCGTAGCATTGAATTTTTCAAGTTGACTCTATTTATCCAAAACCTTGAAGAAATGTTTAATTTCCAACAATTAACTTAAATAATAAGAGTTAAAATGATGAAGCGTGGTATTCAAGTACTTACGATAGTAAGACGCCACAAACGGTGTATCTCGGATGCGAGAGTCCCTAGTGGTTTACCGGGGAAATATATGAGTCAATTGGCAAGTTGGCCATGATAGCTTAATGGGTAAAAGCTATTGTACGGAAACCAGGAGATCCGTGGTTCAAATCCCAGCCGTGGCATTGAATTTTTCAAGTTGACTCTATCTATATAATATAAACATTGTTTGCAAGCACAAAGAAAACATTTTCATTGTTGAAGGCAGCAGTTAATTGCAAAATATCCGTAATGCAAGCTACAGTGGGTTCATGTGACAACTATTTAACCACAGATGGTTTACTTTACAGGGATAAAACACGGAATACAGCAAGAGTAACATGTAGACAATGTCTGGAGGACTTTCAGACAACTATTAACGCATTATCAGAACCAGTGGATGTCTACAATGATTGGATTGATGCCTGTGAACGTGCAAACAAATAACTGTGACAATGTGTTAACATTTTGTATTTCAAAAATCATCTTCTGTGTATTTTGTAGGTTACAATATAGAATGTAGTAGAATGGATGAATTGTTTAGATTTATTTCCCCTGTTGAGATCAGATAAGTGATTCCATTAGTGGTAGTAAATGAAATGCTTGATTCGTTTGCTGTCTCATTGTTGGCGCCATTGACAAGTTGGAATTGTAACATAAGTCTAACAAATACCGCCATCTTTAGGTGACACTGCCATTCCTTTAGGGCTAACCCGCAAAATGTAGCCTCAGGATCTGCGAAGTTAAACCACGCTGATCCAGGATAGCCGTGGAGAAAAAGATAAAATTAAATAATATACATTAAAATGCATTAGAAGTAGCTGCTCTTATTTTATTTGCCATTAAACCAAAAATAGGTAATATCACTCCCTGTCTTAGGTTAGCACTATCATCCCCGTATATGTAAATTACTAATACAACCACAGTGATGTCGTTGAAGGAGTCCTATTCCGCAGAATAGGGTCCTTCGAACATTACCATACGGAGACTATGGTCCATTACTGGCATAGGGAAGGGTAGTAGATTAGTTAAATGGACAGAGGGAGGTAATAGATTACAATGGCACTTAATGTGGTCCCAGCACAATCCTGGGTATCTTGTATATTTTCCAATTTCAAGGTCATATGAAAATGAGCACACACAGCACAGAGGTGTCGTTGAAGGTGATCCCTGTTCCAAGGAACAGGGGGCCTTCGGCTTATTGCCATCCCGGGACACTCCCTTACTGGCATCATGTGGGGACGGTGGGTATACGGTTGGTTTTATTACTAATAGTTTGTTAAATTTATTGATAAATAAGGGGGAAGACCATGTAGTTATGGCGGGCCTAGTGAGAGTCTTGGGTGGTTATAGGTTGTCCCAGGATCGATATCACACTGCCCAAGTCCCTGATGAGATGGTTAAAACTTAATGAAAGATCAGAGTAGAACTTGTGGGAGAGGTTTAAAATGTAAGTAGTTAGTTTAGGAAACCTGGGGAAGAGTTGTCGGTGTGCATCCAAAAATCGTGTCCTTATGCATGGACTGGTCTAGAAGGATCACAGTTGGGGGGGGGGGGGGGCCCTCTTCCCCCGGGCCGCCCCACGGATGCGAGGACTTGGAGAGCTAACTGCAACATGAAGTAAGATGTGGTAAGTGAGTGTAAGGTGACTGAAGGGTCATCTGAGAGTGGGTTAGTCGGGTACTAGGAAGTCCAAGAAATCGTCGATGTCTTGCCTTGTGAATATTCTCTGTCAAGTTCCTGTCAAACACTGAGAGTGGACGTTTGTGTGTATCGCGGGTTGTGTCGTATTGTCCGAGGTTTTGTATGAGTGGGTTGTGGCAGGTTGTTGCCCGATCATAGAGGTCTGCTGAGAGTTTCTTGATGAACTGCTCGATGGTGTGTAGGTGTAGTTCCTCGTGTAGTTGAACGGCGGGTGTTATTGCTGGGACTTTAGCGATTAGGCGAATTACCTTATTTTAGAATTGCTATAATTTCTTGATATATGTGGGAGCTGTGAACCCCCAGGCTGGGGCAACGTAAGTTATTATGGGGCTGTCCCAGCCTGGGAGTTCACCAGATTTGACAAGCATTTGCTGTCTTCATCCCAGGATTCTTCTGTAGCAGAAAACCTTTAGGGTGAGGTAGCAGGCTACAGGATTCGAAGTGCTAACATCTCCTTCCTATGCAGTTCGTAGCATACTCTAATTACTTGTATTATACGTCATTTTCAGCTACTAAATACGGAATATTCTCCTTAGTGATCATCATATTTCTTTACAGAAGAAACATGTTAAGCTCTTGTGTACCCAATTAGGTTATCTTGTAGGTGTAATATCCGAAATTAGGTGAGGCGAGAGCGTAAACTAGATGGTGTTACCAACCGTGCAACTCGGAAATCCGCAATGGTATATCTTACTTTTCATGTTTGCACATTTTCAACTAAAAAGCATGATAATGAACCTTTAATAATTCCATATATACATTACAGGTCTAAGAATTAAATAACCTAACATACAGAGCCCATATAACATGACAAATTTAATCGCCCATCGCTTTATTATTCGATACCTGACAAACATTAAAAACTTTTAAGAATTTAAGTTTATTTGTATCACTTTTAAACAAGGACGTTATGTAACTAAATACTGTATTTTAAAGGCTTTGGAATTGTCTTTTTGTTGTTGCAGTTACATAGGATCCTGCAAAAATAGAAACATCAAAATCAAATTTATGAAATTAGTTCGCATGATGCAAAGTACCCAAAATTAAAGACAGAGAAGCTAAACATGTGAACATCCAGACTAGAACTAATTTTACAGCTATAAATAAAAATATAAGAGTAAGCAATAGTAATATAATTTATGAAACAAAAATACAAAATAAAATGTACAAATTATTTTTAAAAATATATAGAGAACATATTAATATCTTAGTCACAAAAGCTGCAAGTAAGATAGGAATGTTCATTTGAGTTAAACTTAAATAGAAAAAGTCTTAGAACTAGTTCATTGTAATTTGGAAATTTATCGATATGTAGTAGCAGTTCCTTAAGTTACAAAAGAAAATCTTTTTTCTTGATTTTTGACATTTGGAAAATCAAATCATTACTGTATGTTAAAAACGTTATCTCACCCCTCAGCATTTTTGTCTTATTTTCTCGCCCTTCCTCATTTCCTAAAAAAATTGCACTGTGGGCAAATATCCTGTTGACCTGTTTATGAATCGGGGCTTTACTATAACATAAAGAATGAGCAAGCAAAGGAACAAACATGTCAATGTAACACAGCTGTAATGATATGACAAAATTTCATCCAGAGCCTTAGTGGAGGAGAACGCGGATGTACGTCTCCCCCCACTATTTTTCGGAGGGGGACGCAGTCCCCTTACTGATAATATTATTTATACTTTTTAATTCATTACCTTTCTTAATTTAACATTCAAAATACTGCAAAAATACAAAATATACATACATACAAAATGCATTCAAATAGTGTTTGTGACTATTAGCGGACTTCAGTACATATGTGGAACCCAGAGAATTACATAAAAGAAGGATAAAATGTACGCATGCCAAGGACAACCAAAGCAGGAAGGCGAATCTACAAGTGCAGAATTCTGATCGGTTCTCCAGCATCTGGAAAATTAAGAGAGGGTAGGCTTTCACGGCCGGAGTCAATATAACTAAGAGTTATTTCTGGAAAATTGTTTACGTGTGCATTCCCCCACTTCTTTGTTAGGAATACAGTACTACTTTCACCAGTAGAGGGTTTGTCTCCCAAGCGGGAAGTGCACGGGTTTACAGCTTGCTAAATCGCCGGAAAGAAGAGCATTTGGTTCTGCCTTGATGAATACAGATGCCTGTAAGAGGTATAGATAATGTCAGTAAACAGAAGATACTATTAGCACTCATAAGACTCAGTTCCGGAAGTCACAGAGCGGGATGGCTCAGGCGGTTTCGTCTATAGACCACATTCGGAAGGTCCGGGTTCGATTCCCATGACCGACCTACCTGACTCACGGGGGTTTCCCTTGTCACCAGGCGAATGCTGGGTAACTTAATTGTATCTCCCGAATTTCCTGTCCCTCCATTTCATATCCATTATCATTTCACGTCATCTCTCATCTAGTGGTCACTCTCAGGGTAGAAGTATCGGCTGGTGTCTTGGCATTCCATGGCAGGATTACATGCTCTTGGTAAAACTACTTCCTCCTCCTGGAGGTCGGTCTCCGGTCTTCGGGCCAGCCTAGTGGATCGTTTACGGACCACAGTAGGGTGGAGTGGGGGTTGTATTGGCCTTCTAGAGAGTTTCCACTGGTAAAGTGTAGGGACCTTGCCCTCTGCAATGCTGTGGCTCCTTGTGACTGCCGCCCACTGTCTCCTCTCGCTTCATCCTTCCTCCCGAATGTGCCCCATTTGGGGGCATAGTTTGGAGCCCCGTTCCGTATCCCCTCCGTAGCATAATCTAGTGCAGTAAGTCCTCAGGATGTTGACCTGTTTTTCTTTCCTTTTTTAAAGTATTTTTTAAGTATTTGAATCGGGTCCTACCTATCAGTTAAAACGTATTACCTCTAGCTCTTACTGTACTTAAAACGTGTAATTCCACTATGTTTCAGAATTTTACATTCAAAAGCTTTTCCCTTATATTTGACCACTCCTTTTTACCATTTTTTTCCTTGAGAACCTCCGTTCTTTCCATTACGTGTTGAATCCCCCCCCCCCCTTAAGTTGTAATATTACATCATACTAGAAGTCATACATGTCATCCAAACTTAACAAAATACTTAAAGCATTTTATAAAACTTCAGAAATACAAAAGTTCTTTAAATAAAACGAATACAGTCGAAGTTCAATTGTACATACTGCAGACAGGCTGCATGGTGCCAACATTGCTCCTACAAATACCCTACTCATTGTAGCCATCGTTAAAAACGTCAATGCACTATAGTCAATGAACTGGCGAAAGTTTCCACTGATCTAAACTAATATATTATGTGAACTGAGTTGACATTTTAATTAAACCACAAGTAAATCTTCCGAATGTCCTCAATCAGTTCTAAGTATGGATTAGCTTTCCTGCTTTAGTAGATTAAACGACACGAGCACCCCCCCCCCAAGTGTATATTCATATGAGTCTCTCTGATACCGGCTCTAGATAAGAGATGCCTGAGAGATCTCCAGCGCTACTCACTGCTGTTAGTGTTAATGGGTCCACGAAATGCATACTGTGACTTATAATTTAGTTGGCTACAAGGCCCCCCATTATGCCATTGTATCCACCCCAGCAGCAGTCGGTGTATACTATGCTGGCAAATTCCATATGCTCCTTAGTTAAGTAAAGAGGGTGGCACCATCTCTGTGATTTGTTTTTCTCGGCCTAACAACAAATAAGCGAACCTGGTCGAGCCAACCGACTACCGGCCTCACGCCAGAGACGCAAGTCAGGGATCACAGAGATGATCAACCAACCGGTACTAGCATGCTGTGGTCATCATCTCGGCACAGAGAGAAAGTTGGAATTATTGTCCACGATTCTTTACCTTTTGCAGCTCCTCAAATTCCTCACGGTGCCGAGTGAACCGGGTAAAGAGTGACACCACACTCCCAACATAATATGAGCGTTCTTAAATAAACATTCGTTATATAAGAACTATATTGTTTTTCATCGTGACACAATAGTGCGAGATAAGCAATGTCAATGAACGTAGAAATAGCAGTGAAATTTAAGTTACACTTGTAGTTTATTTACTGAACATATACTAGTTTTAATAATGAATAGTAAAAGTAATTTTCTTCTAAGAATGTTACTTGTGGTGGACCCTTACAGTTTTAATACCGTATGCAAGAAATATCTGAGGCAGGTACAGAGGTTGGCACCAGTGGCTCTGCAACTATCGAAGTTAGTGTTGCCTGCACTGCTATGCTTGGCAACTTCGGGAGGTTCCGTTAACATTCGTTTCAGCTGGCCTGATGTTGCAAGCTAAACAAGTGAACAGAGTGGATCTAGTTTTGCAGCTATAAATTAAAATGTAAGAGTAATCAGTATTAATATAAATTATGAAACTAAAATACAAAATAAAACATACAAATTATTTTTAAAAATATGTAGAGAATATATATTTTAATCGCAAAAGGTGCAAGTAACACAGGCACGTATTTAGAAGTCAATTTCCGAGGGGGTCCTAAAAATCTACACAGAATTATTTGCTTTTTAATAAATAATTAATCAGGGATGTGCTTTTATCGTGTTAGTAAAAAATAAAAACACATGTAATATATTATATTCACATGACTTTCTCCACTCAAGCTTCTACAAATTGTTCTTAGAGAAGTTTATTTTTGTCTTGTTTCTTTGGATAAAGTCTGGAGAAATGCCTTGCACATTGCACATACTTTGTTCTTATACCTGGGATAAAGTGATATAAGCAGTAATCAGATATTTAAAAAGCGAACCACTGATTGATGCATTTGAAGTATTAGTTCTCCTTGGATGAATAAGCGAATAGGAACTTAGAAGTTACAAACTACATATCTTTAAGTAAGTATCTGGAAATTCTAATCAACAAATTATAATATATCGGAATTGGTTAACTTTGCAATACATTATTGTAATTGACATTATTTGTGTATTTTAATGAGCGCTACACCTGCTGTGCAGTTTATCCCTTAAATAACTTCATGCCTGCCTGACAGTGCATAGAGACGTTAAGATGAGAAGTTTGAATAAACTTTAAGATTTATTTTAAACTAAGACATTTCAACTATTTATTAAAAGTTTGAAATGATAATTCATTTGTGGGGTCCGGACTCCCTGGAGCCCCCCTTAAATACGTCCCTGGTAATACAGGAATGTTCATTTGAGTTAAACTTAAATAGCAAAGTTTATAGAACCATTTCAATGTATAAAACGGTAATTGGAAATTTATCAAACGTAGCAGTTCCTTACGTTGCAAAAAAAAAATCCCTTGATTTTTGGCATTTGGAAAATCCTTCACATTTTCAAAACAGCCTGTGGCTGTATCAACACACGCTCAAAAGAACAATGAAGAAATAACAATCGTAACAAACTGATGGAATCATTAGTAGTGTTGCAACACTCAAAAATGTAACATTGGGGACTTAATAACTCAGTGCGCATGCTCTTGGGTTAAATCTCTATGTCTATAGTTAAACAGTTTTACTACTAATCACAAGTTCTCCTATCCAAACGTTTAAGTCACATTAGAATGGTATGCACAATTAATGATAATATAGGTAGTTCTCCAAATGTTCTCTTATCATGCACAGTCTTCTGTCTGACAATATGTTTTTATAAATTGAGAAAGGTCATTCGACTTCACAAGAAGTTAATGGTGTGTATTTATTCAGAGGGATTGTGCTAGAATTAATATTATTGGGGGGTTCTACATCACCATTAAATAAGCGAGACAAAATAAGAAGATTTGAGCAACCAGCGGAGATTGCAGTTAGTGGAAACTCCACTACACACTTCACCTGGCACAACACTCACTTCTGCACTGCATTTTCCATTATTCCCACAGCTTCTTGAGGAGGCAAACTTGAAGTTTCTTGATACTGTCGGAAAGCCAACTGAAGTGACTTGCGATGTATGAAACTGAATTGAGCACTTTGAAACTGTTGAATGCTGACAAGGTTTCACTCTCAGATACTGCTTGATCAGAACAAAAGTTCTCCACTGACTTCACAGATTCGAAGTACTTACTGTAGAAAATACAGCTTCAATCCAGGTTGCGCACCTTATTATCACGGGCTCCGGAAGCAGAGGTAGCTGCTGCTTGGAGCGTTTCACACGATAAGGACATTTCAAGACATTCTTCTTTGTGCTGAAATCATGAAACGATCTGCGGCATCTGTCGTCTCATCAGCAGAAATCCATATAGGAGATTTGCCTATGTCAGCCCTGATTTTTTCTAATATGTCAACATAACAAAAATCCAAGTAATTCTTCCTGGGAGTGAACTCCTCGGGAATGTTGCGCTTGCAATATTTTTGTAAGAAATGTTTAAATTCAGATACCTGGTTTGTTCCCAGATATGTTCTCTTCAACTAATATCCTGCACAACTTTTGCAAAACTCACTATTAAATGAGGTAGGCTGCTTCTGCAACTGAGCAATACCTATTTCTTGGAAGAACCAAGTTGTTTATTCCTAATATTTAGATTGCTTCGTAAATGATGTTCAATTTGAGATTTCATCGTACAGCCTCGACGTCTGTGACGAGTTGCCAGAGGATTGTTTTACTATCAGTGATTTCAACAGAAATCCACGTTTCCAGTTATAACGGTAGTTTTTGTTTGAACTGAAAATGAGTTTTTTTTTCTGATCTATTAGTGGGTCATGTAATGACAATATAAAAAAATGATGAACGGTTGCTAGGGAAGAAAATCAATAATCTTCAGAGATGTTTTTTTTTTTTTTTTTTTTTTTTTGTGCAATTTACGTCCTCCAAAGTTAAGTCATATCGGACGATGAATAAAATGGATGAAATGTTGCTCAATTGGGTTCGGGGTCCATAGAGCTTAGAGTTACCTGACATTCGTCTTTCAGGATAAGGGAAAACCCCGAAAAAAACTTATACAGGTAACTCGCCCTGACCGAGATTCGAATTCGTGACCTCTTGAGCGTGAGGCAGACGTACTACCACCACGTTACCGAAGCGGGCAGATATATGTTCTGTAATCTTGTTTTATGAGGATAAAAAAAAATGTCGCGGTGAATATAAAAGTTTTGTAACGGAACATGAATAATTTTCAGAAAGAGATATTCTGTAATGTTGATAGTGATGAGTGGACATGCAGGAGTGAGGAATTTTATGTAATTAACGGAAACTATTAAGGAAGTAAGGATTTATCGATATGCTGGAGGTAACCTGCAATGATTGACTAGGAAAGAAAGTTTGAGTAAAATGTAATCCAGCTTATACAATTAAAAAAAATGTATATATATTACGTCATTGAACTTATACAAAATGTTATTTATTTCACTGGAAACCATACCTGAAAACGAGAGATCTCATGACTCTTATTTAATCAAACACAATCATCAAGAAACGACTCAAAATACAACGAAGTAACCCTGTTACATCTGACTTCCCGACTTGGGTCTTCGAAACAGTCAACGTGCATCCTATCTCCAACATAGAAATCTTGCTTCACAGTTTTGATGATAATGAAGACGCAAGCAGTGCCATGATTAACTTACACGCAACTGATTGTTAGAAATTCTGAAGCGTTTCCTTTCTTTGTCTCACACATTTAAAACTAGTCATAGCTGTTCGCATCAAACACGTGCACTTTAGCTTTGAATGTTTTTAATAAACAGCCATCATCGGGGTAGTTGGCAGTTTGTGTGTTTAATGCGGCGAAGAAACAAAGCGAGCCGCTGGACAAGCATCATAGCTAGGCAACAATAACGACAATGTAAAGGATTGACGACAATGGATGAGAACTCAAAATATGTAAAAGTATGTAATTTAAAACTTTGTAACAAAAAGTCTTATCAATGTAATTGATCGACATTTTAGCTTTCTTATACCTACATATACAGGAATAGAATATGCAATTACATAAACTCCGGAACCTAGTCATCACTTACGGAAGATCTGCCATTACTTGGATTTCCCAATTTTATTTGGATAATTTAATCACTGAACAAATTCAGCAATTGCCTTTGTTTTGAACATCAATTTTTACTTTCTCTACTGTGTAGTAAGGAAATACTGCATTCCACCCAAAAATTTGTTACCGTACTTTCAGTGGAAATACAATATTGTGACTTTGTGGGTTCGTAGAATTAAAAATCCAATTTGCAGAAAATAAAAATCGTTCTTTATTTGCGTAGGAATACACTGTTCAATTCTCACGTAACAACATTTCGTCACATACACAGTCTACAACATTCTGATCAGCTCTCAACACTCGTGTTATATAGCAACTACTGTTTCAACTCGTCACTTCCTTAAATACCTCACTCGTAATTCGAGAGATTTCCAGAACAATAAAGAACCCCAAATAATCCAGATGTTACCAGAAATTTCCATTTATCGCAGTTTGTTTCGGCAGCTATCTTCATTTGCCGTCCCCTTTGTGTACACTAGCCGCGCTATTGTTAACTGCTTATGTAAGCTCGTGAAACATTAACCGCCATCTATTATCTATTTGCGCCGCAACTTTTATGCCTGTTACCGCGACAATATTTTGGATAAAATACAAGACTTTTTTATTAATTAATTTGTTAATTTTGAACGCTAGCAACCCCTTCTAAACTGGACCACTTAATTTTGTTTGGAAGTCGCTTTTTTTGGAGAGGTTCCTTTATGTGCGGGAGAAAGCCATGCCAAGGATTTTTAGCACCTGCCTGCTGTCCGAGGGGTCCCGGTTTCGATTCCCGGCTGGGGGTGGTGATTTTTCTCCAACCAAGATGATTCCCCATCTTCCCCTGAGTTTGGATGTATGAATGAGAATGCGAATGTGTGCGTGATCTAATGATTAAAAAACAAATCCAACCAACAACCCGTGGTATACGAGTTAACACCATCGCCAATAGGCGATATGTTCCAATGCACAACAGCCGCCGATATGACCATTACAGCTAAACGCGGGGTATAAATAGAATTAAAAAAAAAAGATTTTTAAGCGCGAAAAGATCCATTATCCTTCACTGGGTTTGAACCAGAAAGAAGAAAATTGGTATTCCCTGTATTGAACTATTGTTCTCTATTGTACCAGAAGCAGAACTGTATGTTGATGTTTTGACTAAAGTTTCCGCAATAATAACAAAATTAAGTACTCCAAATTTTATTAAATGTCATTGAGTTTGAATTATGTTTAACGCAGATTTTCCATAACAGATGGCGTCCCTTACATGCTGTAACATTCTTTGACTATCGTTTGTTCGTGGAGGACGCCTCTCAAACAGCTAGCGGACAGTTTTGGTGTGTCTGTTCCATGTTAGAATTATCAGAACAGTTTCATACTCTGTCACTTTACACTTGATATTCTACAGTCTGAAGAATGAGACGTCCAAGGATTAGAAGAAAACCGCCTCCCAAACGGAAGGCTATTGTACCTTTGGATGTAGAATTTGACTGCCCATTCTGCAATTGTGTAAAATCATGTCATGTAATAATGTAAGTAGAAACAAATTTAAAATAATATAAGCACTTTTTGCTTGCGCAAGGAATACATTCTCATTGCTACAAGCAGAGGCCAGTGGAGGTAATTAACTATTTATCTAATAAGTATGGTAATTTCAATTTTGTTTGGCTTTTCAGAAACACATGTAAGTGTATGAAAGGATGGTTACAATTTCAAATATCCATACTGGAAGTTTCAGACGATTCGTGCGACAACTAATTAAGAACCTTTGTTTTGTGGAAACGTAGAGTCAGACTGAAAAATTCAATGTCATAGCCGGGATTTGAACCACGGATCTTCTGGTTTCCGTTCAGCCACTCTACCATTGAGCTACTATGGCCAACGTGCCGATATGACATTAAATTCTCCAACTGACTCATATTTTCCCGGTAAATCACTTAGGAGTTCTCATAAACACATGAGACTACCTTAATGGCGACTTACAGCATGTAAGTACTTATGAGTCAGTTGGAGAATGTAATGTCATATTGGCACGTTGGCCATAGTAGCTCAAATGGTTTAGAGCGGCTGGACGGATACCAGAAGATCCGTGGTTCAAATTCCGGCCATGGCATTGAATTTTTCAGTCTGGCTCTACCCTTTTATAAACATATATATTTTAGATGTTTATAATTGCAAAATATATATATATATATATATATATATATATATATATATATATATATATATTGTCACAATTTACATTGTACGGTATTTTAAGAAAAGAAGCAAAGTCCATGCAACCGAAGTCAAATGATACACCGTCAGTGTCTAAGCGTGCCATTACACCGAATATTTTTCTTGGGCCCTCCCCCATCCTTTACCACAGGCACATTTGACTGCGGTTGCTGAGACTCAAACCCACGACCTACGGCTTTGAGTGCATGCCCTGTGCACTACGTGACTCTGTAACGATCTTGGCTATTCAAGTCAATTGCTTGGAGTTATCCCAATCGGCCTCTAGAAAACCAGTTTCGAAGTAGAGCAATACTTGCATAAGTAGCAAAATAATACGGTACTGAAAGGGTTAAGGAATGGTTGGGACGTGAATTAGGGGACTGTGACAAACCATGTGCTTCTGAAAACTCCAGTAGTATATCTAACCTGCAAATTTCAAAGGAAACAGTAAATATATTATAATAAAATATAATCTCTTACAAATTTCACTTATATTTTAAGAAATTGGTAAATTCTTCACAGATTTCAGGAGACCATAGTTTTGCAAATATTTATTTGCATCATCTGTCAGCTAATCTGAATTATGTGAAGAATTTACCAATATCTTAAGCTAAATGAAGTTTGCGATAAACTATTTAAATTATTATATTTTATTGTAATATTTGTATTGCTTCACTGTTATTAGTTTTTTTTTTTTTTACGCATTACATTAAAGATGTTTCATCAACTTCATGTCTGCATTACAGTACCTAACCTAAAATACGCTCTGAGCAAATAATCTAACCGCAGCCCCCCTTTCTTCAGTTCCTGCCGAACTTTATAAAGTAATGTTTAAATGACTGAGGTTATTTATACTTTTTTCTTATTTAATAAATAGTTGATGGTGTTATATACGACTACTAAAAAAAATAGAAACATCAAAATCAAATTTACTTAACAATCTAGTTCGTTCAAAATTAAATACAAGAAAGCTATTTATTCTATTTATTTAATGGTTAATAAAGTGCCACATAGATATTTGAAAATCTCTACATGTAGCAGCAGTCCTTTAGGTACATTTCAAAAACTTCTGTTCTCGATTGAGATATGTATTCTTGACATGAATTTTCGAAAATCAAACCATTACCGTACCTTAAACTTATATTCCCTATCCTAAATTTTTTTGCCCCAACGATTTCACCACAAATTATACTGAGGAACAAAAAAAAAAAAAATTTTTTGTTTCGAGCACTTCATGTGGCAATTCCTACTAATTTTGGGTTGAAAAAAAAAAAGAAATATGACAATGAAAAATTTTTATTAGCTCTAGTTTCTATGATATACACAAGGTGGAAGTATTACATATTAATGGATTGAGAGAAAAGGATACATTTTAATTACATACATGCTAACAACAATGAAAGCGCATTTGATTTTCTTAACTGGTAATTACATGCTAAGAGTTCTAAATTGCTGGAAAAATACTGCGCAGATAGTCGTGTCTGAAGAGAATCATGTGGCGGCCTATTAACTTCGTCGTCTTTTAGCTTGCCTCTTGTGATGGAGTTCCGCAGAATCCTTATATAAAGACAAACAGTAATCCGTAAGCATTACTTCATTCCAATGGCCCTGATATTTTTGTTCCATAACAGAAATGTCCTGATGGAATCTCTCCCCATGTTCATCACTAACAGCTCCACAACTAGGAGGGAAAAAGTCTAGGTGGGAGTGGAGAAAATGGATCTTAAAAAGGACATGTTGCATCCAAGGTTACGGTATTTTGCAGGAACAATGTCGCCAAATTCTTGTAGTTATCATCTACGGTATTTTGACTGGTGTGCCAACTCCCAAAAATAAAAATTCCCCCAAATTTAAAATCTTCACTCTAAAACATGAAATATCACTTTATCTTCAAAACAAGAGCTAATCTATCATTTTATGGTGATTTTTTAATTCAGCAGATGTAAATACATGTAAATTCCTTATTTTTAAGCCCGAAACATTTTCATTGTCGCTCAGTGTTATCGGTCCCTCAAAAACTGATTCTCTGGGCAAATGCTAAATTGACTCGTTTGTTAGTCAGGAATGACCTATGGCTGAGAATGAGGAAAGAACACATAAGATTTTCAATATATTTTCATTATTCTCATATTTTCTGTACTTCATAAATTGCTAATTACCGCTTGGCTCTCATCTAGGCAGCCCGTGTTCGATCCCAGGCGACCGCAAAGTGGGATTTGTGGTGGACACCATAGCGCTGGAGTGGATTTCCTCCGGGTCCTCTGGTTTCCCCCACCATCATTTCACCAATTGCTCCATCAATCATTCATCTCAGGCGTTTGGCCGGCCCCTCAACCCTGATCTCATCTCAGGTCAGATGCTTCGGCTCTCTCGCTCTGAGGGTACCCAAGCGCCTCTTAACGCCAGCTTTGGCGAGATATGGAAAAAAATATATATTTTCTGTATTTCATAAATTACGAATTTAATTGTAATGTTACAGTGAAAACAATAATTGAAATGTAAAATAAAAACGCAATAACTGCAACAAATAGAAACTAGCTTGCTGGTGATATCGTTCAACTTCATTTAACTACATTTACATTATATATATATATATATATATATATATATATATATATATATATATATATATATATTGTTATTATTCCGTTTTCTATGAGAGAAAAGTTGATTCCTTACAGAAAGAAGAACACCTTAAACTTTTTGTTTGCATTATGTGCTGCAGATATTACTGATAAATTACTGAGTAAACTAGCCAGTGTTAACTTTTAAGGATCTCGATAAGTGGAGCCAGACTGAGAAATGCAATGTCACAGCCTGGATTTGAACCATGGGTCCCCCTTTCTCCGTCCGGTTGCTCTTAGCCATTGAGCTATCATGGCCAACATGCCAGCATGACATTAAATTCTCCAATTGACTCGTGTTTTTCCCGGCAAACCACTAAGCGTTCTCATAAACACATGAGACAACTACCTTAATGGCGACTTACTATGTTGTAAGTACTTTAGTCCCGGGCTTACCACTAATAGGTCAATTAATGTCAAGCTGGTATGTTGGCCATGGTAGTTCAATGGTTAAGAGCAGCCGGGCGGAGACTTGAAGATCCGTGGTTCAAAGACCGGCTATGGCATTGATTTTTTCAATCTGACTCTGCCTCTCCATACTTTGGCCTACAAACGGCTAGTGTGAAAGAACAATTGAGTAATTTCCTTTAAGGATATTGTGACTTTGTGGGTTCGTAAAATTAAAAGTCTAGTTGCAGAAATTCAAAATGTCCTTTATTTCCGTAGAAAGTCAGTTTGTACACCCCTTTGCAGAAACAGAATTACGTAACATACACAGCCGCAACCTTCAAGGTCGTCTGTTGCACGTCTACAAACAAAAGAAATCACATTTAAATCACTACACAAGTCCAATTACAACTGTCCATTAACAAACTGGCCGCGGCTTCTTTTATACCTCCACTCATTGTTCTAGAAATTAGTGGAACGCTCTGTAACAATCAAGACGGCATCAGAAAAAGAGAAACTTCCAGACATCTATCTGTCTTTCTTTCTCTGTTTCGGCAAGCTTTTTTATCTCCGCGTTGTAAAGTCTGTTTAGTTAACGCATGTGCAGTTCGGAGTCAAAGGAAACTACTCTCCCGCCCACTAATAACCGTCATAAATCTATCTCCATACTTCAGAAATGGAACACTCTCGTTGAGGACCAATAGCAACCCTGATTTTCTCGAAGTGACAGTTGCATGTCTACTCTACGTGGAGTCTCAGTTGCCAAAGTTCCAACTCCCAGTTGATCTGTTTCATTACGTGCAGAAATTCGTTGGGTCACGATGTAGAGACCGTAGGAGGGAAATGCAGTGGAAAATGCAAATGAAGTAGTAGATACTTTCAGTCAAGTGAAAATAATCAAAGTGAAGACAGTGTGAATAACTGGGCCGAGTTATGTTACTGGAAAAGCCTAAAAAAAAAAAAAAAAAAAAAAAAAAAAAAAAAAAAAAAAAAAAAAAAAAAAAAAGTTATAACGGGAACTGTTTCTAACCAAATTCAAGCGCTTGTTTTGAACACATATAAATATGTGTTGAAAAATAATCTTGGTAAAGGGTCGTGCAATGAACCTGATGATAAATTCTGGGTATTCACAGATATACAGTAACATAAATTGTGACGAAAGGAATACCAAAGACGCCGATCAAGTGTGAAAACAAAAGGAAACGTTTCTCTAAAGTAGATAATTTCACATACGATTTAGTTCGTCGAGAAATTTATAGATTCTATGCAAAAGGGAGAGCGCCCACATTAGACGAATTGGTTGCACATTTGCAAGAAATTTGTGATTTTCCTTATGAGCACTGCACTTTGCGCGGCCTCCTAAAGCAGCTGGGCTCCAAATACCGCACTTTGAATAAGTTAAGGGTTATTATGGAATAATAACTAAGGAAGTTTCGCAGTAATGGACATAAGATAATTTATTTAGACGAAACCTCGTACGATACCCATGACGTATCGAGAAAGGTGGCAACCTTGCAGAAAGATCTGGGGAAGAAGGGTCAGGGGTTGTAAAACGATTATAAGGATTCGTCAAAGGCAGAGGCCGACGTGCACACGCGTTAACTAAACAGACTTTACTATCTGTCTTTTGCGCGCGCCGGCCGCGCCCGTCGCAACAATCCCTCGCGACACTATTATGTGCTTGCGGGTATGAAAGATTAGTAGGAAAGGAAACGGAAGAACCTCTTACAGTTTCGTTTATTCCAGTTTTACGGTAAATAATCTAATTCTAACAAATCGCGAATTAACTAGAAGAAATGATTAATTATGGAAAGTTATACCAAGTTTAAAAACAAAAGTACCTAACAACAATTAGCAAGTGATCCTATCTTATGATTTGTGTAACTCTCAACTATAGATGTTTACATCGGCATTTACTTTTGATCATAGAGAGATCGCTAAATTTTTAGGAACCTTGACTTATATCTTCTGTATTTTTGTCCGTTTGATGAGGTTATCTTCATCATTCACCCATAAATACTCCTTATATAACTTTATTAGCATGAATCAGCTGTCCGTTGATATAAATTTGAGCATTTTCTTAATCGAGCAAGTTGAGGTGGCCACACTTTGGAAGACTGTCATAACAAGTGAAACAGCATGGGGCGTCTGGAGTTTAATTTCATTTGTTTCAGTATATTTTCATTTGTAGCTTTGATAATAGGGAAGATCAGCTGTGATACACCAACTTCAAGGTAACTGACATTTTATACCTTTGATCTCAGAAATGTTATTTCGCAGTACAGTTTCGAGGAGGTATGTGGTGATATGAACTAATCACACTTACTGCTGCACCTAAAGAGAACTCTTTTTTAATCTGCTTTACTATCACCCTAGTATCTAGAATCTAAACTAGGGCATAGCTTCTCATCTTAATATTTTTTTTTCATTTGTGTTTACATAATTTATTTATGAAAAACAATATCTACAGATAACATCTAAACCTAGCTATCCTATACCTAATTAAACTAAATTATGCTACAAAGTGGCTTACAAAACTTCTCTAAGTCATGCAATATACGTAACTCTAACACGTAACTGCTATCTATAGCTCTGATCTAATTCGTCTTCACTGGAGGTTTTTTCACTTAATGCTTCCTCAGTTCCACCTTCCATGACCCATTATGTCTCCTCCTGGTCCACCGTTGTTCACACAATTCGTCCGAAGCGTCCTGATCATTTTCTTCATTGCTGTGAAGACGTGACTCCACCAACTCCTGCAGTCTTGCAGATCTACGTAGAGGTTGTCGTACTTCCAATGGCAGTGGTCTATTTGTTCTTATTCTCCCCAATCTTCTTGCTTCAGCGTACTCCAGCCTGCCCCATTCTGAGACTTCATCTGACATTGTTTGTAGAGTTTCGACATCTTTCGTTCTTAGTATGCACAATAGGTTTTTTCCTGCTAATTCAGCTCTACCCTCTCTTAAGGCATCGTGATACTTTAGACATTCAAATACGGCATGTTTCGGTGTGTCTTTCTCTTTTCAGATTTCGCAATTTTCATTTTCGTATCTGTTTATCTTGTTTAAGTACACTCCATAGAGGCCATGCCCAGGAATATAGCGAATAAGTCCTTTGCTAGGTTTCATCTGGATCAGACGCTGTCTTTCTCTAAACTTTGGAAATAGTTCATAAAACCGGCGTCCTGCTTCTGTAGTGTCCCACTCCGCGTGCCATAATCTAATTAATTCATGTCTTACGTCTCTTCTGGTTGTTAGACGCCTTCCTACTATATCCTCTACCTTTTCTAGGTTTTTGCATTTCAACCAGTAGCACGCACCTCCATATCTCACTAACAAGTCTATTGGCCAAATTTCTAGGACTACTAGTAAAGCTAATGTCGGAGTTGTACCAAATGCTCCAGTACTCCTTAAAAGGAAACCTCTCTGGGCCACCATAAGTTTTTGAACATTTTTTAATTACCAGTAGCCTATTTGCCAAAAGAGCCGCTCCATATGCTATAATTCCTGTCATTATTCTCATGTGGTATGTTACCTAAAGAGAACCAAATACCTATTTGAGAGTTAATAGTTTGGCTCATACGCTCTGGCCTTTTTGTTTTTCTTCATATAAGTGAAAGTTTTGCGTATGGCCGAGCGCTTTCTGTGACTTTAGCACCTCGATTAAACGCAAAGAACAGGTTCGAAAACGCTCTATATTGTGGACTTGACATTCAATTTTACAAATCTGAAAAGAAAAGCCAGTTTATAAGCCACTAAAGTTAAACACATTGTTTTGTAGCGCACATAATTCTATATTAAACAATATAAAACATATTGCCAAAACATTGTATTTTGCACGCAAAACGCTCACTTAAAAACAAAACAGCAACGCCAGAGCATATAGGTCAACTCGAATATTAATAGCAATAAACTTAGTTCGGCTGGCCCCGTAGCTCAGTCGGTAGAGCACCTGCCTGCCGTGGTTCGATTCCCGGCGCTGGGGGGTGGGGATTTTTCTCCGGCCAAGATAATTCCTCATCTTTCTCAGACTCTGTAAGTATGATCTAATGATTAAAACCCAACGAATATGAGTTAACACTTTCGATATGTTCCAAGGGATAGCGGCCACCGATATGACCATTGGAGTTAACGGCGGGTTATAAATGGAACAAATAAATACAAACTTTGATCATTTAGTAAGTAAGGATTGTGCACGGGTATCAGTTAATGTAAATGCTGGTAGGTTAATTACCTCCCCCGAAATTACCTGCCCCTCCATCTCATCTCCATTATCATTTCATATCACCTCTCATCTAGCGGTCTCTTTAAGGGTAGAAGTGTCGGTGGCTGTCTCGGCGCTGCATGGCAGGATGATATGCTCCTGGTAAACACTGCCTCCTCCGGTGGGACGGTCTCCGTTGCAGGACCACGGTGGAGGGATGCCGGTTTTACTGGCCTGCCGGGGAGATAGACCAAATAGATCATAGATCAAATAATAGACCAAGTTTGGACCTCCGTGTAGTCCAGTTCAGATAATGTTTGTATCTATAACATACACAAGAACCTTCCTTGTTTATCTGGCCCTCGTTAATTTATTTTTTGCTCTCAAAAGCATTTGAAACAAAAGAAACTGAAGCGGGTTTGCAAAAAATAAAAGTGAGTATTACACTAACTTTATGCGTATTATTCTTGTTAGCGACATAGTAAATGTATACAGCAGTAATTTATAATCATTTAGTAGTTTGTATTCTGATTATTAGGATTTTCATTCATTCGGGTTGTTTCCGGTCCCATTTAATATAGATAAACGAAGTTCTCTTATATAGTTCATTTAAAAATAATACAGGCGCCTTAAATAAAAGCACCGCAATGTTTACTGTGTTTTGCCGTATTCCTTCACTAATTGATGTAGTGTTTAAGGCTACAGTTTGATTTTTAAAAGAAAATATGTGAAGGTCATCTATTTTTCCACGTGGAGAGCTGCAATGTTGCAGAGAAGCAGGTAGCAAATTATGCACATCCACTTCTTTACCCTCTCAATACTCAAAACCTATAACATCTTTCTGGTAATAAAGCTTGCTTTAAGAACAAAAATAAGTTATCCTCAATGCACACTGCGTTGTGGTGTCTTCACAGGCGTGAGTATTTTTTTTAAATAATTTATTAACGACCCTGTCAATTGAGATGATCATATCAGTGCTGCCGGTGTGCCACATAGGAGTTTATGGTCATGATCTATGTCTTCATGATAGTCCCCAGTTTTTTCGATCTGAAGAGCAGGAGGGCGTCATCAAAACCACGCGACGTACCGGCATGACCATTAATAAAGCGGCCACCTTTTCCAGTAGGTCCTTTTGTAGTACTTTCATGTGTGCCGTCAGTACAGCCCTTTGACGCAGTATGGCCGGATTTTATCAAAGCTTCATCCAAGCACACTATTTCATACAAGTTCTTATTCAGTATTTCTGGTAAAACAAAGTCCTTGGCGCTACAATATCTATCTTTCGAGTATTTGTTTTTTATTGATTTTTGAACTCAAACCCCATTGTAGAGACCCTGCCATCTGCACTGTCGTGGCTCTTTGGGACGACCTCCCTCTATCTCCTCTCACCTCATCCTTTCTCCCGGGGTTGCCCCACTTGGAGGCATAGATACAATAGATCAGGTCTGGTCGCAGTGCCGAATCCCCACCGTAGTAAACCTAAGTAAACCTAATCCTGATTTTAATTCTAGAGCTATGCATTTGAAATTGTTATCTGAGAAGATGAAAATGCTAAGTGATCACGAAAAAGTGGTGACTTTGTTGCTAGATAAAATTTATGTAAAGACAGTAATGTGTTATAAAAGATCCTGCAAAAATACTGCAAACCTTTATGATAACACATTTAACATTCAGAAGTAAAGTAACATTCTGAAGTCAGTGATTATTTAAAGGTGATAGATAGCGGAGGGCTGAAGTGGCCATCACAGTCAACATACATGATACAGCGCGGACGCGCCGTGGCTCAGTGGTTAAACCGCTTGGCTCTCACCAAGGCGGCCCGTGTTCGATCCCAGGCAACCGCAAAGTGAGATTTGTGGTGGACAACATGGCCCTGGGGCGGGCCCTCTCCGGGACCTGCGATTTCCCCCGCCATCTCATTCCACCGGTGCTCCATCTTCATCTCATGTATTATCAGTGTCACTGCCTGCGGTGCCGTATGTAGTAAAAGCGGGCATTAAACACTAAACATTTTATTTTTTGATACAGCGGCATGCATCTTCAGTATATTTCAGTGCTTAACTTCTGAGGCATATGAAATTGAATTCCTTAAGTAAAAACCAGAGCAAATAGAGAAAAGCAATAGCGAACATCCTTTTTTTTAAAAAAAAAAAATACTGCATTATTAAACAAGATAATCTGTTATTAATTACAGACAAAAAAAAGTAAATTGCACCTGTATTTGCCTTGAGAAGGTAAGAAAAGCATGATCTTCCATTATCAACTACGGAAAGCATGTTTTCCACCAACATACTAATACATAATGTAACGGGAGCGCTGGAACACCCTGTGAAAGCAGCTGGCAGCGGAAGGCAGGGGAGGTTCGGTTAGCCACACCTCCTCCTCGTTCGTCTTGTAGTGGTGACAGGCTGTGGTCAGGGAAAAAACATGACTGTGTCGCCTGTTTTCTCTACACCTGTTTCTCGATCTTTCTGTTACTAGAACAATCCTGTAAACACCAGAAGGCGGGATATTCCGATATAAAGAGGGTTACAGACAGACGGAGTTAGTTAGTCAGTTGTTGGTTTGGTCAGTCAGTCAGTTGGTTAGTGTGTGAATGAGGACAGTTCTTGGTGTAAGAAGGCAGTGTTAGTTAGTGACGTGTTAATGTACGAGAGGATTGTGCAACGGAAGACTGTACGTAACTGGTATGTGCAACGGAGTTTATGTAATCGCGAGTACAAGGAAATTGTAACGGACGAACTGGTGAATTGTAATTGTGTGCAGCAAGTAATTCTGTGTAATAGGCAAGAGTTTAACTGTAAGTCGGTGGAAATAAAGAACATTGTTGAGTGGTGAAATTGGACTTTTTATTTCACGAACCCACAAAGTCACAATAATTACCTTTAATGTGAAAACGTAACAAATAAAATAAATAAATAAGTAAATAGCTAACTAAATAAATAAATAGCTAAATAAATAAATAAATAATAAATAAGTAAGTAAGTAAGTAAGTAAGTAAGTAAGTAAGTAAGTAAGTAAGTAAGTAAGTAAGTAAGTAA
The DNA here is from genome assembly GCA_030765055.1 of Mantis religiosa. NCBI lineage: Eukaryota > Metazoa > Arthropoda > Insecta > Mantodea > Mantidae > Mantis > Mantis religiosa. The sequence goes on along the minus strand of CM060955.1, from coordinate 140,916,592 downwards.
GTAAGTAAGTAAGTAAGTAAGTAAGTAAGTAAGTAAGTAAGTAAGTAAGTAAGTAAGTAAGTAAGTAAGTAAGTAAGTAAGTAAGTAAGTAAGTAAGTAAGTAAGTAAGTAAGTAAGTAAGTAAGTAAGTAAGTAAGTAAGTAAGTAAGTAAGTAAGTAAGTAAGTAAGTAAGTAAGTAAGTAAGTAAGTAAGTAAGTAAGTAAGTAAGTAAGTAAGTAAGTAAGTAAGTAAGTAAGTAAGTAAGTAAGTAAGTAAGTAAGTAAGTAAGTAAGTAAGTAAGTAAGTAAGTAAGTAAGTAAGTAAGTAAGTAAGTAAGTAAGTAAGTAAGTAAGTAAGTAAGTAAGTAAGTAAGTAAGTAAGTAAGTAAGTAAGTAAGTAAGTAAGTAAGTAAGTAAGTAAGTAAGTAAGTAAGTAAGTAAGTAAGTAAGTAAGTAAGTAAGTAAGTAAGTAAGTAAGTAAGTAAGTAAGTAAGTAAGTAAGTAAGTAAGTAAGTAAGTAAGTAAGTAAGTAAGTAAGTAAGTAAGTAAGTAAGTAAGTAAGTAAGTAAGTAAGTAAGTAAGTAAGTAAGTAAGTAAGTAAGTAAGTAAGTAAGTAAGTAAGTAAGTAAGTAAGTAAGTAAGTAAGTAAGTAAGTAAGTAAGTAAGTAAGTAAGTAAGTAAGTAAGTAAGTAAGTAAGTAAGTAAGTAAGTAAGTAAGTAAGTAAGTAAGTAAGTAAGTAAGTAAGTAAGTAAGTAAGTAAGTAAGTAAGTAAGTAAGTAAGTAAGTAAGTAAGTAAGTAAGTAAGTAAGTAAGTAAGTAAGTAAGTAAGTAAGTAAGTAAGTAAGTAAGTAAGTAAGTAAGTAAGTAAGTAAGTAAGTAAGTAAGTAAGTAAGTAAGTAAGTAAGTAAGTAAGTAAGTAAGTAAGTAAGTAAGTAAGTAAGTAAGTAAGTAAGTAAGTAAGTAAGTAAGTAAGTAAGTAAGTAAGTAAGTAAGTAAGTAAGTAAGTAAGTAAGTAAGTAAGTAAGTAAGTAATAAATAAATAAATAAATAAATAAATAAATAAATAAATAAATAAATAAATAAATAAATAAATAAATAAATAAATAAATAAATAAATAAATAAATAAATAAATAAAGAAACAAACAAACAAACAAACAAACAAATAAATAAATAAATAAATAAATAATAAAAAGCGAGTGCATGATTCTTTCAGTGCAAAAATGATTCAAGTCCTTGTAAAACATGTGGTTATTCCGTACAAATTGCCTGGAATATCGGCTCCATTTTGTGACGTCACAAATCACGCATCCAGGCCGCTACCATGGTGACGACCTTGAGCTATATCGCTTCCACTCAGTACATATCGATTCAATCTAATTTAGCCAGAGATAACAGAATATCTCTGTAGTAAATTACATGCTAGGAGTCAGTTCTCTGTGAACACATTTCTTATGAAGTCCAATTTTAAGATTAACTAAATATCACAGCAAAAAAATGTGTAGTGTTTAACGCCCGCTTTTACTACATACGGCACCGCAGACGGTGACACTTATGATACCTGAGGTGAAGATGGAGAACCGTTGGAATGAGATGGCGGGGGAAACCGGAGGTCCCGGAGAAAACCCGCCCCAGCACCGTGTTGTCCACCACAAATCTGAGTTTGCGGTCGCCTGGGAACGAACCCGGGCCGCCTTGGTGAGAACCAAGTGGTCTAACCACTGAGCCACGGCGCGGCCATCAGAGCAAAGCAGCCCGGATTCGATCCCATCCATGGGGTGCGGATTTTAAGTCCCGGGTATAGGACCGGTGCCCACTCAGCATCGTGAGGAAAGTGAGGAGCTTACGCCAGGTAAGTGGCCCTGGTCACGGAAACCAACATTCCTGCTGGGGGATGCCGAGATGCTGACCACATCTCCTCCCCATATCGGTTGGATGTTTGCCCACCTCTTCCGTGCGTAAGTGGGCGTGAAGCCGGCAGTCGGGTTGGTAGGCATTTGCCCTCTTAGGGTTGTCGTGCCAGGTTTTATTTATTTAAATGGTACAACAAACTTATTGGCGTTGAAGCATATTTTAACCCCAGTTTGAGCTATACGTTTTGTCAGTAGAGAAGAGAAACGCACAGAGACAGAGAGAGAATGAGAGATGGCCGGTGGGACACCTCACCTGTGAGCAGTATGCAAGGTAGACAGCGCGAATCTCGGAACTTGCGATCGCTCTAATCTCGTTGGGAACCTTGGGATGAGGGTGGCGTAAGCAAAGAGTACAAAAATTAAGTGGAGATCATAAGACGGAGTAACTTTAGTCCATTTTCTCCTAAATTGTTCTCTCAAATTTTTCCACTTATTTACAAGTATATCACAAAGTTATTATTTCAACTTACAGAAAGGATATCAGGCTCATTTGCACCATAAATTTATGATAATTTTAAAAATAAATGGGAAATATAAAGAATACCTTTAAGATCCAAAGAAAATTGGGGTAAAAAGAGCCCCAAAGGTAATAAAAAAAACAAGAGTATCCAAGCAATTTTTGCATGCGGTTAATCTTTCTTATCGAAATTAACTTTCGGGCTTATTCTCTTTAAGAGCAGTTCCTTCTCAAATGTATTGTGACTTTGTAGGTTCATAAAATTAAAAGTCTAGTTTGCAGAAATTCAAACTGTTCTTAATTTCCAGTATAAAGCCCTGACAACAGCAGGATGGCAAAACATACACCATCACAGTCTCTCGTTGCTTCACCACACATAAACAAACAAAAGAATTCACTTTCAAATCACTACACGATTATCAGTTCTCAACTTGTAACTCGGTACAGTTCAAATGTCCACACAACTCACACATTGCACGAAAGGTTAGCCGCGGCGCTTTTATACCTCCACTCATTGTTCTAGAAATTAATGGAACGCTCGGTAACAATCAAGATGGCATCAGAAAAGAATAAACTTCCAGACATCTATCTGTCTCTTTCTTTCTCTCTTTCGGCAAGCGTCCAACACTCGCCCACGCACCAGCTATGGCACTACCTGTTTCTTTCGCACGCGCCGGCCGCGGCCCGCCGCATAACAATGCCTCGCGACAGTATTATAAATAACTATGAGCGTTGAGACATATTTTTGATGCCTAAAGCAAAAAAGCCCAATTTTCTTAGGAATGTATATAGGTAATTTTGTGTAATAAATGTAGATACAGCTCTCACCTGAGTTGATAGTTAAGGCATTCTTTTCAATTGATACCAACTAAGTTGAAGCTAATAGAAAAATAATTTAGGTTTAAGTGCTTAAATGCAGCAGGAGGTACAAAATATTTGTCAGTAACATATTTATTTACAGAAACATAGGGACCGATCCCTTTACTTCACTTTAATTCATAGGTCAAAGTGGATCTTTGTTTATTCATAAATTTATTTATGAATTAAATTAAAATTATAAACTTACCTATAACGAATTTGTAGCATCTCTACTCATTTTATAATTTATGAAAATTCCTATTACTTCAAACGTAGCTGCACTATGTACTGATACAATAATTTAATGGGTGTCACACAATTCCTCGTTGTGGACGCCAATTTGAAGCAACAATATATGTGGCGAACAATGTTCCACTTGACAATACAGTTTGAAGCACTTCTGTTTAGCTCAGGGTAAAACAATGAGGTTTCTCACAGGGTATGCGTGGATGTGTGTGAGAACGATATTTAATGACACTGGAATGCCCGTTTCCAACTTATTTATTCACTGCTTCTTCTTTTTTTTTTTTTTTTTATTTAGAACATCGAAATTGAAGTTGCCGACCAAGGATTACCAATATCCCTGTTTAGAGTTACTGACGGCAGAATGTTTATTACTCGATAAACTTTATTCGTTCCTCACGTATATATGAACCGACAAATATCCAAGACAGAACAAGAGGACTGCCCTAATCGCCCTCACGCCTAGGACCGCTCTAGTCGGCTCCACGCCGAAGACTGTTGTCCACAGATGCGTGTGGGTGTATCACTTTCACTTTCTGAAAGCCCTCTTCATTCAACCAAAATCTCTTTGTGGCTGTTTTATCATGCCATTCTGAATGGTCCAAAGAATACCCTATTCACACAAGTCAAGTGAGCCCCTTTAGAAATCTTCTAAGGACACTGTTTCTTACATTGCTTTTGTTATAACAAATTTCCCCCACAACTGCTGGACTCAACTGGCCTTGCCCATATTGTTACAAAGAACCAACATTCCTTTGACATCCATCATGATTCTTTACTTATGGCAAACCTTAATTTCGGTATCAGTACATTGCTGTATATTGACGATCCAAATACTGGGAAACATTGCCTAATCTCTCAGTAATCAGTTACACTTTTGTCAGTCAGTCAGTCAGTCAGTCAGTCAGTCAGTCAATCAATCAATTTATTGTTCCCTATAACACAATACAGACATTTTATATTATGTTTTACAAACATTGTTAAAAAATTGTCATTCATCCTCACTCACTCACTCACTCACACACACACACACACACACACACACACACACACACACACACATATATATATATATATATATATATATATATATATATATATTTCAAAATTATCAAGTTGTCATCAAAATATTCATCTATACTGTAATATGATCTGCTTAACAAGAGTTTAGTCAGTTTGGATGTAAACTTAGCAGCAGACACAGTATTTTTTAGGCTTTCCGGAAGCTAATTAAGTAGTTTTGGACCAAAGTATTGGGGCGTATGTTCAAAAAGTTTTAGCCTATGACCTTTAACTATATAGTTATTCTTTCCCCTTGTTTCATATGTGTAGACATCGGAATTTGTGAAGGTTATATTCTTGTTATGTACAAAAAGTATTGTTCGCAGAATAAATATGCAGGGAAGAATAAGTATGTTTAGTTTTTTAAAATACGGCGTGCATGAACTCGTACGTGTTATTTTTGCCAGGTATCTGATAGCTCTTTTCTGTAGGAGAAAAATTCTGTTAAAGTTTAATTTGGAAGTGTCAGCGAAACATGGAGCATATCCTGATATGTTTAACCTTACTTGTTTCGTTGGCTTTCGTATTGTTAAAAGCGAAATTTGGGAAACGAGAAAAACCTTAGTAACCAAGGTTTTAAATACTAAATTTCAATAGCAGACATTTTGAGATTAGCTAGTTAAGAATTACAACTGACGTGTGGGTTATAGTACTCTATTTTCCATGTTTCAACTTAAAACAAATGCATAATACGCTATAACAGTAAAGTAGTGCCTACGCACCATAAGAAGGCAAGCGGGCCCTAAAGTGAGAGAGGGGTTTGAGCTGTTTATTTGCTCTGGTAGTTGGTCTGTTTACTACGAAATTAGTGCATGAGAGTGCATATGAGTCACTCATGATGCCAGATCTAATACTTGTTTCAGTAAGTGTAGTGATAGGCATTATGCAAGAGTGAGTTATGTGACAACACTGTGTATTTCAGATGAACCTAGCATCCTTATCATATCCGGATGGCAAGCATAAACATCAGCAAAAGCGATTACGTCACACGTTCCTCTGCCTTGCCTTTTTGTGTTGGATGGGCAGTATTTGTCTCTACCCTAGCCTATCCCTGATAACCTGTGAATCTTTATAATTTTGGGGCTCATATTATTGCTCCATATGTGTGCTGATTAAAATGCCATACAGTTGTACGTTTGCGTAAGATTATGCATAGCGAGAACTATTTTATTAAATGAAAAATGTATCGCGGGAAATACGTGATCCGCCATTTTACATGGCGGGAATTGAATTGACCCCTCGCATTAGCTAGCGGCACGTAGCGACTGAAGTTCAAATAAATCCGCTTTGCTTTGTCTAGGCATCATGCCTTAGGTTTTGAGTGATAATAGAGTTTTCGCAGGAATTTTACTATACCATAGTCATTTATTCTATTTTTGATGTATCTTTACGTAAGTATATACGAGTATATAGAGAGGGTGTCTACAAAATTATGCAAACGGAAGGAATAACGTACTCCTTATTCCAAAACAAAACATCGTCTTATCTCCAAATTAGCTATATCAGTGTATCATATTTGTCATAATATTATATTTGATCCACGTTGGGATACCACTTTGTAATACCGTTTTAATATTTGTGATTTGGCTCACTTTTTATAGGCGCTTTGTAAAGAAATTATGATGTTCCGTGATGATTAAATTGGAAAGTTCCGAAGATGTAATGAATTTACAAAGTATTAAATGTCGTTCTCTCAGTCGGCACATGAGAAATCCCATCCCAAGGTCATAATCACGGATGTATGTAATATTTTATTGTTGATTTGCCAAAATAATGATTATGAATTTCTTTGTTTATAATAATTTTCCTAACGATCACTAAATACAAAATAAAACAATTTATATGATAACTCTTGTTACACATCGTTTCCGCGATTGCCTCATTTTCTTTTCTCACACGTCCTCTGGAAGATTTCTCTGTCCCCATAGCAACCGTTCATCGAACGGTTCCACATACGTCACCCACGCACGTCACTCGTAGCCACCTTTGTACATATCTTTATGTCTTGTTATAATTTCACTTCCACGTACTTAATATAAACGTTATAATATTATTAAACATCCTTCCCCCCTTTGTTTAGCTCTAAGTAACACTACCAAATAAATAAACAATATTTATTTTTGGGGTCAAACAAAAACAACTGCTTCTCATTTATCTCTCGTGTCAAATCTGCAGGAGTTTTTATTTTTGTCCTTATTCGTGCCAGACTAACAATCTTTATAGATGACCTAAACTATGAAGCTATTATCACTATGAAGCCCTAGTATCATCAACGACTGGAATGAATACTGGTTAAAGGTGACTGTGGTGCTTTGACTAAGGATTTATATTTCCCAACAGTTTCTGACAGACATAAATGTAAATTCGTTAATCCTATGTTCTCACTCAATTCTTAACTGGACATGGCAAATTTTCAGCTTACTTATTTCGATTCAAAATCAAATCCACATCTGATTGTATTTGTGGAAATCATCTTCAAGATGTCCCTCACATTTTATTTCATTGTCCGTTTTTCTGTTTTGAAAGATACGAACTTGAATTATTGCTTCAATCCTTAGGTTACACTTTCTCAAAACCACTTACACATATTCTAATGAATTACAAAACTTATCAATATTTCATGGCTTTCTTAAACTAAATATTTCTTAAGCTAAATAATTCATCTTGATGTTTACTGTTTGTCAGCTTGATATGGAATTTGTTATGTTTTTGTAAATTGTATTATATTCATAAATTTGTAAACTATATTCCTAATATACCTTTGGGTAAAATAGGAATCAAACAATTGAATAATAAATAATAAAACTCTGAAGCTGATTACAACGTTATCTACCGGGAAACTCTTAATGGAAGTAAATAAATAATATTAAATAAGAGAAAATATTACCAGTAGTTGGGAAGAGGGGAAGCTTCTGTAGTGTAGGAGGTAGCATGTCTACCTCACATTAAAGAGGGCTAAAGTTCGAATCTCGATCACGGTGAGTTATCTAGATAAGGGTTTTTCCGGGTGTTTTCCTTTTCCTGAAAGATGAAGGTGTGGTAACTTTAAGCTCTGTGGACCCTAGGCTCATTTGAGCATCATTTCACTCATTTCATTCATCGTAGATATGACTTAATGTTGGAGTTAGGAGAAAAAACACAGATGCTTTTATAATTGGAGTGCAATATCATAAATTGGCTGCAGTAGGCCCTTTCTGCTTTCGCGATCCCCGAAAAAAAAAAAGCGATGAAGGGAGATCCAAAATTAGGAAGTATGGTAGGATGTATGTAGCAAGGTTGGGGTTCCTAACGATTCCATGTCGAGCCTATCCTGACTGACATTTAGCACTGTCTAGTTGCCATGTCCTCTTGGGCTACCATAGCAATCGAAATCACTGAGTAAAGAGGCTCACTAAATACCAAGGAGACTCTTTTCCAAGCGCAAATTCCCCCATCTTGTCACAAAATATCAATCGCTATCACCTGGTCCTTCAAACCCTCAAAAGATCAATGCTTATAATAGAGACAGAAAATACGTAGAAGGGAAATTCGTGGTAAAAGGTAACCACCCAGCATATAACCTTCAAACCCAGAAAAATATATTGGTTAGAGTGGCTGACCTCTATGTGAATCGAATTCAGGATTTCTCAAAGAAACTTTCATGTTACTGCAGAGTCATCTTGTTTTTACTGATACAAAATCTACATCCCTCATGTTTACAACGAGCATTTTACCATAGTCTTTTAATATTGCTATAAAACATACCGTGTTTCTCTCACAAGAATATACCTGAAAGGAATGTATTGACATGGCTAGGCTTTCAATAAGGCTCAAGCCTCATAGAAAACATATTAACATTGCATAATATGTATCTAATGTAGGTACTAAATCTATTTATAACATCTTCATGAACTTCCATGTGGTAAGGTCCCCCCTACTCAAATTCTGTAGACATTTTCTCATCAGAGGCCTACAGAACGTCATAGGAAGAATTGGAGTGGGGGAAAGGATGCAAAGCCTTTGCAAGCTGGTGTTTTATTATACCTATAAACTTTTAATTTGGGATGAAATTTTGATGCCAAACAGCTTGGAATGATTATGTTGAGCTCAAGTTTAGCTGCCATAGGGGTTAGCTCCGTTGTTATTTCGGGTGCCCGCAAGCCATGCGGGGTACCCTTAACAGTCTAAATCGGCGTTTAGCGGGGTCATAATCTTACGAGATGGTGATGTAGCATAGCATTTTGTTGCCCGATGCCTAATTTCGTCCTCCAAGTATGGAAAACCCGAGGCTTCGTGAAGCAAACTTGTAGGAAAATAGAGATCCACAGAATAGATGGACCGAAGTCCTCTATTCGGTGCACGTTGAAGCCATGCTAGCCGGGCTGTCTGCAGCCATGCCCCAGATCTCGCAGGCAAGCATCAACAGGTTTGATTACCAGCGCTCGGAAGAGCCGACCGGCATTGAACCCGACCTCAGCATTGGATACAGGGAAGCAATTGCCCCCTGCTCCTTAGCCGAGAGGTCCCTGATGTGGTGGCGGAAAACTAAACTTCTATCCAATTTAACTCCTATGTACTGGACCCAGTTCACTCAACCCCTCGGCCTCGGAAGCTGAAATTGGGGCAGTCTGCGGGGTTGTGGCGCTTTGTGAAAGGTATGACGTGGCTTTTGTCCGGGTATGCTTTATGATATTTATATCTGTAGCGCCCACCTGTCGGCAGACTGATCAGACCGGTCCGTAACTTAGCAACGGAAGATCAATACCAGCTTGCAAATGTGTTTTGCAGACCATCACAATACCTATCCCGTAGGATTGTACAAACTCGAGCACACTGAGATGCTGCTCCCTATTCCGTTCGCATTCCAGAATACGGCTCGTAATGGCCTCGAGACTAATCTAGAAGTCATCATGATAGGATGCTTGCCATTCCTCTAGTGTCCTCAGGAGGACGGGACAACGGAAGTTAACATCGGGTCAGACATTTTAGTTTTGCCATTGCTTAATGCTGGAAGTACCCTTTTTAGTAGGTTTCCAAACCACAGAGATAGGGCTCGGAATTTCTCAATATCTTGTTCATAAATTGTGTCCCCAAATGCTGGAAGGTGGTTTTACTATTAGAATTTACTTATTATAAAGACAAAGAAAAAGAATTAGCCACATGACAAGAACCGAACCAATGACCTTTGGAACACCAATTTTCGGCTTTACGGATTGGGCCACCACAACAGCTAAGTTACAGATCTACCACTATAGTGGACTACATAATGCAAGAAGGCAGCTAATCACTATTCAGTGTCGAACTAGAAGGTGATTAGTTAGAGATTTGAGAGATCTTGGAGGCATTATATTATTGAGAATGCCAATAACCAGCTAATAAGAATCCATATTTCTAAATTTGGGAGGCAGTTTTGAAGGCATTCTAATCCAATAATTTCACCCACCTAGTTTAAATACCAACTTATCATCATCTCATGTTGTTTTCAAATGGTAATGAAGCCATTAGCTCTCTAAGTAGCATAAATATAACCACTTTTTAAATGGACACCAATTTTTTGCTTGTAATGGTCGTTACATCATCCACTCACTTTAACCCCCAGTATGTCTGGAGGGCCACACCTATCTTTGGTTAATGGGTCCATCGGACCTGGCCGGGAGGAGTTTCATCTGATGTCAATTAGGGTTAACTGCATGATGTTTAGCTGCAGACCATCTCAACTTGCTTATAGTCACTTCTACAATTGCTGAAGTTATTTCGGTATAATTCATTAACTTCCTGTACATTTTATTCTGGTAAACATGAAATATATTTATATATACAAAGACTACAATTCCAAACAAAGGAACAAAGTATGCAAATGCTTCACTCTACTGATAAGCAATGTAGCAATTGCTTGGTCTCCTGTTCTGTAATACATTGAACGAAGAATCTCTTTATCCTTAGTAAGAGTATTAAAGAGAGGGGTATATTCTGACAAGCAAAGTTTATTTGGCTAAAACAGAAAGATAAGTTCTAGTCCTTACAGTTTGGCTTCAGCAGTTTTAAGGTATAAACAATTTTAAAATAAATAACAAGTTTATAATGTAACATAAGTTTTGAATGCTTAAAATAAAACACTGAAGTGGAGATTATCTTTCCTTTTTCAATTACACGTTGGCATGATTTTTGACTCTGGTGTCCAGGTTTGAGTGCTGGTTTTATTTTCGAAACATACTATACAGTAAATATGGGGAATATCAAACAGCACCTATACCAATTTATGATTTGAAATCTAAAAATAAGGCTGAAAGGTCAAAACCTTATCAAAGATATAATCATGATGAATTCTTCAGTAAATAAGATTTTCAAAGTAATCTGTAAATCATCTCTAAATTCTTAAACAGCAAATTCAGTTTATTAGAGCTTCTCGGATTACCACCCGCATGACATTTATAAACCTGCTCGAGCTTTTGGCCATAGAGCAAGCATGGCTGAAAGCTCCAGCAACTAGAAGTCAGCTGGAAGTTGTTATTCCAGCTAATACAACTAACAATGAAAATATTGCACTGCTGGTAACCCAAGAAGGTCTACTTAATAATCATCGCCATAATAGCTTCAAATCTTACAGAAATTCAATATTTAAAGTCAAGGATCATAAAAATGTTATATAATTTATAAATTCATCTATAGTATTGGCATCTTCGGGTTCCTTTCTGTTTATATATAAACAACTTTAAAAGCACATACTAGCCATTTTTAATATTGTGCTAATTTCAAGTTCACATTTTATGCTTGTCATTTGACATGATTATCTAATTAACAAATGGTTTTAATGTACATTGATATAAATCTCTAATCATATTTTATAGTGATAAATCCTGAATTTCAAAACCATAGTTGTCGTTTTCGACCATGCCATCATCTACTGATTTTGGTTCATCTTATGATGTTTATTCTGGAAGATAAACATTTTTTTTATTATATTTTATATTATTTTCTTTTTTTTAAAAAGTTTGATTAATATTTGCAGTCATGCTATTAAAAATTACTACCAATTTATGTTACAGGACAGAACATTTTCAGGTGGTGATTATTGGAGCAGGAGCATCAGGAATTGCAGCTGCTACTCGCTTGATGGAAAGAGGCATAACAAATATTACTATTTTAGAGGCAGAAAACAGAATGGGAGGAAGAGTATATTCTCTTCCATTTGGTTAGTTTTCCTTTGAATCAATTACATTAAATAGATATAATTTTACTTGTAATGTAAACTGTTTGCTCTTGTATTTAGTTATCACCTGTTTTATTCACGTAAAAACAATAATACATTGTGATACAAATGTAGTAAGCACTTTACATGGAACGAGAAAAGATTTGAAAAAATGAGGCACTTGCGCCTCGATTTTTAATGTCCATGATTCCGTTATGTGCTTACCACATTAGTATCGCATACTATTTTTTGCACTATGTGTATTGTAACAGGAGCTTTGGAGCATCCTGTACCAGCTGCGAACGGAAGGCAGGGGGGAGGACCGCGTTAGCCACACCTTCTCCTCGTTTGTCTTGTAGTGGTGACAGGGGCGACTGGGGAAAGAAACATAATTGGGAGGTCTGTTTCTCTTCCACGTGGTTCCAGAAATTACGGGATCTTTCATCATCTGGAAACGTCTAGAAGACGGCGAGATGCTTATAAAAAGGGCTGCAGCTAGTTAGTCAGTTCAGTTGTTGGTTGTGTTGGTCAATCAGTTGGTTAGTGAGTGTGAGCGAGAAGACAGTCGCAGTTCTTGGTGTAAGAGTTAGTCAGTGACGTGTTAATGAACGAAAGGATTGGGAACGGAAGGCTGTACGTAACTGGTATGAGTATCGGAGTTTATGTAATCGCGAGCACAAGGAAATTGTAACGGACGAACGGGTAAATTGTAATTGTGTGCAGCACGTATTTTTTGTGTAATTGGCAAGTGTTAAACTGTAAGTCGGTGGAAATAAAGAACATTGTTGAGTGGTGTAATTGGACTTTTCATTTCACGAACCCACAAAGTCACACTGGTGTCAAGAAGTGGGATGACACAAAGTCACAGTATTTATATAATTTTACAAATTGTACTATCACAATCAATATTTCAAAATAAATGCCTTTACTTGTCACACTAGTGCTTTTTCCATCGCCTATATGTGTTGCTATGGAGAAATTACTTGCAGCACTAGTGTGGGAATATCAACTTACGATGCAAAGCAACAATAACATTAAGTGTGGAATATTAGTTACATAGTACAAAAATTATAATGTACACACTCAAATTTTAGTAATATTGAACAACTGGGTATTTGATTTTACTTATGGGATAGGTGCTCAGGGATTATTTGTCTTTGGCTAAATATGTTCAGATGGCAAGAGGAGAAAATCATATAATATAAGAATTGAGAGTGCTTTGTGTTAACTTACAGAAGTTAGTATAACAAGTTTCCATTCATTACACTAGACCCGGAGCCATTGCCTCCATTTTCAACCTCTGTCCAATTGTTGGAGTTGGAGAGACGTTGAAAATGGAGGCAATGGCTTCTGAAACTAGTCTCTCGATAATATAAAAATGTAAGTGACAAAGTGTCAATAAACCAAATACAAATAGGCTTTCCAATTAATTTTGACATCGCTGTTACTAAATTCCTCCATTTAGTAATATTTTTCAGGCTGAAGTTTTCTTGGTTCTGAATGTGAGATTCTTTCTTCTTTTTTCTTCTCCTCATTAATTATTATTAACTGAAGTTGGACTTTTGTAAGAGCAGTTGAGTGCTGTTAATGAGACTTTTATCCTCATAAAAGTGTTTCTAGACACGCATTTATATTATATCCAAAACCTTAGCCTATACACGGCTAGTATGTAGGAACAATTAATTTCCAGCAATTAACTTAGTGAAAATAATTGTATATATGAAGAGAATTATATATAAAAGAACTATGGACTATTAAAGGGTATAGAAAATCATGTGACTTTTACTCATCAGCTTTTCTTTCACCAAATATTATTTTGTGCCTACCTAAATGCACTGCTGAAGTCTTATTCTGCACCCTACCCTGAAAATACTTGCATTTCTTATGCGGCTATGAATTCTTCATAATTGTCTAAATCATTCTATTTATTTGTTTAGAAGGATGCAGCAATTAGTATGTCAAATATCATTAATCATGGTAATAACATTACCAAAAACTTTGCACAAGATATAGATACTGTCGAATAAGTAATGTTGTTTTTTAAGAAAAAAAATTATTTAAAATGTGTTCTGATAAGCAATTAACTAATTTTCAAAGTATGGACCATTAGATTCTATGGTCTTGAGCCATCGTTCAACGAGGTTTATTATCCCTCGATGGTTTTTGATGCGAAGAAATCATTGACCTGCTTCAGTGTTGTCAATATTTCTCCCACATAGAAAATGGACCATGGATCGAAAAAGCTGATAATCTGATGGTGCGAGATCAAGCAGTATGCTGGGTATGGTAGCAGTTCAGTTCCTCCCAATTCCTGAATTTTTCCATGGTTGTTCATGTAATATGGGGTGTTCATTGTCCTGTTGCAATAGAACACTGTTCCATAACTAACACTGGGTATCTCCATCTCCAAATTTCATGAACTCCTTCCAGTTGTTGCATCAATTGCCTGACCATTTGGAACAAACTTCCAGTGAATCACACCTTCAAAATTCCAAAAGACACACAACATTATTTTGGAACCAAACTGATTTTTTTTTTAACAATGACTTTTACAGATTAGCAGATATCAAGCCACTGTTTTGAGGCATCAGAGTTTTGATAATAAACCCATTTTTCATCACAAGGGATACTTCTCCTAACAAATCTATCATCCATGGGATTACGAATAAACTGACAACAGATATCCATTCTATGTTCAGACTGTTAAGGTGTCAATTCATGAGGTACAGATCTACAGCTTCTGTATGATTTTCCAAGTGCCTTAATGTGGCGATGTATGGTATCTTTTGATGCACCAAGTTCTTCTGAAAGCCTAAGGGTATCTTTTGCGGATTTTCTCGCAAAACTTGGCATGTATCCTCAATAAGTTCTTCCAAATCGCGGTAAATTTTTAGGTTGGAAACATCAATGTGCCTCACACTCACTAATGATACTTTCTCCTTCTACTTCAGTATTTTTTTAGCTGCAGCAGCGGATTTATAATCTTGTTTCCAGTAGTGTTTTAGAGGGACTCTAAGTTCAAATTTTGTTATTTCCATTTTGTGATTGTTTATTAACAGCTGAAGACTGATACATGCTTACAATATATGCAACACTAGCTATGGCGCCCTTTAAATAGTATTGCCAGACCAAAGAAATCCAATAAATATTCCAAGTACCAAAATAAAAAAAAAAAAACTTATGAAACCACTTAATATATATATGTAGTAACTTCAGTAGGCTTATATCAAGAGCTAATTTCTATGTTGGAGATTTAGCTTATCACTATTTTTTTTACTCAGGTTATTTAATTTATATATCTTTAAGAGTTATAATATTTCTTACATCCTTTATCTTGATCTCAATTCAAGAGTTTAAGAAGAATATATTTGGGATTTGAACCACGGATCTTCTGGTTGCCGTCCAGCCGCTCTAACCCTTGAGCTACTGGCACATTGGCCATAGTAGCCAACATAGTAGCTCAAGGAAAGATCCGTGGTTCAAATCCCAGCTATGGCATTGAATTTTTCAGTCTGACTCAATCTTTCCATACTTTAGCCTACTCACATCTAGTGTGAAAGAACAATTAATTTCCATTATTTGACCTAATAGTGGTTAACTATAAAAAGCCTGGGCCTTAAAGTACTTACACGATGTAAGTTGCCATTAAGGTAGTTGTCTCATGTGTTTATGAGAACTCCTAATTGGTTTACCAGGAAAAACACAAGTCAGTTGGAGAATTTAATGTCATATCAGCACGTGGGCCATAGTAGCTCAATGATTAGAGCAGCTGGACGGCAACCTGGCTATGGCATTGAATTTTTCAGTCTGACTCAATCTTTCCATACCACACTTTCTTTAGCCTACTCACGGCTAGTGTGAAAGAACAATTAATTTTCAAGAATATATTTGCTTAATCCTTGACTTGTTTTTTCACATTGCCTGTATATAATGTCTGTTTTGTCTTCAATTGTCAAGTGTTTACGCTATTACACTGTATGCTCATTTGATACATTCAATGTACACAGGCCTTTGTAGCTAGTATGAACTCACTGAATGCAAATCAGTCTAATCTAACCTAACTTACAAGAGAAACATCAAACCTCTTTATGACAAATTCATTGTGTAAATTTAAAATAACAGTAGGTATACTCCTCCACAGGAGAGAAAGTCTCCAAGGGGCGAGATGCAGGGGGTTGGCCGAAGGTCCCCACACCCTCCCTGGACAGGTTTATGACACCCCATGTCAGTACAGTTACAGACCATTCAAAAACATTCTGACGGCTTCTACTTTTGTGAATGAATCTTGTTGGCTTTAATGTACAGAGTGAATAGGGCGCATGTTTTTTTAACGGTCTGCTCCTTGTATAGCAAGCGTCCTCTGCCACACACATTCGCTGTCCTTGTCCCACAGCACATTCCTTACAGGGATTTTCTTTCCATTGCTATACTATAACTATATTGTAAATAGTGTAAATAATTTTAAAAATACAGCAGATAACTATGATCAGTTGGAACAGCAAAGTACACAATTTCTTGATAATGCCTTCAAGTGGAGGCAAAACATGTTGAAATAAGATTTGTGGTATGTAAAGTACAGAGTGTCTCAGACGACTTATAGTATGATTTTAATTAATTTTAAGAAGTTTATAGATTGTAATGTAACTATTTATGTGCATGACGAGACCTATTGCTTGGTTGTAAAACAGCTTAATGGTCAATAAACTCTACTCCACTCTACTGTACTCTACTCTAAAGTCTAACATTTTTTTAGATATAATCATTAAAGTAATAAATGACTATTTAAATGAAAAATTACAACAACAAAATAGATAACAATAATTTAGAATTAAAATGCTTTTAAAATTTTTGCTTTGCTTGTAGCTTATATAAAGCAGAAATATATAACATTTCATAGTTCTCTCTGCTTATTTATGTATAATTTTTATAGTTTTATTGCATTTCATTATTTACGTGTATTGTAATTATAAGACATATCACATAGACTGTAGATTTCTGAGAATGAAATCAAAAACAATGAAATATACTTTTTAATTCTAGAACATGCAGTACTGGACTTGGGAGGACAGTGGGTAATGGGAGAGAAAGGAAATGTTGTATATGATATGGCAGAAAATCTAAATTTGCTGGAGTCAAGTAAAGTAAATGAAGAAAATTTTTCTCCTTGCTTTCTGCAATCATCAGGAAAGGTGTTTGACTCCGAACTTAGCAACATGATGATGGGCTTTATGCAAGAGATTCAAAATACCAGCTGCACTGAACTAAAAAACTTCAATGGATCAGTGGGAGATTATTACATACCAAGGTTTATATGGTTACCAAATATTTTTCAAATCAGTTTCAACCTTACATTGATGAGAACGATCATGATGCTCTTTTTTTTTAATATTATTTCAAGCAGTGTTTAAAGCATAATAGCAGTTAATATATGCAACTACATTTAACTGTAGATACACAATGGATAAATCTAGTTCAACTTCTCAATACAATTTCTTGTTTTTAAATACAGTATTGTGATTTAAATTTGCAGATTTGAGCAAAAAGCGAAAGAACGGAATGTTGCTCATGAGACTTCAAGCACCTTTCTTCGCTGGTATGAGCTATTTCGAAATACAAATGATGCCTCTGATTCATGGCTTGAAACATCAGCACATGTTGAAACAGAATTCTGGGACATTGAAGGGAATCAGGAATTAAGTTGGAAGTTTGGAGGCTATTCCAATGTTTTTAATCTTCTTATGGTAGGTATTGTTTTTATTGTTAACGTTTTTTATTATACCTATACAATCTGTAGTGATAATATACTCTTTGGGGTAAAATAGATCCATAAGTTCTGAGTTCCTATTATGAACATCATCTAGATTTCATGAAATGAAACTCAAAATAATTGAATAAATTTAATACTCTTGAACTCACTATTCTGGGCTTAACTCCCAGCTTAATGTGGCACATTATTCTTTTTATTAATTAGTCTGAAATGTTTTGAAGAATAAGAGAAAAAAATTTCCAACATTCTACCCAATGCTTGGTAGTAAAATAATTGTATTCATAGTCAAAGTTAATGATATGAGCATAGTTAAATTTAGCTATATAAAGAAAACTGTTTTAAAAAAGGCATAAAATGTGGAGAGATTTATAAATGTACTTATGCCACTGTCACTTGTCTACTGGAAAACTTTCCACTAACATCTACTCCTTCAACTCAGCTTTATTCTCTGATGATGTTAATCAACAATTCCTAATATAAGATGCAAATAAAGGAAACATTTTAGGACAGGAATTTATTTGAAAATGTCATGGATAGCTGCAATGCTTATTATAAGAGGCAATGTTTTGTGAGTGAAGGGCCATTAGTTGCACCCAAGCCCAGGTAGACAAGAAGCTAAGCACCAACCCTGGTGGCTGGTAACAGCCTCATACTGTGATGACAATGTAATTGGCAAATGTACAACTATTTGGAAAAATAAAAGTTTAAAAAAAATGTTAACTTTTTTAACCAGTGTAAAGTGTACTTTGACTGGCACACACAGAAAAGTTATAATATTTGAAAATATTTTTATGAAATCTAATCAGAAATATATATCCTTTAGCTCCCTTAAACTGGTTCTCTGGTTCCATATATGTAACCCTCCAGCTATTTTCTGGCTATGTCATATATATATACACTAGTATCATAATTTGGAAAACAGAGAACTGAAAGGGAAAACAGCAAGCAAGTGCCATTAAACATTATTACAGTGTATGCCTCCCCTTACTGGTAGTCTCTGATAGGTAAGTGGGTTCACTCTTCGAAGGTCAACAAAACCAAAGAAGCAAACCAATACCAGAGTATCAGAACCAGTACATGGCTAATTTGTTATTATTCTCCCATTGTGAATAGATAGTAATTGCTTCGCAAAGTGTTTACAAGACATCACCAACAGAAACAGAAAGACGTCAGCTGGACCTTGTTTTGAAGGATAGAATCATCGGACATCTAGAGGCAGGTCAGACACAGACCGCAGTCTTTTGGGTCCTAAATGTCCCTCAAAGTGTCATTTCCAGGCTTTGGTAGTGGTTCCAAGAAATAGGAGGTGTTCATTGTATCCCTTAAATGATCGCCCGTGGGTCACAACACTGCAACAGGACCAATTTTTGACCATAACAGCATCATGACATCGGAGGATGCTTGCAAGACAACTGTCTTCCAAGCTTGCAGCCACGTCAGGCATTTGATTTTGAGGGAAACTGAATATTTAGGCTCAGGACAGTCAGCTGCTATGCCAGAAATCCAGTAGTGTGTGCCCCAGTCACTCAAATTCACACATGGTCCCATTTACAATGGAGTGAGCAATGTCAGCATTGGACCTTGAATGAATAAAAGAACATCCTGTTTACAGACGAGTCCAAATCCAGTTTGAAGAATGATTCTCATCACGCAATAACCTGGAAAGAATGTGGACACCTGTTCCCACCACTAACATTGTGAAAACATGCCCATTTGGTAGCGGTGGCATCTTCGTGTGGACAGGCATAATATTCAATCTGCTTCCAGAGCTCCACATATTCGATGGTGGTACTGTGAATGCCCAAAGGTACAGAGGCAAGGTAATGGAACCACATATGCAAATTTTTAGAGGTGCAGTTGGTTTACACTTCATCTTAATGTACGATAATGCACGACTGCATAGAGCCAACATGGTGGATGACTGTCTTGAGAGGGAAGATGTCCAGCACATGGTCTGGTCAGCAACGTCCCCAGATATGAACCCTATAGAGCATGCCTGAGATGCATCAGGAAGATGAGTCTGCTCACCCCTACCAAGGACACTTTCAGGCCTCCATCATGCTGATGAATGGGATGAATGGGAACTGCTGCCTTATAGAGAGCATGCTACAGTGCTGCAAGGCCTGAGTAACCATGAGGGGTCACCACACCCCATATTAACTGCTCAGCACCATCATTGTCACTGTGGAAGTGTTTGTCAGATTTTGTACTTGTGTAAAAGGATGTTCAGAGGTCAAAATTGTTTGCTATTTCTCACTCTATTGCATTCCAGATCATGTGTGATGCATTGGTAACAATGTATTGCATTATACTTTTGTACATTATTATGACAGTTTGATAATAAAATATTGCATTATGCTTAACTTTAGGACACTAGTGTAATTAACTTTTACATGTTACTTCTATCGTACTACCATCATAAAATTCATTATTCTTGCTTTGTTTAAGAACAAATACACAAGTGACAAACCCCCAATATTTGCTGACAAGAAGGTAAAGTACAACAAAGAAGTGACACACATAAACTGGGAGAATAGCGACTCTATTGTTGTTCACTGCAGTGATGGGTCTACCTATCAAGCCCCTCATGTGATTGTTACTGTAAGTCTGGGAGTGCTAAAGGAGAAGGCACCTACTATGTTTACTCCTGCATTACCTCCTGCCAAGTTAAGAGCCATTGAGGTAAGCATTACTATCAGATGATTTAAATCTGTTATTGATGGCAAATATAACTAATACCTGCTGTTTTTTTATGCATACAAGATGTACAAAGGATAAATATCTGATAAAACAAATAGCAGAAAAGTAACTGTATGCATGTAACTTTAGCCTTAACCTAGATGTTAAATACAAAGTTTCTATATGTAATGTGTGTTTGGAGGAATTTAGTAACAGTGACGTAAAAATTAATATAAAAATTATTTGTGGTTGGTTTATTGACACTCGTCACTTACTTTTTCATATATTTATGAGAGACTAGTTTCAAAGGCCCTGGCCTCCATTTTCAAGAGATTGAAAATGATTGAAAATGGAGGCCAGGGCCTTTGAAACTAGTCTCTCATAAATATATGAAAAAGTAAGTGACGAGTGTCAATAAACCAACCACAAATAATTTTTATATTTCTATATGTATTTTATTTCACACCTGAATATACTAATGTTTTTAATTCTTGATTATGATTTAAGTTACAGAAAAGAAAAGTTACCTTTTAAGCAATCCACATCTTAGTTTGATATACATTTAATCAATCTCTAAAATTGTTAGTCTGGGTAGCTCAGTTGGTTAGATGTTGGCCTACTAATCCTAAGGTTGTAAGTTCAAATCTGGCACAATCCCACGGTTTTTAAGTGGACTTAAAAGCGATAACCCTATGTCAGTAGATAGTAGCATATAAAAGAACTCCTGTATGACAAAGAACTGATATCGTCTAAGAAACAAAATAATTTTTAATTTAATAACTCTACAAACATTACAATAAATGCAATAAATACATACCTTAGCAAAATATTGCTAGCAGTAAGTAATTGTTAATGATGAAGCTTTAAAATTATTGCAAATATCTATGCTCATTATACAACAGTGATAAGATCTGAAAAAGGGGAAGCCAAAGTAAACATTGAAAGCAAGGGGGTCCCAATATTTAAATTATTAGGTAAGCAAAACAATCGCAAAATGGAAGTTACTGGTTTAATAATATATCAGAATGCTTGTCTGCCCTCCAGAAGTGGAATAATACAGCAACATCTCAATAGCTCTCCCTCTTTCTATGCACAAACCTTAACATCTGCTTGCCTTCCTATCTGAACCTGAGTTAAAAGGTGTGATAAACCATAACAAACTGACAATGTGGGAGAACATCTTAATATGAAATATATAGAGTGAATAATAAACTTTGCAATCTCATAATTTGATAATTTGAAAATGGAAGCAACAACTCCTGAAATTAGTACCACAAAAATCAAAATGTAAGCAACGTACTGTTAAAAATTGATTACAAATAGCTTTATCACTTAAAATGTTATTTCCTGGAAGATCCCCTTAACAGATATAATACCTAGGTGCTTTTGTATAGTCAAATGAAACCAACTGTATACAAGCTGAGGCTTTCACGGCCGGAATCTTCAAGATAAATGTTATATTCCGGGTTTATGGGTCGTGGTCTAGAAGTGCTTGAGTGAACCGATGTTTTGCCAGGAACTGCGCCTGGCATTATCAGGGGTTGCTCCGTCCACTGTGAAAGTCAAGTCAACTTCTGACATTTATCTTCAAAACGAACAGTGACATTTACTAGCAAGTGCTCAAGGAAATCCAAAAAGAATGCATTGGATATGAATATATTTATGCTGATGTATCTGCAAGAGAAAACAGCTGTGGTTTTGCAACAGTTCTTCCTGAAATTTCAATGCTAGACACTATGCAAGTATTTCTTCATTTTCTCTTATGAACCATTTGCATCAAAGAAAGTCTTTGATATATCATTAAATAGAGAGACAAAATATAAATTTATACAATTTTCCAACTTGCATAGTGCACTATCTGCTATGAAAAGGAAAATTCCGTAGTTATAATTCAAGAAGTACAGTTAATATACAGAAAAGCAACCAACAAAGGAAAACAAATAATTCTAACATGGATACCATCATCAAATGAATTGGAGGTAACAAGAAAGTAGTCTCTGAGGCCTGTGAAGTTACCAAACATCTACAGAGATAATTATGCCATATCAAGACCATATAAAATACCTAAGCAAACAAATGAAAATCAAATGTTATCAACCAATAGCCCAATAATTCCATCAGTAAATTCCATACAATTAAACTAAATTCTGAAAGAACTTCTCTTCAACATTTAAAACATTAGAATCTGACTTAAATGGGGAGAAAGCAAAATCTCATGAAAATATCCAACAATTCTCAATAGAGCTACAACAATACTGAGAATTTTGTTTTTAAAAGGGTTTTTCTGTTTGTTTTTGGTTTGTATAGCCTCTTATAATATTAAGCTTTTGAAATTGTTAGTGTAAACTACAACTTATTATAAGTTATGCAAATATTAACTATTTATCCTATACTGTCTGTAAATTACTGTCTAAAGTTGACGTTATATATTTATTTATTTAAAATACTTTCCTCATCTAAGGGCTGTCATTTAGAGACCAAGTAGTTGTAACTATACAGTGAGCATGTTTTTAAGCAAAATTTGCAATTATATAAAATAAATATAACAAGGTATAGAAATTCTATCACATGAATAACAATCAATATAAATAACACATATTAATATTTTCTAATAAAATTTAATTTTGACTTGCTATTCTATTAATCACTTCTTTTATCTCCTGTTATAATGTTCATTTGTTAACTAATAACTTTGTTAAGTTTAGAATAATATGTAAAACTTGCTAAAAGACCTTGAGTTAGGAGGCTACAAATAAAAATTAATTAAAATAGAAAAGGTTAAAAAAGCTTGCAGTTCAGAACCTTATGACATTCCTTGTACCCAACAGTTTAATAATGTTATTTTATTTTTTGTTTTACTTCTTCCTTTTTCCTATGCTTTAATTTGACACATTATTTGCTGTGTATGAGCTGATTCAATCTCTTAATAAACCTTGAACTACATAATTTTCTGGCTTACATGTATGAGTATCTATGTTTGTACTATTAAAAGCTTTTGATAGATGTAAAAATATTGCAATTTCCATTCCATGGTTAATTTGAGCAGTTATTATTATCATTATTTACTTTTTCTATTGCATTTATTGTTGACTTCTCCTCTTGAAATCTTGTGGCTACTCTGTTATTGTATTCATTTTTTAAATAAATAATGACTTTAAATATAAGCCTTCAGCTGTGTTTGAAAAAGAGGAACAAATTAATAGGTTGGGAATTTTCTGTGTTTGTTTTATTTATTCTTATTTTTTATCTTAATTTGTTTCAAAATACTCCTGGAATAATTCATTTATTTAAACCATGAGTTATGACTTCTGCAATGTCATGCTTTTTATTTCATTTGATGTCCCATCCAAGCTAATGAATTTTTTTAGTTTCAGCTTGTTAGTTTTCAGTGTACAAGTTTCCTGCATTACCTCAATAATTTTCATAGTTTTACAAAGTTAAGTAATTGATGTAAGTTTTTCTTGCTTATTACTTTATTTATGAAACAACTGTTAATAGTTTTATATATTTCTTCTGGGTTATAATTTCTTTCTCACAATTTTTAATTACATTTTTGGCCCGTTTACTTTTCCTTTGTCTATGAATATATCAACCATTCTCCATTTTACTTTTTATTTAATGATGATTGATGACTGATGATGACAATGATGATGATAACAATGACAATGATGATAATGACGATGACAATTATGATTTGCCAACATATTGGTACAATGTATAACACAGTCCAAGTACATGATACATTTTTCATTGTATCAAAATGGTTTTTATTATATACAGTCCCCATAGCAATTTCTTAACTCAGATTTTATATTTAAGACCACTAATTGTTTGTTCTGACAAAGCATGTGTTTTATTATCTACTTCTAATCTTTTGTTATTGTAGGACATTTTTGCTTCTTCTTTTAAAATGTTCAAATGATCATAACAAAATTATTATCTAGCTTCTCTACTAGATGTTTTGTGTTACCTCAAAATTTGTTGTTTTTGAAATCTTACATAATTAAACAGAAACTTTTCTACAGGGTTTGGGATTTGGAACACTTAATAAAATATACATCAAATTTCCATATCGTTGGTGGCCAAATGAGTACAATGGATTCATGCTGCTCTGGAATAATAACGACCTTAATTCAACTGAACTGCCTACAAATGCAGGAGAGGTATGAAAGTCTTACAGTAGATAAATAATAATTTGATGCATGTGTGTAGCATATTTTTGACAAAACAATTTGTTTTAGAATTTATTTTAAACTTTTGACATCACTAGCATGTATAACAGAGCTATTCTTTCAGTTTAAAGATGGTAAACACTGGTTACAAGAAATACCTGGGTTCGCTGAAGTCGACAATCATCCCTTAGTGCTTATAGGTTGGACTGTGGGTCCAGGAGCACGTTATGTGGAGACACTAAGTGATGAACAAATCACCTTGGGCATTGTTTACATTTTGGATAGGTTTATAGGCAGAGCTCTGAATATAACCGTTCCTCAACCGGAAAAAATAATTAGGTAGGTGTGCTTACATTTTCAGGGCTTGTGATTATTCGCTTTGTTTGTTTATTAAGATTAAAGTTAAAACTGAGTACCACTTTCTAACTATATTTAATGCATTTCTTCATCTCACTTTTCCAATAAAAAGAATGGATGGTTGATGAAAGATATTTCCTTAATTCTAAGACTAACTGGTTAACAAAGCTGACTAAAATAGTTAATTTATCTATACTTTTATTCCTTAGTATGCATTTTTTAGTATTAACAAAGCTATATGAAATTGAAAATGACTTTTATAAATCTTTCCATTGAAAGATTGAAAAAAGGACTATTTATCATATTATTTATTTAGGAATTAACATTATACATTCCCAAAATCCTCCCGACCAAGCTGCTGCAGTTCTGAAATTAGTAAACTCTATGGATATTTTTGTTCAGTATAACTTTCTGACTACCTTTTAATAATACATAAAGAGCACTTGAAAGACCATTAAGTATCTTGATTTAGTTTTCATTGTAGTCCTTAATGGATTTTGTTTGTTTCCTCACGTTATTATGTGATAGCATTCACGCTTTCAGTTGCACAATGTGCATATGCAGTCAGTATCTGGTTGGTTGAATCCGTGCATTCTAAATATCTTGTGATAGAAGCCATGGATAATGAGTATTTGATCTTGGCATGTCTCTGCCTACTTCCAGCCCATCATTGTACTTGTGCTATAGAAGTTTGGGTTGATGTCGTTTTGCTTCCTATGTTGTGACTCCAGGTGTGCTTGATAGGGTCCGAGATGGCAGCATTAATTCTAACCTGAGATCCTTTAAGAAGAAACTTTCTGTGGTTAACTTGTAGACAATCCTGGAGGATGAATGCTTCCTGACTCCTAGGAGCCCCTTCAAAAATCTTGCCTTCACGTTATTTAGTCTTGTGAGATCACTGCTCGTCAGCTTCTCCCATAATAATTCTATTCCATAAGAGGTTAACTGTGTTATGACTGTGTGGGGCTACCCACACATATAATCAACATGTTATACAGCTTCCTCATACACCACACATTTAAAGTCACAGTCACTGGGAAAACATCCACACCAAGACCTGTGAGAGGCGGAGTCCCTGAAAGCTCTGTGCTATCCCCAAACAGTGTGTTCATGGCAGACTTCCCAAGTCAATCACAGGTCGAAATTGCACAGTATATTGACGATGTGCTGTTGTTTGCAAGGGCAGACACATACTCAGAGCCTTCAAACCTATACAGAGACACCTCCATCTCACACAAGACTTGTGCAGACATTGGCAGATGTCCGTAAATCCAGACAAAAGCCACACCATTCTTTTCACTAAGCACCACACCCCCACTGACTACCTCAACTTCCACTTTAGGGGCCATAGGATAGAGTGGACTAATTCCATCAAGTACCTGGGTGTCCAATTTGATAGAGGCCTAACTTTTTGCCGACACATCAGGGACCTCTCGACATGGGTTCAGGGGGCAACTACCTCCTTTTACCCAATGCTAGGCTCAGTCTCGATGCTTGTCCGCTTGAAGTTACACCTTTTTTGAGGGCTCGTAATTCCACTCATGCTATATGCCTGTGAGATCTGAAGCATGGCTGCAGAAAGCTGGCTTGCATATCTTCAGCATGCACACAATAGAGGTTTCCGATCCATCTATTCTGTAGGTCGTTCCTTCCTCATGTGGTTGCTTCACGAAGTCTCTCTTCTCCCATATGTGGAGGACAAAATTAGGTGCTGGGCTGCAAAATTCTACACTCAATTACCATCACATAGAAGCGCCCTGGTTCGGTCTCTAGAAGATTATGACCCAACATGGGTACCCCATGGGTACCCATTATGGCATGCAGGCACCCAAGGTAACACTGGAGTTAATCCAAGCAGCAGCAAAAGCTCAACTTCATTTTAATCATCCAACGAGCTCTTTGGCTTCAAAATTATCCCACATTTAAACCTACAAACACCAGGGTGTCAAAAAATGGTATTGCATCCTGTTCAAAATTAGCGGATTAATCAAGCTACCTCTCAATCCTTCCTCATTCGAATAATCCCATCCCATCCTGTATTCACCAAACTTTACAACTTGCAGTAAAACCCAAAACTTGGGTGGGCATGCAGCAGAAACCTTCAGGCTGTTAACAGCCTTTCAGTACCTTGTTGTTGTGAATGTGTGGAATAGTGACATTGCTGTTGTTAAGGAGAATTTGCTGATATTTGGAATTTTGTTAATGGCTTTTGTGGCTGTCGTTGCTCTTTCCTGGATGTTTATGCTGTAGGACGTTGTGGTAGGTTGTATGCTTACACCTAGGATTGCAAGTTGTTCACTCTCTCCAGCATTTCTCCTTGCAGGGTAGGTTTGTCATCTTTAGGTGGTTTTCCCCCTTTTCTAAAAACCATCTGAATTACCTTTTCTGCACCTGTAAATCTAATGCCAATTTGCTGTAAATTATGGTTGGTCTTTCTTTTCAAATAATAAGCCTCTTTAATGCTTGAAGAAATCCTGAAATCAAAGATGTTTTGATTGATACAAAGTGTACAGGCCTGACTACTATGATGCATATATCACAATCCCTATTTTATCAGATCCTTATAGATGCAAAGGATCAGGCAGATCCACTCCCATTATTTCAAAACTGAAGCATCATATATGCTGCCTTCCTATGAAGGTACGATCCCTGCAGTAATTTCTTTCTCCTGATATCTCCTACATTTGATGTATCCATAAATTATCTTTTGTATAGTTCTCCTACCATTTGTGATCAAATCTTTTTCCTAATACATGAAAGGCAGAGTTTGTGATGATTGTATCTAACTTATGATCAAAGACGAGGAGGACTGGTACTTTCCCCATTCATTCTTCTTACTCTACTAGTCTGGTACTTAAAGCAACCTCTTTTTATCTTTGAACATTTACAGACATGAAATTGTACTACCAGTAAATTTCTTTTGCCTAACTAACTTCAGCCGAGTTATTTAAGTGTTTTTCTTTCTTGAAAACTGATTTTCTTTTATTTAAATTCTCTCCTTTTGCTTTACTATTGGGATGAGCTTAAGAGTCCATGCAGCCATTCTGATAAAACAAATATATTTTTAGAAGTAATATACAAAGTTCTTCTGTTTTAACTGAACTAAAAGCATAAAAAATGTCTCCCTTTCACTCTACAATAACCACTTCTTAAGTTCAACATTCTTTTAAGGCTATTTAGTCTCATTGAATCTCAGCATTTCTCCCCTCCCACCATTTAAATAACAGAAGTTTAGTCGCTCAGAATTTGCATTTGGCAAGTCAGCTTATACTTCCTGATATATGTTCCAGCAGTTAGGATCTGACAATTGTTTAATTTCTTTGACTCAGGTGTCTCTTAAAGTTGCAGTGATACAGACCACTATGGTTTTAATAATCACTTGTTATTCTAAGCATGTTTTCATATGGTTTTGAGCATTCAAGGTCAAAAGCATCTTTTATTAAATCTGTTTTCATTCCACTTCACTTTGGTTTATGCATTGTGGTTGAATGACTCATATGCAAAGTAGCCTCTTGTTTTTTGTGCTTCACCTGCTACAGTAGTAAACAAGTTGCATGCTGAGCAGCAGCCACTTACATCACAAAATGCTAATGATCTTTATGGTAAGCAATCTTATATATAAAACTGCTACTCCTACTATACATCACAATTCTATAAAATAATACTTTATATTGCAACAACTTATTCACTGATTAAGTGCCTTGCAAGCAGGTTGGCTTTAATCCACTTTGAAGGGTTTCAGAATGTTTGAGAGAGGTGAGGGAAGGAAAACCAGAACTATCTGGTCATTTCTTAACAGTGCTCTTAGCACTTACATTAGGGAGAGTGCCCTGCCTCCTCTAACCTTATAACCAATCACTGATGAGCACTGAAAAGTAAGTTTCAGATCTTGGTTAGACAGAGTGGGATCTGTTACATAATTCTTTCCTAGAGCTTGTCTACATTGTGGAGCAAGCTGATCAAGATGGACCACATTCAGGTTCTCTTGGATTTGACAAGGAATGTGGTATATCACTACACTGATATTAGTTATTATCCTATATGGGCCATCTTAAGAATCTTTGGTAACTAACCCTTAGTCCTCAAGGGACAATGGAGCCACACAAGGTCACTTTTTTGGAATCCAACACACAATAATGGTTTCCTTCATCCAGTCACTTCCAGCTCCCCCTGGAAAAGTGGTGGTTGCCTTCCAGCATGTATATTGGTACCCCAATACTGTAATGTTGCATTTAGTTCCAACCACATATTTGAAGCCAATGTTTTGCCAAGCAGATGTTGCACTGCTGATAACACCTCTCCATGTCGTTTCAAAGATGCAACCAACATAAAAGGTGATATTCACTACTAAGGGACCCTAGTTATGAGTCTCCTAAAAGACTTTTTTTATCTTATTTCTCAGGTGCACAGCTACTCCACCTTGGTTTTTCCATCTATGGACTACCACACTCTCCTTAATACAACATTTCTGACCATGAGGGAGTCTCACTAGGTAGGATCCTTGGAGCTATACCTACCCATGCTGGTCAAATACCACATTCCTTATCCTTAATAGCCAATTCTCTAATTGCTCCCTCCTAAAGATCTCCTCATCCCAATGCCCCTTGATTACAGTGACAGGCATAAGATTGTTCTTAGCTAGACCTTCGCAAAGGGAGTAAATAAGATAGTGTGAGAAAGAGAAGGGAAGGAACGAGATGGAGTGAGTGAAAGAAAGAGAGGAACACATTAGTGTATTTGTCTTTATTTCTCAATAATATTTTACATTCTTACAATTTTATTATGCATTTCCTCTGAATTTCTATTTTATCTCTTAATCCACCAAACATTTTAACCTGTGGTTATCTATGCATGATGGATCCTAACTTTGATCATGATCCTTTTTATTTATTTTTCCACGCCATTTTCCCCTTGCTTTTCCTATAAATTCTTCAAATAAACTTATATCTCCAGAAGTTTTTATTTATGATTGGCCCCAAACAAAAGTTGTTTGTACATTTTGAAATGTTTGTTGAAATTTAAAAAAAAAAAAAAAAAAAGTTAAAATATTTATGTAGTGAAGTGTAAGTACAGTTATTGGTGGAAGAAAAACAAAAGAGACCAACAGTTAAAGACGAAAAAAAATTAATATTTAACACATTATGAAGTGATTACTATAGTGATGGAATAAACATCCGGAAGATACCACTAGAAATTTTCTCCCTCAGTGAGGAAGACATATTTTGGAGAACGTTGTGTAAAGTTGTATTTTTCAATTTAGTTTTTGTGTTTGTGAAGTTAATAACAATCTTTATAATAGTACAAGTGTTATCATTTCACTAATTTATGAGAAACAAAAACATCAATCCGAGACCATGTCCATGAGATTAATATTTTGTGTTTGCCAACTGTGGTTAAGCTGGGAAAAAGAAGTTAAAGTTCATTAACAAACTGTTGTATATTACACGGTGGTTATGACAGAACACAACCTAGTGCAAATCATGAAATATAAAAATAAATATAAATAAAGTACTACAAATTAGCTCACAATGCAGCAAATAATATAAAATAAACGTACTAAATTATTAATTTATAGATGAGTCGTATTTATTACACATTGGCTTCACTTACGTAATGCCAATGTGTAATAAATATGACTCATCTATAAATTAATAATTATTTCGCTTCACTGTGGTGTTCCAATACAGTTAAATCTCGATTTACTAAATTATATCAAAATTTAACTGTATTGGAACACCACAGTGAAGCAAAATAAACATTAAATTATAGATGAGTCGTATTTATTACACATCAGCTTCACTTATGTACCTATATTGAAGACAACCAGGAGACAACTCCACATTTAAATTCATCACAAAATCAACAGATGGCAGCAGCAACTCCAGAACTACCCACACTACGGATCAAGCTTTAGTCACATTAGAGCCGATGATGCAAAATAGTTCGCGAAACATGTCCTCAATATAGGTACATAAGTGAAGCTGATGTGTAATAAATACAACTCATCTATAATTTAATAATTACTAAATTATATTACACTCCTTTTTCCATTGTCTTAGAATATTATGTTCCTCCAATACTCTTATTCAGTACCACTATTTCAGTAGCCTTTCCACTATCATACCTTTACTATTCAGTCTTCCCTGTTTCTGCTCTATTTGGCAATTTTATCTATAGGTAGTCCTGTTTGCAAAATATCTATTTATTTTATCTACAATCCACCGTCCCTTATCATCTCCCCAAATCTGATCCATAGATTAGATTATTTTTGCTTCTACTACTGTTTATATACCCTTCCTAACCAGAGATATTAAATTAAATTAAAATGTTACAGGTCTTCATGGTCATCAAATCCTCACTTTTGTGGCAGCTACAGTTACCTCTCTATGACTACAGAAGCCTTAGGCACCTCTGCAGTTGATCTTGAAGAACCTATCACAGATGTAAATGGAATACCGGTTAGTAATTTAATGATTTTAATCTCATTATTGCTCCTAAGTTTATATAAACTCTAAATTCTGTAGCACAACAGTCCATGAAGGATCAACACCTACTGTCTGATTGCTGCAACCCTCACCTTGGTGTACAAAAGGCATGAGCAAAGGAGCAGTAGAGGTGGTGGGAAGTATTTGGTATGAGAGCAGAAAAAGATGAAGGTGACAGTGATGGAGCTGTTAGTGGAATGAATTGAAGGGGAAGCCAAAGAATCTGAGAAAAAAGCTCCTTGAATGCTGTTTTGTCCACTGCAGATCCTATGTGTAGTCACTTGAATTTGAAACCTGGATCACCTAGTTGACAGGCAAGTGATCTAACCACTTAGCCACAGTGCCTAAGTTAATTGAAGGAAGTGATCAAAAAGCCATAGGCTTTACATGAGGTTTTTCAGCATTAAATTTGGACTCAGGTCATGACCATATCCTTCTTGGAATCCAAAACTGACAAGAGACTGCAAATTTCACTAGCAGAGACGAATTTATTGTTTACAAACACAGAAGTATAATAAAGAAGGGACATTTTATATGGTGGAATTATTGTTTAGATCAACTGCTGTATTTGGTGAAATGAAAGTAACCGCAAACAGTTTGCCTTTATCAGTAATGCTCAAGAAATGATGATTGTGTTATAATAGTGGAATTGGAATCACTGTAGAATACATATAGTTTCCTTCCATAGACTGCAATTCGAAAGAGAAGTATTAGACAGGTGGCAAGAGAACAGGTTGAGAGAGAATCTGTACTCAGAGAGGGCACGTTTGACCACCCGGATTAGCTGATTGTGACAGAGATTTTGCCAGGGATATTGCCACTGTCATTCTCTTAATATTGGATTTTTTTCCCCTGTAGGAATACCTTTCCATAAGAATAACTTATTGAAAAGTTTTGCAAGGGTGATTAGGACAAGGAGGGATAGTTGCCAGTTGAAGAGATGTGGTGACTATTGCAATAAAATGGGAAGAACAGCACTGATGTCATGTTTCAGCATAAGAGAAAGTTTAGAATAAATTTTCATGCCAATATGATAGGAAACTGGTCCTAATCCATATCACCTTGAATTAAAGGAGCAGAAGATGTAAAAGTCTTAGTTGCACCAAATGTTACAACAGTAGGATAGTGATGGAAGTCCATTTCAATTAATATTAGTTTTGGAAGTTCTTTATAAGTCCAAATCAAGAATAACTGATGAAATTAATGAAAATTAGAAGGAAATTAAAGCAGTTAATTAAGATTTAATGTTTTAATGATGCTTGCTATTCAACAAAAGCATAGAAAATAGAAAATACAACCATTTATTATTTTATTGTTTTAAACTTGATTTTATATTTGAACTGAGTATATAATTAATCAATTATGCATGTGATAAATCAAAACAAACTTACAACATGGGAGAACATATTCATATGGAAAAATAAGGACTGAATAATGAACTTTGAAATCCCAGTAGTAGATAATTTGACAAAGAAGTTCATAGTTTCACCACCAGAGAGAAGAGAGCAGACAACAGATAGTTGGAAAGAGGTTGATAATGGAGGTGATGACTTCTGAAACTAGTCCCTCAATAATATAAAATTGTAAGTGACGAAGTGTCAAAATACTGACAACAAATTATTTTTTCAATATATTTACTTGCTTTATCTTTATCATATCTTGTAAATTTACTATAAATGGTGAATAAATCTTAATCTAATAATAGAAACACTACTCACATTCTTCCATTATATGTACTAGCTTAGTAATCATTATTCAGCCTAAGTGGTTGTTATGGTTTCACACAAACAATTAACCTTAAAACACACCAAACGAACAATGTTATTAAAATATCTATAATCTGCTTTCTCTATTTTAGATATTGCAGTTTGCAGGAGAAGCAACAAATGCTCATCATTTTGGATGTGTGCATGGAGCTGTTGAATCTGGATGGAGAGAAGCTGATCGGCTTCTGGCAGCATAATGGTATCCATAGCTTCCCTATTTAATTCCTATAATTTAATACTTTTCATTTTGGTGTTGTTTCTTTGGAATACCCTTACTTTTTATGCTTATCCTGTTTACCTTAGCTATTTGCTATTGCATTATTTGATTGTGTAGTTTTATGAAATGATAATATTGCAGTGTGTATAAATAGTGAGCCAATTATTAAGTATAGCACAACAGTAGATTCAATATACATGTGTAGTCAACTCAGTGATCTACACATGGTTAGTTATTGCTTAACTATAAATATGGTTACTTCTCACTTTGATTCCACCTATAACAATAAAACAATGTAAGAAAGGGAACAATTATTAGTAAAGAGTATCTATGTTGAATTTTGAAGATTTACTTAGCCATTCCAATGTATTTGATGTTGAAACCTCATGAAAGATATTTACTGATTATTATTTGTACAAGAAAATGCAATTTTAAATATAAAACAAAATGCCTAAAATCAATTATAATATGGTAATTCTGCCATATTCTGCACAATTATGTTTTGTTATATTTCTTGTTCTTAATAATTACTTCCTTTACTCTTTGAGAAATAATTTTCTATCTTACTTCTTGTCTCATTTTTGCCATTTCATAACCACATTAACAATTAATATTTATGTCAATTTACTTCACACTCATTATAGTTCTTTTAAGTTACCTTATTACTGTCATTAATTACTTGAAATATTTATTTGAAATGAGCATTTTAAAACAAATGTTATGTTTTCATGTAATTTTTAAGAGTAACGCTGGTAATATTTTTATGAAAATACAACATACATTCTTTCTTTTAAATATTATACAGGTTTTGATGTTCTCATTGTGTACCAGGAGGTTACTATAGGTTGTATAAGATGTGTACCCAGAAGTTATTATTTAAATTATATTTCATTTAGTAATGTTGGAAGTGGAGTGTATATTTTGTAGATGTGGAATCGTATCACTTATGAACTTCTATTTATTTATGCTGAATATGTTATTCGTGAAGAATAAATATTCTATAATTTTTATGTAATTAATGCTTGGCTGTTAATGTTCTTTATAGGAGAGGATAAAATATTAATTTCCTATCATACCTCAAGAGTTAATTTAAGCTAGTCTTATTCACACATAGCCTTGATTATTCTGTTTTATAATAGGTTTTCAGTTTACTTATTAGTGATTTATTTGTACAGTTATGCATACTGTTTACAATGCAGTTACAATGTTAAAGAAAAATAGGTCATTTAATCTATTATTCAATCACAATAATTATACTATTCATCTTTTTATGATTAGTATAGATTAGACGAGAATGTTTTAGAATATATGTTGTTGTTGTTGTTGTCGTTGACTAATGGCACTGGGGATTAGTTGATTTGCATCAGTTTCCCCCTAGCTTCCCAATATACGTTCCCACTTTTGAGACCATTACAGATTTAGAATATATTCATGTTAGCAAATTAATTTTTAGTTCCATTTATGTTTTCCTTGAAAGCCAAATACTTTTACACTAAGAGTTTTTATTCTATCTCAGCTTTTCTTTCAAGAGTTCATGTTCTTTTTAGGGTAACCAATTGCGATCTGTTTGGACGAAAGCATGTCAAAGTGTAGATTCTACCTTTCAACTTTTATCTGTAATTCATTACATTATTTACAAAACTTGTTATTACTTCAACATATCAAAATTTAACTGTATTAGAACACCACAGTGAAGTGAAATAATTATTAAATTATAGATGAGTCGTATTTATTATACATCGGCTTCACTTACATAAATGAAGCCAATGTGTAATAAATACGACTCATCTATGATTTAATAATTGTAATTACTTGTTAAACTGAAGCATAATCTTTTATCTCCCCCCCCCCCCCCAAGGAGGAGAATTTTGCCTCCAAGTCTATAAAAATAGATTGTCTAATACTAAGCATGAAAATAATGCTAACATTTTATTTTCTGTTCAAGGTGCAAGATTAAACTTCAAAGTGGTTTGCAACATGTGAAGAGTGAAGTTTTGTGGTTGACATGAAAAACATTAATATTAATTAGAAAATAACAATGAAAACTTATTGAACATAATTTTAATACTTAGCTTTCCCTGAACACATGTAAGATTTCTGTATTTTTAATACACTTATTTACTCTAAGGAAATTTAACAGTTTTTATGACACATATTGTGTAAAGCAAGGCTTGTTAGTATGATGAGTAATTGGTATCATAAAATATTTTAAAAACTATACTCAAAAGCTGACAATAATTTTAAATGGTATTGTAATGTCTAAGGAACATGTACTTTTGTAAATATTTCATGACTGTTGTCATCCACAAGAGTATATTAAAAAATCAACTATTCTATCCAATAAATATTTTTTTACTTCTGCAACTTAAACCTTAATTCATGAATATTTGTGCCTATTCTTCATCTTTCAGAGGAAGAATGATCTACATGGATATTCTGCATTTAAAAATATTTAGACATTTCAGAGAGATATAACTTGAAAAGTAGTTCAATGCTTAGGACAGTTTTCGGTCTCTGGGCTGACCTGGTAGGCTATTTTTGGACCTGGCGGGTGGTATGCCGGTTGTTCTGGCCTGCAGGGGTAGTTTCCAATTGGTAAATTGTTGTTGTTGTTCACTAATGGCACTGGGGATTAGCTGATCTGTATCATTTTCCCCCTGCCTTAAAATATAAAGTCTGTAGGTTCTCATTTTTGAGACCTTTGCATTTGTCCAAATGATGTTTGTTCATGATGACATCCTCTTTGCAGATAAGTACACTTGGGTGTAAGTATGCAGTGTATTTTATAAAGGTGTTCTGCAAGACAATCATGACCAGTTTTCATTCTAAATAGGGCCACTGCAGTTTTCCTTGGCAGTTTTTGTATGTCAGCTTTGTCTCTAATGTTCTTATAGTCCTTGTCTTTTAGTTTATCTTCTTCATCAAGCCTCTGCTGTTCTTTAAAATGTTGCTTAATGTACTGGTAAATAGTAGAGGCCCTATTCTCTATACCGAGGTCACTTGCTTGGATCAGCCTGTCTTTGTCTTTGCCTTTAACTGGTAAATAGTAGAGACTCTGTTCTCTACACTGTCGTGATTTCCTTGGATCAGCCTGCCTTTGTCTCCTCTCGCCTCATCCTTCCACCTGGGGATGCCCCACTTAGGGCTTAGGTAAAAAAACTATAGGTTTGGGTGCTGAATACCCTCCATAGTAATCCTAATATATTGGGTAAAATAACCTTGGAAAATAAAAATATTACAGCTCTTAGGTCTTTCTAATGCCTAAATTTTCCAACAATAGTCAAGTTAGCATCAACATTGCATGTCAGAGTCCATAAGCATGAGCCATAAAATAGCAAGCTGTCAAACCAAACATACTAAAAAACTTGGTCATTATTCAGAGCTAAATTTGACAGTTTCAAACCCATAATAGCCTGTTTTATCTACATTTATTCAATGCTGAAACTAGGAGCAAAACCCATGTGGATAGTCCTTGCATGAGGGACACTCATTCTCAGATCACACTTGAATGCCAATCTCAGAGTAAGAAACTAAACTAAACTCAAAAGTGAGTATGGAATGAATAAAAAATAAGTGAGGTTTGTCTATTTTTGTTGTGAACTTGAATGTCAACTTAATAATCACTCAAAAAGATTTTGCACTTTGGGTACTGGATATTTCTAAAGGTGCAGACAATACTGAAAATGTGAGTAACATTTCAAACCTGTACAAGAGTTAATGTTGGTGCATTCTGGACCTATAGTTATCTAATTTAGAATTTGGAGGTTATGTGTATGTTTTAACAGTGGTAAAACTAATGGCACTGCAGGCCTTGCAGTGTGGAAGGGGAAAGAGATCACCAATGATTGCAGATTATTAGGGATATCTAAAGCTTCAATTTCTAATATAGGATCATTAAAATAAATGTTAAAGCATCAATGAACTTTCTCCACGACATGATAGAACCAAGTGTTGCCAAGGAAACAGTCAGTAGAAGTGTACTAAAATCCTTACCTCTCAAATAGGCAGAGTATATCTTAGGTTTCATTAAAAAAAATGGATCCTATTATTTTTCTAGCACTTATATTAGCTCAAGAAATTAACATAAACATAATCGATACTGCATCAGAAAAATCTTTGCTACTGCATAAAATGGCTTTCTGTAACCCGAAAATTGGAATGTGTTACGTGATAAGTAATAGGAAAATAAAAGCACCCATTTTGTTTAGTGAAACAACAAAGAGATATGCTGCCTGCTCAACAGGTAATAATTTTAGTATGCCTCTGCCAGACTAATTTCCCTAGTGACTCTCATCTCTCTTGTGCAGAGTACAGAGCCTGTATATGCAATTACCATATACTTTAATGGCCCTATACAAGGTAGAGAGTAAATTTTTAGAACAACTTCATAATTTGTGTAAGTGTTTGCACTGGATTTAGTCCATATGCAATGCAAAAGTGAACTCATCAATTAATTTGTCTGGACACAGCACAAAGGTAGCTCTATGATATTCTAAACAACAGAGAACACTAATCAGTAAATTATAATGAATTCAAGAGAAAATGTTTGGTGTTTCATATGTGCTCACTGCCAATGTTTTAATTCAGCCTTCGTAAAACATACAGGTATTGAATAAGCAGCTAACAGAGAATAATAGCAGAAAATGTGACTTAATACTTAGCTTGTTATTCATATGCAGCCAACTTGGGCTGCATTACTGTTTATAGCTATAAGTTCAAACTAAAAACATAATATTTGTGTTATAAGGAACAGTTAGCTGCCTATCTGTATTATCAAAATTAAATATGAACAATTAAATACCTATCAAGCAATTTCAATTCATACTTTGTTTTTGTAGCAGTAATTCAGCCACACTAATTTCAATCTGTAAAGCCTCATGCAACTGAGGCTACAGAAATACAAAAATATTGGATTTAAACTCATAAATTTCCTATCACTGGACTCTCGCTTATTCTTATGATGATAGTCCTTTTAAAATAATCCTTAAATATATCTAAAGTAAGTAAAGTAAGTAATTTATTCACCATAGAAATTGATACAATTTTTGGCTTTGTCAAGAAAGAATAAAAATACAAGAACATTATATATGTATACTATTTACAAGAAACTACATACAAATAGTATTTAAAGTAAGTTTTGCAATGTAACCATGTGGTTGAGTATCATTTAAATACATCTGTTTATTCATACTTATTTACAAATTTAATTCATTTGAATCAGTCTAAATGTAACATTAGAAGGAAATGCCTTCTAATACCTCATTTACAGAGTAGTATTTGGCTTCATTAGGATAGTTTTGATTTTCTTCCTATATTGATGTATATTGCATTCAGTTAATTCCCTACTTAGTTTGTTATATAATTTTATGCCCTGATAGTCTATGGATTTTAAATTTTTTGAAGTTTTGACTGCATAAGGTGAATAAATTTTATATAAAATACTGGATGTATCTTGAAAGCTGCTGAATATGACTCAGTGAATAGTCTATAACCCAACAATTGACTTTTTGCTCTCTTTAGTTACCACAAACAACAATCGTGCATGGACTATCACAGTTATTACTGTAACTAATAATTTAAAACTTTTTAGTTTGGTTGTTACAAGAAATTAACGTAGCTACAGTTCTAATCAGCAGAACATTAGATAAGATGGGACTGTCATGGAAAGAAGTTCGAAGAATCCCTGATGAAAGAATGACTGACTGGTCTAGTCTGTCTCCATATTAAAATCTATATGATTATTGTTCAGAAATGCTTAATGATAAAGTTTGAGCAGCAAATCCATATATGCATTTTCCAAAATTTTGATTGCAAAAATTTTTTGAGTGTTCAATAATGTATTCAACTGATGCAAGGCTTGTATAGATGTGGAGTGGCATAATTATGAATATACCTTTTATTATGAAAGGTAAGTGAATGTATTCACATATCTTGGTGGGGAACAGTGTTAGTTCACAGCTGTTGTATTAAGATTTCAGTAGGAGAGTGAGTTGCATCACTCAAAAACTACTCACTAGATTACTAACATGAGAGAATGACAAACAAATGGGATGTAGCACTTTTAGCTTACAGCACGTCCTTATGGTTGGAATAAGAAGTTACAAGTACATGTGCCTGGAAAGGAGGCAAGAGACTGGTGTGCCTAACATTCCCAGACATACAACTCCCATTCTTTTACCCTACCTCTGCCAACAACAACCTTGTTTACATCAAAATTTGATTTGCCCACAGAAAAGTAAGGACATAAGCAAATGTTCCCATTCTCTTCATATACTGCACATTGTATGTGTACATATGCTGTTAAAGTTCTTTAAATAGCATGTTCTTCATGCACACTGCTGCTGTTGAAAGTAGGTAAGTTATTAACATATAAGAATATTGATTAAGAATTAACCTTTCTAATTGATAATTTCTGAAGAAATTATCAGTTAATATTTTATGAACGAAAAATCTCAGTTTCCCCTACTACCCTCCCCAAATTGCACCATTGTCATCTTTCCTTTCATTCATTTCACTGTTATTCTA
Source organism: Mantis religiosa (assembly GCA_030765055.1). Classification (NCBI taxonomy): domain Eukaryota; kingdom Metazoa; phylum Arthropoda; class Insecta; order Mantodea; family Mantidae; genus Mantis; species Mantis religiosa. The sequence continues at coordinate 140,876,945 of CM060955.1, read as the reverse complement.
TGTCATCTACTTCCTCACTTTCAACCAGGCAACTGATTAATTAGCCAGTGTGGGTTCTTTATCTGATCCAGAATTTCTAGTCAACAAGCATCTTCTCAAGCACTCACTGGTAGGTCCTGAGATTGTAAGTCCTCCTTATGAGAAGGGTAAACAGTTAAAGAAGAAGATTTAACTGTATTGGAACACCACAGTGAAGCGAAATAATTATTAATTTTTAGATGAGTCGTATTTATTACACATCTGCTTCACTTTCGTACCTATTTTGAGGACATGTTTCGCAAATCATCGTTTGCATCTACGGCTCTTATGCGACTAAAGCTTGATCCAGCGGTGTGGGTAATTCTGGGGTTGCTGCTGCCATCTGTTTATTTAGTGATGAACTTAAATGTGGGATTCTCTTCTGGCGGGATTTCAAAGCTCTTTAGTTGGTTTTTATGTTTTTCTATGTATATTCTCTCCCATATGACGAGTTCACTATGTTTTTGTACGTATTTTAATAATTCGGTGCTATCTTCAATTTCATGATTTTCAGACCCGAAATGAGCTGCTATTGCGGACTTATCAATATTTTTGTATCTTAAGTGCCTGAAGTGTTCTTTCTTTCTAGTGCCTATGTTTCTTTTTGTCCTCCCTATGTAAATTTTTTCACAGTCTTTACACTTAATCTTGTAAATGCCTGACTTTTCCTCTGGTTTTATCTTATCAGTATTATTACTGTGAAGTAGGTTTTTAATGTTGTAATTGTTTTTTGGTGCCAATGTTATATTGTATTTCTTGAATATTTTTTGGAACTTTTTTGTGGCCCAGGGGTAGTAAGTAAATTTAGCAAATCTAATTTCTTGTTTTATTGGTGTGAGAGCTGTGATCTGTTTTAATCTCTTTTGAAGTTTGAATGATTTTAGTTTTTTATCTACAAGATTTTTTCCATATCCATTTTTAATTGCAGTTTTTAAGATTTGATGGTATTCGTTTTGATATTCTTGCTGGCTGAGGGGTAGATTTACTAATCTGTGTGTGAGACTGTTGATGGTGGCATGTTTGTGTGGAATTGGGTTGAAACTATTTGCTTTGATGTAATTATCTGTGTGTGTTGCTCTTCTATGGATACCAAATTCTAGTTTTTCATTGCTTTTTGTGATTTTAAGGTTCAAAAAAGGCAGAGTACAGTCCTCTTCAGTTTCCACTGTGAATTGTATGCTGGGTTCTTGCAGGTTGAGTAGTTTCAAAGCATCATCTATTTGTTTGTAGGGCACTATTGCAAAAATGTCGTCTACGTATATGTACCATGTTTTAAAAATATGAGGGAAGGCTTTAGTTATATGTGTTTTGAAAAAGCTCATGTATAGATTGGCCAAAAATGGTGATAGTGGGCTTCCCATAGCTAGTCCTGAAATTTGTTTATAATATTTTCCATCGAAAACAAAATAATTTTGATGTATACATATTTCAGTCATTGCCAAATATTCTTCTATTGCATTGGCATCTAGGTTTATAGAATTTAGCCATTTTATCAGTTGAATCAAAAGTTTGTCTAATGGAATGCTAGGGAAGAGGGAGCGGACATCGAAGGATACTAAAGTGTCATGAGGTTTTAGTTTAAGATTTTGTTTTTTTTCTACCAGGTCTAAAGAGTTTTTTATGCTCAGAGTATGGAATTGTGGAAAGGACTGAAATTTTTTGGACTGCCATTTTGCCAGAAGGTAAGTAGGAGTGTTTATATTATTTACAATGGGTCTCATGGGTATGTTGGGTTTGTGTATTTTAGGCAAACCATATAGTCTTGCAAGGGTAGGGTTGTCCGGTTTGATAGTTTTTTGTTCTGCAGTTGTTAAAATTTTACTATTAATGATGGTTTTTTGTACATCTTTTATGCATCGGTTGAGTGGATTAGAATCTATTTCTTGGAATTCTTTTTGTTGTAGTAACTCTAACATTTTTTCCTTGTATGTAGCTGTGTCTAAAATAACTATTTTGTTCCCTTTATCCGCCCTTGAGAAGATTACATCCTTTTTCCTTAGAGATTTAATTATCTTAATTTGTTTCAAATGTTTTCTTGGTTTTTTATTTAAATTTAAGTTTTCCAATATAGGAGATGATTTTTTCCTAATTATATTTTTGTCCATGGTTTCCAAGCCTTCTACTGCTAATTCTATATCTGCAATGAATTCATGCCACCATCAACAGTCTCACACACAGATTAGTAAATCTACCCCTCAGCCAGCAAGAATATCAAAACGAATACCATCAAATCTTAAAAACTGCAATTAAAAATGGATATGGAAAAAATCTTGTAGATAAAAAACTAAAATCATTCAAACTTCAAAAGAGATTAAAACAGATCACAGCTCTCACACCAATAAAACAAGAAATTAGATTTGCTAAATTTACTTACTACCCCTGGGCCACAAAAAAGTTCCAAAAAATATTCAAGAAATACAATATAACATTGGCACCAAAAAACAATTACAACATTAAAAACCTACTTCACAGTAATAATACTGATAAGATAAAACCAGAGGAAAAGTCAGGCATTTACAAGATTAAGTGTAAAGACTGTGAAAAAATTTACATAGGGAGGACAAAAAGAAACATAGGCACTAGAAAGAAAGAACACTTCAGGCACTTAAGATACAAAAATATTGATAAGTCCGCAATAGCAGCTCATTTCGGGTCTGAAAATCATGAAATTGAAGATAGCACCGAATTATTAAAATACGTACAAAAACATAGTGAACTCGTCATATGGGAGAGAATATACATAGAAAAACATAAAAACCAACTAAAGAGCTTTGAAATCCCGCCAGAAGAGAATCCCACATTTAAGTTCATCACTAAATCAACATATGGCAGCAACAACTCCAGAATTACCCACACCACTGGATCAAGCTTTAGTCGCATAAGAGCCGAAGATGCAAACGATGATTTGTAAAACATGTCCTCAAAATAGGTACGAAAGTGAAGCAGATGTGTAATAAATACGACTCATCTAAAAATTAATAAATAGCTAAAGAAGATGTTTGAAATGTAAGTGTACAATCCTTGTGAGTGCTTAAAGAGATATGGGAAATTCATCAATCAGCAAAATCTGCTGTAATCCCTTTGCACAGTATTACACTTTATAAGTCAGGTGATAAGACTTTAACCCTGTGTGGTGATCAATGTTAAAGAATAGTTCCAATGTAGTCCATGCATGTTATAAAGGTGACTGAAATGGATACCCAGTGCTTGGGGGTATAGCTGAACCACCATGGCACCAGGGATATAAATAGGAGTCCTGGTCCTTCAGGTTGGAAGTTGGGCACCTAGCCCCATAAAATAATTATTGTCAAAGAAACCTCAAATAAGCCTCAGATTGGAAAGAATGGAGGCAAATATTGAGGAAGGCTGAGAATTAAAAGAGGCTGTGAAAGTCATGTAGTAGGAGTAGATGTGACTCTAACATTTTGTCAGGGGATTAAGAATAACATTGACCTTCCTTTCTAAGTTGAGTATATGACCAACTTCAACCATTAAGTAGCATCCTAATAAGCTAGCAGAATCTATGGCATAGTAGAATAACACTAATATGTTGCTGATGTCATTGACCAAGTGGCTTGACTTTACACTGTGAATTATGGATGTTGGAAACAGCCCATGCATGCTTTTTCTTCAATATATTGAACTTGGCAGCCATTAATGCATGGGTACTCTATAAGGAAATAAGTGATAAAGTAGGTAGGCATCAGTTCATATCGTTCATGTATAAGAAACAGAAGAATTGGCTTCAACATATATGTCCACAATGGTAAAGTCTAATTTACCAATAGTGTATTGTAAGATGGCAACAAATCAGAAGACTTATCAAGATGGAAAATGCTGAACCTGTTTTTATTAAAAAATGTTTTTATTCAAAGCTTTATTATACAAACTAATGTATTTAGAAAGAAATAAGGATAATAATAATAATAATAATAATAATAATGGTTTATTCACTTATAGACATGACATACATGTTTCAAGTTTCGTTGAAAAAGTTTACATATTACAATATTTAGTTACATACATCAAGATTTACAAATTTTACAGATCATATACAGAGATTAATAATAATGTAACTGTCTTTATGGTAAACAAAAAACAAAAAACAAAAAAAAAAAAAAAAAAAAACAAAAAAAAATCTTCGGTTTTCCCTTTCTTTGAGGAGGGTCTCGCGGTTCTTCCTATCCATTGGTCATAAGGTGAAGATCTCAGTAATATGAAACAGAAGATGTAATAAACTGTATTAGTATTTTCTTATTTGTTATATAATGATTGAACATAAATAATAATAGTAATAATAAGAATAATAATTTATAAATATGTACTTAATGCTGATTTCAGAAATATATTTCAAAGGTTATACTCACTTGTTGAAATTACTAGACAGATTGACAGTTTGATCTCCCATTTATACCCTCATTGAAATAGTTACAAAAAAAAAAAAAAAAAAAAAAAAAAAAAAAAAAAAAAAAAAAAAAAAAAAACTTTGAAATTACAATTGCAGATATTCATCTATGTCATAAAAGGCCATCTCAATTAAGTAATTTTTTAAACATTTATTAAACTTGGAACCAGTTGATTGTTTAATTGTGGCTGGCAGCTTATTGTATAAAGTTCTTCCAATTACAAATGGATTTTTATCAAAAAATTTCTTACTCTTTGCTTCCCTATACATATTCTCTTTAGTTCTTGTGTCATATTTATGTATATTGCTATTACTCCTTATATTTGTAGTTCTCCTAACTAGTAAAATAACTCTAAAAATATATAATGCAACCACTGTAAGAATTCTTTCTTTTTTAAAAATTTCTCTACATGAATCCCTTGATTTTAATGAACACACAATCCTTACACACCTCTTCTGCAATACCAGTAATCGTTTCAAATTTTCTTTAGACGTTGTACCCCATAATTCAATACCATAATTCAAATGAGGATGAATTATTCCATAATAAATCAATTTTAAATTAGGTTTATCCAAATAGTGTGCCACGTAATTTAATAGATAGATACCCTTACTTATTTTATTGCATATATAATTTACATGTTTTGTCCATGATAAGTTTTTGTCAATATTCAATCCTAGAAATAAGTGATCATCTGTTGTATCTATTTCTTCATTTCCAATTTTGATTTTCATATTGTTGTACATGCAATTACTAATTTTAAAATATATTATGCTTGTCTTGTTTAAATTATTAAATAGGTTGTTATTAGCAAGAAATTTAAGTATTACATCTGTACCTGAATGTATATTATTAGTTAAGTTGTCTAGATCTTTTCCCCAACAAATTATAGATGTGTCATCAGCATATGATACAGTTTTAACATTATTAATCACAGGTAGTTACCACTTTACTCATAAAATATTCAGTAATTAATATTTAAAATATATTGATATTCAAAATAAAAGTGCATAGGTATATGTTGTTAAAATATATAAATCGTGGATAAATTGTCTCATATCCACTGATTAGTGTTTTAGAAAAAGAAAAGATAATTATACTAATCAAACTGATGAGTAGATGTTTCAAACTGACGAGTTTGTGCTTCAAGGTAGACTATTACTCCTAGTTTGTTTGGTGTTAAAAATTATATTAGAACATTAATTTTTTTAAATTTAAACTGGTCACAATTATGTGTTAAAAAAAACACCTAATATTTTTCCAGATTTCCTTTAGTGTTTCACTGCATTGATGAGTTTGTGCCCTTTTTTTTTCTTCTTTTTTTCTGTGAGAATTAACATTACTTTATTAACAAATACTGTTTATTACAAATATATTTCAAAATTTTTAAGTATCCTAAAATTTTTATAGCCTTTTTCTTTCTTTTTTGTATTACATTTTCGCACTCTTTGTCCAACCAGGTCCCAACAAATAGTCTACATGGTGGGTTTAGCACAGCCTTGTAATAGAATGGATAATATAATCTAAAAGCATTTCTCAAATTGCTTTTACATTTCAACATTTTTCGTCCTTTATTCATTAATTACTAATTTTCACCATTTTTATCGATTGATGTATTGATGTTCTGTTTATTGGCCTTGACCTACGTAACGACCTTGACCTGCCTTGATCTCTTGAATTCCGAGACCTATGGTCCCAAATTCCCAACTGTGTTCCCAACCTATCGCCGGTGTAAACAAATGTTCAAGGACAGAGAATAGCACAGAAGAATTGTTTGATGCTCTGTGGGGAAGAGAGACGTAAGAACAGGATTATCTTTTGTAACCATGTTGACTCTATACCATTTGAAAGCTAACAGCGGGAATCTTCTATGATAAACATGTACGCATAACCAATAAGCCACTGTATTATGGTGAATTAGTTTATTATGTAACAAACACGTGGTGGATCATTGTGAAGTGTTGAACACGTGGGCTGTGAATTGTATACACAGATTATATATAAACGTTGACATGTAAACACTTGTCATATGTTATCTTCAATGATAAACAGTTAATCGCATCGATAACACAGGTTCCTTTCACGGCAGTTTCGGAGGTAATTGCAGCGCATATTCTGATCAGAAGAATAATTCAGTAAAACATTCATAAAGCATCTTCATACACAAGGTTTCCAACGCAATTGCAAATTACGTTAGTTTTTTTATTCTAAGCTATCACAATTTTATTTATATAACAAAAATTAACATAACCTATAAGCAGTTTGGAATCAAGGAGCTGTGTGCCACATGGGTTGAAATTGTTAATATTAAAGCTGCTTTCTGATAGGATTTCTTATAAATTATGTATAGGCGAAGAAATTATATAAAAACAGGAATTATAATATGCTAATATACAGTACAGATAATTTCAGAGAGTGAAAAAGTTTCTCTTACCAGTTTTTTTTTTTAATTTACACTTCAAATTAAGTGGTTTGAATCTTGCAATCTTGTAAGGCATACCTTTTTGCCCCCAAAAGAAGACTCTCATCTCTTATAATGTTATATTTATATTCATTTTATCTATATCTCTCACTTAAAGGAGGAATACATGGCATTAGGTAAAGCTAATCAGTAGGTAGTCATGGTATCAATAATCCCTTCATTAGAAGGATGATCCACCCAATGTTTTAAATCAGCTTTCTTAAATATAATCTGTGGCATGTTTTTCTTCAGTTAATTTGCTTAAGAGATACAGACTTTCGCTTTTTCTGATTTAAAATGTCAAAGTCACATGACAGCAATTCACATGATATAGTGCATGACGAAGGAATATTCTTCTTCTTCTTCATGCACTACCTTCATGGGGCCTCTTTACTATTAAAGTTCTTATTAGCATTAACCTCAAAGATCTTTTGCTACCATGCACTTACCTTCATCCCCACCTAGTTATACCTGTTCCCTTCAAAAAGTTGCAGGTCCTCCTTATTGGGTCAAAGAATACTCATGGTAACTCATTGTTTCTTATTACAACTATCATTTAATGCTTTAACTGGAAAGGCTATATTCCAATAATTTAGAACTATTAAGTGCCTTCGCCTTGGTTGAGCATGACATATTAAAATATGAGTTGTATTAATTATGGTATGTGAGGCCATCAACATCTTTCCGCTACTTCCAAGTTATAATGGAAATATTACACCCAATCTGACTTGAGGTCTTGTTTTTTGGCTATATGTAGGGCTCCAGTGGAAGCAATTAATCAAATGGTGAAAGATGAATTCCTTTGAAATGGTTTGGATCATATCTAGGAACAGAAAAATAAATTAACTGGAATTGAATATGTAAAACAGATTATGTGTGTTTGGAGGAAATTAGTAACAGTGTCATCCAAATTAATTGATAAAACTATTTGTAGTCAGTTTTATCTATGTAAAACAGAATTCAAATTAAATTAGAGCTTTTCACGCCAATGTGGATACAAAAATGTTTTTGTAGGATTTCATCATAAAGCTAATATAAATGTAAGTTTTCTGATGTTTGTTTAGAAAATAATGAATTAGTAACTGTATCAGATAAATTATATTCCTTGATGTTTTGGTCACTCTGGGGGGCTTAGCTGGTTAGAAGCTCACCAACTGATATCAAGGCGGCAGGTTCATACCCATCCTTATTTAAAATTGCAAAATATATTAATGATTTCTTCTATTTACCTCTATGAAATACGGTTTAGAATGAGTCGTACTGAAAGGGAGAATAACCTTGAATATGTTGCATTGTTAAAAATATGTTGAGTGAAGATATGTGCAAAGATAATGTGATTCATTGTAAATTCACCATAGTTGCTGGATGTTAGCTGTCCTGTATTTGACACAATTTAATTTCCTTTATAGCCACTTATGTTTTGTGAAGACTCTACAGGATGGATAAATTACAAGTTGTAATCATTGGAGCAGGGGCAGCAGGAATTGCAGCTGCTTGTCGATTGATGGAAGGTGGTGTCAAAAACATAATCATACTGGAAGCTGAGGACAGAATGGGAGGGAGGATTCATTCTATTCCATTTGGTTAGTACAAATTTCTTCCAAAGCAATAAATATTAGCATCAACACATTTTAGCATTGCAGATTTATTCCTTTCTTCCCTCCATGTACCATTTTATTTTAGAACATTCGGTATTGGACTTGGGAGCACAATGGGTCCATGGAGAAAAGGACAATATAGTCTATGAGATGTCAGAAAAACTGGACCTTCTTACAGCAAGCAAAGTAGAAATAGGATCGCTGTTTGTGTCATCATCAGGAGAAATGTTGGATTCAAGTGTTAGTAATACAATAATGAGTGTTTTGTTGGAGATCAGGGATGCCAGTGACCTAGAACTAAAGGAATTTCAGGGATCACTTGGAGATTACTACACACAAAGGTATGTGGTAAATTACCATATTATTTATGCATGTTTGGAGGAATTTAGTAATAGTGACATCCAAATTAATTGAAAAAACTATTTGTAGTCTGTGTTTAACACTCTGTCACATTTTTATATTTTGAGGAACTAGTTTCGGAAACTGTTGCTTCCATTTTCAACCTCAAAGGTCCAACTAAAGTCTGTTGTCTGCTGTCTTTTCTCTGGTGGTGGAACTATGAACTTTTTTATCAAATTCTCGACTGGTGGGATTTCAAAGTTCCTTACTTGGTCCTTATTTTTCTATATTAATATGTTCTCCCACGTTGTCAGTTTGTTTTGGTAATCACTCCTATTAATAATTTTGGATTTGAGTCAAGGTTATGGTTTTCATTCCAAAAGTGAGACACTACTGCTGACTTATCTTAGAAACATAATAAACAATATACTTAGAAACATGAAATGGAAACAGGAAGATAAATTGACAGTAGCATTTCACTTTTGGAATGAAAACCATGACCATGACCCAAATCCAAAAGTATTAAAAGGAATGATAAACCAAAACAAACTGACAACGTGGGAGAACATCTTAATATAGGAAAATAAGGACCAAATAAGAAACTTTGAAATCCCATCAGTTGATAATTTGATAAAGAAGTTCATAGTTCCACCACCAGAGAAGAGAGCAGACAGCAGACGATAGTTGGCTTTCAAAGTTGAAAATGGTAGCAACAGCTTCAGAAACTAGTCTCTCAAAAATAAAAATATTAGTTATGGAGTGTTAAAAACTGACTACAAGTAGTTTTTTCAGTACCTTATTACTTGTATTTACTTAAGATGAGTTGATATTATTAACATTACCTTTTGTAATCTCTGTTAACATGTTTCAGGAACATGTGTTCCCATCTTCAGAACACATCCGTCTGAGTGATGTTGTTTTTGTTGTGGTGTTTATAATGGCAGCATTATGTGGCGGTGAAATGTACTTCCAGAGGGTACTAAGTTGCAGTAAATCAAAATTTAACGAATTTTGACATTTCATCGGGTGGGAAAAATTTTACTTAGCCTCATTGGATCATCGCCAGATGTCTCTTCTCTGGAGAACCATGAACTCCAAAGTTCTAGCCGGTTGACATTTTCTTGATAATGGAGGTGAACAGCATTGAAAGAAAATTTGTTGTATGTGAATTACAGTGTGTCTCAGTCAACTCATAGTGTGACTTTGTGGGTTCGTGGAATGAAAAGTCCAATTACACCACTCAACAATGTTCTTTATTTCCACCGACTTACAGTTTAACACTTGCCAATTACACAAAATTACTTGCTGCACACAATTACAATTTACCAGTTCGTCCGTTACAACTTCACTTGTACTCGCGATTACATAAACTCCGGTACACCTTCACAGTTACGTACAGTCTTCCGTTGCACAATCTTTTCGTACATTAACACGTCACTGACTAACATTGCCTTCTTACACCAAGAACTGTCCTCACTCACACACACTAACCAACTGATTGACCAACAACTCAACTCCGTCTGTCTGTAACCTTCTTTATATAGGAATATCGCCGGTTTCTAGTGACCAGGAGAATGTTCCAGATTACGTAATTTCTGGAACCAGGTGGACAGAAACAGACGGCACACTGATGTTTTTTTCTCCCAACCACTGCCTGTCACCACTACAAGACAAACGAGGGGGAGGTGTGGCTAACGCGGTCCTCCCCCTGCCTTCCGTTCCCAGCTGGTTCACTGGGTGTTCCAGCGCTCCCGTTACACTGCTCCCTCCTCAAAGCTGTTCGCCTCGAACAGCCCCATCGCAGCGTGCGAGGCGGTCCAGGTGTACCACCAGCATCTGCTCGGAGTCTCAGCCAGAAGTAGCGCTGCCGTAGTTTGTGAATCATACGGTTCGCTCCCAGGTGTCCTCCTGAAGTACCGGCGTGCACTTCCTCCAAGACTTCCGGGACCTTACTCCGGGGAAGTACCAACTGTCCTCTCTGCGCCTTCCCATCGGGTGACTCCCATACCCGGAACAGCACGCCCACTCTGGTCTTCAACGAGTCCCATTGGGCCCAGTACGACTTGTAGGTGGCGCTCCTCGGTGCGATGTCCTCCCAGGTTGGTCTCATCCCTGCCTCCACTTCCCTCAAGAGTGGCCCCAGGTCTGCGTCCGCCAGCTGCTCCCTCCTCAGGCCTGCGCTATCCCAGCCTTCAGCAGGCACTGCCACAACTACTCGGACTGCTGCGACACGCTCCTTCTCTTCCGCTCTTGTGCGCTCATGACCGTCCTGGATCTGCGATAGGACACCTCCAATGCAATGGTCGCTGGCGTCGGTGTCCACAATGAAGGCGCCACCCGGTTGCGGGAAACCCAAAATTGGAGCACTGCACAGGGTCTCCTTCGGGTGCTGGAAAGCGTCTTCGGCGTCCTCCGTCCACACATAAGGCCGGTTTTCCTCCGTCAGGCGGGTGAGGGGTTTTGCGATGTTGTCGGCCTTTTCCTCTAAATCATTAAGGCGGTCGTCTACTTGACCCTTCCGCTTGCCCAGGTTCGTGACGTCATCCCTCTCGCCGGCCAACCATTCCTCAAACTTTGTGGCGAGAGCCTCGTTCGCCGCCTTCATTTCCGTGGCCAGACTGCCGTTCGCTGCTCTCATTTCTGTGGTTAACTCGGCCTTCATCTCTTCCATCTTCTCGGTGATGTTGTCGTTGGCCGTCTTCGTTTGTTTCAACTTGGCGATGAGGTTGTTGTTTGCCGCTTCTATTTTTGCAACGAGGTTTTCATTTGCCGTCTTCATTTCCGAGATTAGTTCGGCCTTCATTTCTTCCATCTTCCCGGTGATGTTGTCCTTGGCCGTCTTCATTTGTTTCAATTCCGCTAAAATCTTTTCTAATGCTGCCTCCATTGTTGTAATGTTCGGTGATGTTGTTTTCCCGCTTCCTGACACCAGTGTGACTTTGTTATCCCACTTCTTGACACCAGTGTGACTTTGTGGGTTCGTGGAATGAAAAGTCCAATTACACCACTCAACAATGTTCTTTATTTCCACCGACTTACAGTTTAACACTTGCCAATTACACAAAATTACTTGCTGCACACAATTACAATTTACCAGTTCGTCCGTTACAACTTCACTTGTACTCGCAATTACATAAACTCCGGTACACCTTCACAGTTACGTACAGTCTTCCGTTGCACAATCTTTTCGTACATTAACACGTCACTGACTAACATTGCCTTCTTACACCAAGAACTGTCCTCACTCACACACACTAACCAACTGATTGACCAACAACTCAACTCCGTCTGTCTGTAACCTTCTTTATATAGGAATATCGCCGGTTTCTAGTGACCAGGAGAATGTTCCAGATTACGTAATTTCTGGAACCAGGTGGACAGAAACAGACGGCACACTGATGTTTTTTTCTCCCAACCACTGCCTGTCACCACTACAAGACAAACGAGGGGGAGGTGTGGCTAACGCGGTCCTCCCCCTGCCTTCCGTTCCCAGCTGGTTCACTGGGTGTTCCAGCGCTCCCGTTACAATAGTATAATTTTTATTATTACACTGCCCGCCTCGGTAGCGTAGATGGTAGCATGTCTGCCTCATGTTCAAGAGGTCCTGAGTGAGTTACCTGGATAAGGTTTTTCCGGGGTTTTCCCTTATCCTAAAAGACAAATTTCGGGTAACTCTAAGCTCCATGGATCCTGGGCCCATTTGAGCATCATTTCTCTCATTCCATTCATTGTCCGATATGACTTAACATTAAAGGACGATTACACTACTTCACAGTGTTAATTCTAATTTACCTTTTCAAATTATCATTAACTGCTATTTGTGTTTCAAAATGAAGATCTTTTACCATGTGTCCAGTTCTGTCGCATGACAAGTCAGTTTGATTAATGTAATATTTGGTTTGATCTTATGATTGTTCATCCAGAAATGGTGTGAAACTGCAGAGTTATCCATTTGTTTGTATTTTACACATCTTATATGTTACTTTAGTCTGGTTTCTAGATTTCGTATTGTTTTTCCTATATATACTGTATTACAATCGGACCAATTTATTTTATAAATTCCAGTTTTTCTGTCTTGTGGTATAGGGTCTTTTAATCTGTTACAAAGTAACTTCTCTATCTCAAAACTATTTGTAGTTGGTTTATTGATACTCGTCACTTACTTTTTTATATTAATGAGAGACTAGTTTCAAAGGCAATCGCCTCCATTTTCAATCTCTTTCCAACTGGCATCTGTTGTTGTCTGTTCTCTCTCTGGTGGTGGAACTATGAACTTTTTTGTCAAATTATCTACTGGTGGTATTTTAAAGTTTATTACACGATCCTTATTTTTCCATATGAATATGTTCTCCCATGTTGTCAATTTATTGTGGTTTATCACTCCCTTCTCTGAAGGGAGTATGAATTTCTTGAATTTAAATTGTTTTTCTTTGTGAATGAGATTTGTGGTAACTTTGATCTATTTCTGACATTTACTTGTACCCGAAACATGTTAATAGAGATCAAAAAACGTGATATTACTGTTACTAGTACTGACTCATCTTCAGTAAATACAGCTTAACACATCACTGTTTATAGCTTCTTCCATATATAAACCTTTTTGTTTGTTTAAAAGAGTGCTTTATATCTATTTATTCACGAGAAAATATCATAAACATGTGTAAAAGAAAGAATTGCAAGCTATGTATTAACATTTATACAACAAACTGGGAACTGAAAGATTATATTTTTATGCTACTTAGGTTTACAGTGAACATCGCGATTTTATATCTAAAGTTTTGTATAGCGCATTTGGAACAGTCCATAAAATGTAGGATTGTTAGATAAAACAAACCTGATAGGTCACAATACCACAGCTCTTTGTGCATTTAAATTTCATATATTTCCTCATGTACTAATCATGTTACACTGCTCACCTTACATTGTTGTCCTGCACCGTGGCATAGTGGGCTAGAGTGTGTGCTTTGGCTACTTGTTTCCATAATGCGCCCAGGATTGATCCCAACCCTGAAGAATGCAGATTTTTAAGTCTTGGGTATAGGACCAGTGCCCACTCGGCATTGTGAGGAAATGGAGCTACATAGGTAGCGAACCCTAGTCTAGAAATCCAACTTTCCAGGTGGGGCTGCTGAGATGCTGACCACATCTCCTGCCTGTATCGGTTGGATGATCGTCCACCTCTGCCTTGTGTACATGGGTGTGAGGCCAGCAGTTGGGTTGGCAAGCTCTGGCTCACTTTGGGCTATTGCGCCTAGGTTACGTTTATGTTTACCATAAATTGTTGACTAGAAGTAATCTGAAGTAATATGAAGTTGATTGCATACACATCACGAAAAACAAAACAAATGCATGCACACTTTAAGTCAGGTTTTTGTTACTGTAAGAAAAAAAAAAAGAATCATGTAAGACAAACATGACATACTCAATGTTATTACTGCAAGCCACTGCTGCATTTAATATATGATATAAAATTCAATTTAAGAAGTCTGACATTGCCAATCTCTTAAGTTACGTCATACTATTTTAAGTCTTATTAAGTTGTCACATTATGCTATGTTCATCATAATCCCACCTTAAAAATATTTTGAAACCATAGAAAATTTAATTTGACTTAAACTGTATATTTGAAGAAACTATATTTTTTCTGTTGAAAGTTTTTGTCTTATCTTTTGTGGTTTATCATTCATTCTAAATTAAAGAATTATGAGGTGTGTTCAAAAGGAAACTGAACTTTTACTTTATTGCTTATTGTACAACATTTTAAATGTTGTCCCCTTCAAAATAGTCCCCTCTACTGATAATACACCGTTCCCATCGTTTCTTCCAGTTTTTGAACCCCTCCTGGAACACATTTTGAGGTATGGCGTGCAGGTCTCTCTTCACATTGTCCTGAATCTCCTCTGTGGTTTGGAAATGACGTCCTTTCAATGTGTTTTTCTGTTTGAGAAACAGGAAAAAGTCTGCTGGGGCTAGGTCTGGAGAATATGGTGGTTGGGTCACAACAGAAAATGGTGTTTTGCTAGATAGGTGCAGAAGGAGTGATGCATGAGCTGGTGCATATCATTATGCAATATCCAATTCTGGTTTTCCCACATTTCAGGTCCCTTCCTGTGCACAGTATTGTGACTTTGTGGGTTCGTAAAATTAAAAGTCCAATTTGCAGAAATTCAAAATGTTCTTTATTTTCATAGAAATACACTCTGTTCAATTCTCACAGAAGCAGAATTACGTCACATACACAATCACAATCTACCAAGGTTGATGACCACAACAAAGAGCTTACTCAACTTCCACTGTTTACAACACTCCTGTTACAACGTCTGTTTACAACTGACTCTTGGCGAGTTGCAATCTCTTATATACCTCATTGATGATTCGAGACTGTTCTGTAACAATCAAGAAGTCGAATGTTCTGTCACCAGATGAAACTCGAACCTTCCAGAAGCGTAACTTTATCTGTGAAGGCCAGCCTTTTATCTACTCACTATCTTTATTTGCCGGTTCTTTGTGTACACAAGACGCGTTATCGTAGATAATGTGTTCGCGACAGTATCCATTATGCGTGCTAGAATTTCCTGGTAAACTTCCTTGTTTACCATCTAACCATGTAGCACAAATTCATCAAATTCATGATCGATAATGCCTTTGTAGTCAAAAAACACAATCTTTGACCAACTCATGCATGCTTTTTTGAATGAGTTGACGTTTTGCCTAGTCACTGCGATGACTGCATCTTTGTTTCAGCATCATAGCCATACACCCACATCTCATCGCCTTTTATGATATTCTTAAAAACGTTTTTATTGTCATTATCAGCAGCAAGCAGTTCCTCGCACATTTCAACATGGGTCTGTTTCTGATCTTCAGTCAACATACCTGGAATGAATTTTGCACTGACATAATGCATCTCAAGTTTTTTTACTCAAAATTTAATGGCATGATCCTATGCTGATGCCCACCACGTCAGCAGCTTCACAAACAGTTAAACTGTGATTTCTGTGAATCCCAGCACGAAGTCTATCCACATGGTCTTCGTGTGTTGATGTGGAAGGACATCCAGACTTGGAATCGTCACAGACCAACATTCTGCCCTATTGAAAATGTTTAAGCCACTCATAGCACTGCATGCTGCAACTCATACAATCCTCCTCATATGCTTGGTTAAGTATTTGTAATGTCTGTGTGAAACTTTTGGTAAATTTGTAGAAAAATTTCACGCACACACGCAGAAGTTGCTTCATTGTTACTTTGTCACTAATCCGAAGAGCAGGCTGTGCACGTGCTTACCTCAGCGGCTGTGATTCGCTTTGTAATTGTCCAAGTGAGACTTGGCAGATGACTTGTTTAAGCCTGCCACTAGGTGTGCTCAATAGCTGCAGCATGCTCTCTCTGCTGGTTGGCATACTATTTCAAAAGTTTGGTTTCTTCTTGAACACACCTCGTACACTGTATTAGCTCTCTTATTTTCAATTTCTGTGTAATATGTTAGATAGAACTAAACAATCCCAAGCTCAGAGCTGTATAAAAAGCAAGGTCAGGATATGTTATTTAAACTACCATATAAAATTCCAATATCTGCTGACACTTCAAATCATTGAAAATATGACTATATTACTGTTCACTTGTTCTAATCTTGATTTTGCACTTTAGGGTAATATTAGTTTATAAAACTGGTGAATGATATTTCTTCATTTGTTCCAACTCAGCCATCATAATGCCAATGCCCAAATGCAGATTTATTGCTATTTCTGATTCTTCTAGCCATACCAAGCTTCAGTCCTTTATTAACAGTGTACATTAGTTTTTTTGTTAATTTCTACTGGTTTTTGTTGTTTTGTGTCACTTTTTCCTATTGATGGAGTTAGGATCTGTGTTCAGGATATATTTACTAAAATTTCTTCTGGTTTCATTTCCCCAACAGCTCTAGCAGCTGTTTTACATTGCAGTATTATTTCTACAGTAAAGGGTCTAATGCATACAATAAGAATATAATATGCAGGTCTGGGAACGAAAATGAGAAATTTAAAACATGACCAAGTTCTCTCTCTCTCTCTCTCTCTCTCTCTCTCTCTCTCTCTCTCTCTCTCTCTCTCTCTCTCTCTCTCTCTCTCTCTCTCTCTCTCTCTCTCTCTCTCTCTCTCTCTCTCTCTCTCTCTCTCTCTCTCTCTCTCTCTCTCTCTCTCTCTCTCTCTCTCTCTCTCTCTCTCTCTCTCTCACTCTCACTCACTCACTCTCTCTCTTTAACCATTCTTTTTCCTGGAGTTCAGGAAAGCTTTATGTTAATTGTGAATGCTCACATTATAATAAGTGCATTTTAACACTGCTATTCTTGAGTCGCATTAGAGCCAATGATACGAATGATAGTTTGCGAAACATGTCCCCAATATAGATACGTAAGTGAAGCTGATGTGTACTAAATATGACTCATCTATAATTTAATAATTGCTATTCTTACTACACAAATAAAAATATTTAATAAATATTCTCCACTTAACTTAAGAAGCCGATGACAATACTTCTATTATGTTTTTGCGAAATTAATTTCATGGACATTTGCCCACATCTTCAGTCAATCAAATTGATGTGGGCAAATGTCCACGAAATTAATTTTGCAAAAACATAATAGAAGTATTGTCATCGGCTTTTTAAGTTAAGTGGAGAATATTTACTAAATATTTTTATTTGTGTAGTGTTTGTTACTCCACTGTAAATAGCTTCATTTTTTGTGTAATTGCTATTCTTGTTTAGTGTGAACCAGCCTTTATTGACAAAACTATACTGCTGGCCAGTCCGACACAAATTTGTGCACCTGAGTTATAGTACCGGACAAAAATCATAGATTAATCTAAAACTTAAAAAAATTGGTTTTGTGGTTAGCAGTTGAAAATAATTTAGTGAAACAATAAATTAAAAGATTTTTTAGTCAGATTTGTACCCTAACTTCACTTAAATTTAAATGTGGACATCTTTAAGAAGGTATTGTTCATTATGATGAAACTGTAGGGGTTGTTTAATGGCCAGATTTCAAAGTTTGTTGCATATTCCTTTCTTGAATGCTTTTCCAGACTTTTATTTTTACAGACTTAGTTACACTTCTCAATAGTTACTTCAAGATTGATATGCATGGTTTGCAGTCCAGTAATCTCTGAAATATGTTCTGCATTTAAATTTAAGTGAAGTTAGTGTCACAAATCTAGCTCAATAATCTATGTCTATTAATATTTTCAGCCCTTAAAATTTGCATCAGTAGACAAATATTGGGACCCTTATGCTCTAGGTATGAGAGAAAATTGGCTACTACAACTTTCCTTATTTTTAATGGCTTACTTGGAAAATATACCCATCCAATCCCAGGCAAGAGTAAGTGATAATTATCTTTCTATCATCCCAAGAACCTACAGTTTGTATACATCGTTAACGATGCAAGATCATAGCAGCGCTGCTGGCATGCCAGAATTTCATTCACAGAGGTTCTTTTACAGGGTAACAGCTGATGCTCAGCTAAACTACAGCTAAACTGTGAGTATAAATGTCATATTGTCATATTCAAAGCCGGTTGAAGTAAAATTTGGGCTGTGTAAGAAACCAATTAAGTAATGATTCAATACTAATGTAACGTAACCTATAGCGTAACAGCCTGCTAATAGGCTAGAGCCTGCCAACTTGACTGCTGGCCTTACACCCACATGTACAAAGCAGAGGTGAGTGATCATCCTACCGATACAGGGAGGAGATGTGTTCAGCATCACAGCACCCCCAGCCCGAAAGTTGGCTTCCTAGACTAGGGTTCACTACTTAGTGTAGCTCCTCAATTTCTTTTTTTTGATGCTGAGTGGGCACTGGTCCTATACCCGGGACTATACCTGGGATCGATCCCAGGCACATTCTGTAGCAAGGAACCAAAACACAACGCTATAGCCCACTGCACCATAGTGCAGGGATTTAATATACTAATATTATGCAAATAACCTATTGGATATACTGCACTGTCAATAAAGAAATAAAACGTGCAATTACAATAATATACTCCAGTTTAAAACAGTTTCACATTGTGTCATTAATCCATATGATATACACAATTGTTTGTTCTCTATGTGATATCTCTCATTCTGTTGTCAAGCCTAGTATTAACTTCTATATCTGTGTATTAAATCTTACAGATTTGAAGAAAAATTAAAAACATGTAATATTAAACATGAATCTGCAAAATATTTCCTAAACTGGTTTGAAAAATTTGAGAACTCCCTGGAGGGTTCAGATTCATGGTTTGAAACTTCTGGAAGTGGCTTAACAGACTACTGGGAGTGTGAAGGAAACCAGACACTGAGTTGGAAGTTTGGAGGCTATAGCAACGTCTTCAACATTCTTATGGTAAGTGTAATTCTTTATATTACTTATTCTTCGTAATAGTTTTAAAAGGGCATTGTATCCAGGGGGTTCGGACCCTCCCCCAAATGAATTATCATTTCAAACTTTTAATAAATAGTTGAAATAAAACTTAGTTTAAAAGAAATCGAAAAATGTTTATTCAAGCTTCTCATCTTAATGTCTCTATTCACTGTCAGGCAAACATGAAGTTATGTAAGAGATAAACGAAAAGTTCCTGCACAGCAGCTGTAGAACTCGTTAAAATACACAAATTATGTCAATTACAATAATGTATTGCAAAGTTAACCAATTCCGATATATTATAATTTGTTGATTAGAATTCGCAGATACTTATTTAAAGGTATGTAATTTTTAACTTCTAAGTTCCTATTCCCTTTTTCATCCAAGGAGAACCAATACTTCAAATGTATCAATCAGTGGTTCGCTTTTTAAATATCTGATTACTTATTATGTCACTTTATCCCAGGTATAAGAACAAAAAATGTACAATATGCAAGGCCTTTCTCCAGACTTTATCCAGAGAAACAAGACAAAAACAAACTTTTCTAAGCACAATTTGCAGAAACTTGGGTGGAGAAAATCATGTGAATATAGTATATTACATGTGTTTATTTTTTACTAACATGATAAAAACACATCCCTAATTAGTACAAAAGTGAATTAATTATTTATTAAGAGCAAATAATTCAACGTAGATTTTCTGGAACCCCCCCCCCCTCCCCCCCAGAAATTGACTTCTAAATGCATGCCTGGTGAGAGCCATATTTGAGATTAGAAGAAATATAAAGTAGTAACATTTATTGATGTTTTCCTACAAACATATTTGAATTAGTTATATCACTGTATTCATGCAACATTATCATGAAATTGTCACAGAGAATGAAAGTGAACTTTAGAGAGAAACAAAGGTAATTATTCCAGCATCCATTAAGATCACTCCTGTTGCCGCTCACAAAGTATATCATAGTTTCACATTGTGTTAAGCCTTCTTAACCAACATTATGAATAATCAACTGGCCAACCCGGGTCAGCGCTTAGGTTTTAGGACTGCTGTTTAAAATCTTAAAAGTTGCTTTATTCACTGTACTATTTTATTAATTTAACCTAGATAATGCAATGATTAAAAGCAAAAATCTGTACCTTTGCACATATTTGGTCTAATACAGTTAAGGATCATATTAATTGATCATAATTAAGAGATATTCTAAAATTGCTTGCATTATTTGGATAGACATTTCAGATAGATCACCATCTAAACAAAATGCCATTTTTTGCTCTGGTTAATGATTAAATTTAGTATGATGAATAAATGCTATGTGAACTTCATGCTATGTGGTTAGTAATTCTGTATTATATTGCTTTTGGTATTTAAATGTGTGTAATTCACTTCATAAAATGGAATAATTTTCACACTTAATTTTAGAATAACCTATACTTAATATTACGTAAAACACATCTTTTGTATATTTAATGGTTGTGCACTTTTTTTTTCACTAAGTGGTTTCAAACCAAATATGGTTATTTCTGAAAATTGAAAATATCTAAGATAACAAAGTGTTTTTTTGCAAAAATTATTTCTAGTTGGTTTATTGATACTCGTCACTTTTTTATATTAATGAGAGACTAGTTTCAAAGGCAATCACCTCCATTTTCAATCTCTTTCCAATCTCTTTCTCTCATTAATATAAAAAAGTAAGTGACAAGTATCAATAAACCAACTACAAATAGTTTTTGCAATTAATTTTGACGGCATTGTTACTAAATTCCTCCAAACACATATATGTTATTTTTTTGTTTCTTTCATGGTTTTCATGTTATAAATTTTCTTCATATATATGTATATTGATAATACCTAAGTACTGTTTGTCAATGCAAAGAAAGTCCCTTACAGGAATGTGCTATCCTTACACAGTGTGATGGACAGTGAATCTGTGTGACAGAGAACACATGCTACACAAGGAGTAAAACCATTCAAAAACGTGCCCTACTGACGTAAGAAACTTTTCAGTGTGGACAAACAAAATAATAATATAACTTACAAAGATTGAACAGGTTAATAATCAGAAAAGTGTTCTTCAGACTCACTGGAATCACTGCTGGAAGAAATGTCATTATTTGGGTTCTCCATGACAATGGCATCTATCACACAATATTAAGGATGTAGACACCCCGGTATAATGAGCTGCTCTTTCTGTGGTATGAGCACCTGTTTACTTTGCAATTTGTCATCACAAACTTTAATAACATTTGCCATTAGTTCCCGGGCCTCGCTATGAACAGTTTTTCTTTTCTTTCGCACATTAGACCTCATGATTACATACTACTGCAAACACAGGATTGCTCGATGTACACAGAAGGAATTCACTGAGTATACTAATTCTTAGAAGGCATTACGTATTAATAAAAGTAGAAGGCTTCAGATGTTGTTCAGGTATTTTTGAATGTGCTGTAATAAACTGACCTGAATATCACAAACATGTACCAGGCAGGGTGTCAGAACAGTGTCAAACCAGCAATTTTCCCTACTATGCCTCATTCCCCGGAGACTTTCTTTGCTGTTGCAAACTATAAGTATGTAATATTTCAAAACATTATCAGCTTTCAAAAACACTTTTTAAACCAATTCTCGAACTGTATAAACACTTAAGCTCCACTTACTTTTTAAATTAGGACAAGTTTCAAGGACACCGCGTCCCCATCCTCAGCTGATGTTCTACTGGTTCCAGTAGAACATCAGCTGAGGATGGGGACGCGGTGTCCTTGAAACTTGTCCTAATTTAAAAAGTAATTGGAGCTTAAGTGTTTATACAGTTCGAGAATTGGTTTAAAAAGTGTTTTTGATTGATGAAGCTCCACTGTTTATAAATACTTCTATTATAGTTTTATTATCAGCTTTATCTGTAAAAACAAAAAAAGGGTTCTGTTCTATATTTAAAGAACAAGTACACAAGTGAGAAACCTCCAATCTTCGTCAACAAAGTAGTGTGCTACAACAAAGAAGTCACTGAAATATCCTGGGAGAGTGATTTCAACAAAAAGCTTGTGGTTCACTGTAGAGATGGGTCATCCTACTATGCACATCATGCAATTGTGACTGTCAGTCTGGGAGTCCTGAAGGAGAAGGCAAGCACAATGTTTCAACCTTCACTACCACCTGCTAAACTCAAGGCAATTGAGGTGAATAAAATCAGCTTTTATATTTGTGAATACATAACAATTACAGTAGAATCCTGATTAGCCATTACAAAGGAGGTCAATAATAGTCAAATGAAAAAAATAGGCAGCTAAAAATATTAAATTCTTATATAATGTGTATTTGATCTGTGATATTCTTAATGATTTTAAAATTTAAAGTGCCAAATGCTTCTGTCCCTTTGGTTATTACTCTATAACTTATTTTTCTTTGTGCTTGTAGAATGGCATGGATTAAAATGAAAATAATCTGTTTACAGGGTTTGGGCATTGGAACTGTAGATAAAATTTACCTCAAATTTCCATATCGCTGGTGGCCAAATGAACACAGTGGATTCAATTTATTATGGACTGATGAGGATGCAGAGACTTTTCAACCTCCTTTTAATACTGGAGAGGTAAATCTTTGTTTTTTTCAGGATTGTTCCATAATATCTGGACTCTCTTCTTCCCAAGTTTGTCCAGAATTCTACCTAATATGTGTAATAAAGGGAAGAAGAGAGGATAGATAAATAATCTTTCCTGGTGAGTTGATATTTTCAGTGATGTAGATATATTACCTTATGGACCCAACCATTATGTACTCCATTATGAGTATCATTGTAGGAATGGTCACAATTTGCAATACTTATAGATAATATATAAACAGTGTTTTCTTTCTAATGAGTAGGAACTATGATACAATGAATCACAAAATTAATATAATATTGAATTGAATTAGTACTCCATGCTCTATGTACCAGTGTTTACGTAGAACACATTTCATAGGACTTTCCTAACACTCTCAACTATTGTTGACTGTTCAATTTTGTTTTGGTGAACTCCTTGGAGGCGATGTTGTTGGTATGTTGATGAACTTGAAGTACAGGTTCTCTTCAAAGATGGTGTCAAAATTCAAGAGTTTTACTTCATATTTCCTTCTTAAACTTTTTCTACGTGGTTAATGCAGTTGGACCCCGAACCCTTTTTAATAAATGGATTTCTTGTTCTATATCATGGTTCTCATTCCAAAAATGGTACGCTATTGCCAATTAGTCTGTTTTTTTGTTCTTGTTGTTCCTAAAATGCTCTTTAAGCCTAATGTTCAAATTCATTTTTGTTTTGCCAATATCTTTCCTAAAAGGTCTTCAAAGAACACATATGTAGCATCATTTATGTGTTTTATGACATTTTTGCTACTATTTCTGATAAGCACATTCAAACTTCTAAATTTACAAGTTAAAGCTACAAAATTCACATTATAAATAGAAAACAGTGGTGGTTTCCCTTTTCTAGATTTAAAGATAATAAAAAAGTAACAATAAACTAAACTTTGGGATTTATAAGGAAGTCAACTCATATTGACAATTACATAACAAATAAAATTTTAACCCTTTTTTGCATAAATTTGCTGTTTTTAATCATTTAATTTACAGTTAATAAATATGCCCCTAAATAAAGAGGAATTTAACAGAGAATATAAACACACAATTAAATTATTGGTTTTACATAAAAAGATTGAAAAATAAAAAAAATGTAAATGATATTTCTACTATTGAAAAAATAAAAGAGATTATAATTTTAAAAAAATTACCTATCATCCTTGGGCTAATAATAAGTTTCATAAAATTTTTAAAGAAATTGATGTAATTTGGTTCCTCAAAATAAATGTAATATAAAAATTGTTCTAAAAAAGATAAAATTTCTGATAATAAAAAATCTGGCACTTCTAAATTTAACTGTTTAGACTGTGACTGGGTTTACATTGGAAAGACCAACGTAATTTAGAAACCAGAATGAAGGAACATGTTAGAAATGTTAAGGTATAAATAGACTGATAAATCGGCCTTGGCAGATCATTTTTGGTCATTTAACCATGATATAAGTCCAGAAGTTAAATTATTAAATCAATTAAAATATCTGATAAATTTAATGGTTTGGGAGAAAATATTTATCATCTTAAAAAATAGAAAATCCATAGTGAATTTTGAAATATCGCCAGGGCCTTTGAAACTAGTCTCTCATAAATATATGAAAAAGTAAGTGACGAGTGTCAATAAACCAACCACAAATAATTTTTATATTAATTTTGACGTCACTGTTAC
Source organism: Mantis religiosa (assembly GCA_030765055.1). Lineage (NCBI taxonomy): Eukaryota > Metazoa > Arthropoda > Insecta > Mantodea > Mantidae > Mantis > Mantis religiosa. The sequence continues at coordinate 140,852,458 of CM060955.1, read as the reverse complement.
TAAATTCCTCCAAACACACATCAAGTATAGGCAAATAAGTCTTGAGGAATAACCAAATGGAGTTAAAGTGTGGAACAAGGAACATGGATACCACCAACAAGGTAGGATTTGGACATTTATCAATTGAAATCAAACAGGATATAAAACTTTTCGAAAAATTACAGGAAAAAAGAAGAAAAATTGCAGCGGACATAAGATTTATAAATTTATGTATCAAGAAAAAAGTAGTACCGAATTTCGTAAGAAAAGTAGTAAAATTTGATAAAAATAGTAGACAACAAAAAGCAGCAGAGAGAAAAGTATTAATTGTAGAAAAGAATAAACACTATATAAATAAAAACACGCTAGAAATAAAATTGTACAATTTGCATCAAAAACTTACCAAACAATTAGGAAGTATATTTTGGGAAAATTTTGAAAACAATTTATTAGCATATCTTAATAGAAAAATGAAGACAAAAACAGCAAAGTTAAAGAATAAATTAAAAAATTTATGCCAGAAAGCAGGCACTTTTAAAAAGATAAATCAAAAAGACAAACATAACCTAAAAGATCATCTAAACAATGTGGTAAACCTATCAAACCAAAATTTTACAAAAACAGAACTGAATATGCTGAATCTAGGTTTAAAGACATGTGTAGATTATTCCAACCAAATTGAAGATTACATTGCTGACATCCAAATTGCTACACAAACACTTAATGAAGAAAGTAAAAACACAGTAAAAAACAAATGCTCCAAAATAGTAGAAGAGATTAAAAATGAAAAGAAAAAGAATTTTAGTAACCAAATCATAAAAGCTCTTAAAAAGAAACCGGTTATTAATACTAAAGCAGACAAGGGAAATAAACTAGTAATTCTGGAAAAAGAAGATTACACAAAGAGGATGGAAGATTTGTTAGAAGACAGTAATTACCAAAAAGTAGAAACTAATCCATTAAAGTACTGCATTGAAACCACAAATAAAACGCTAAAAGAGAGCAAAATAATCAACAAAAAAGAATTGCACAAAATTAAAGTAGATAATCCAACATTACCAAGAGTATATGGGCTGCCAAAAATTCATAAAACAGGGAAAGGCATGAGACCTATTACTAGTAGCATAAATGCCCCCACATATAATTTGGCCAAATGGTTACCAAGTAAATTTAATAGTTTTCCAAAATTTGAAAGTGCAAATTTAAGAAACTCTTTAGATTTAGTAGAAAAAATCAAAGATATAAATTTGGACAAAAATGACAGACTGGTTTCATTTGATGTCACATCTTTATTTCCAAGCATACCAACAGAAAAATTGCAGACTGTGTTAAAAAAATGGCTAGCTACAATTGATATGGAAGCAATAGAAGCAGAAGAATATATTTCTCTAACAAAAATATGCATTGAACAAAACTTCTTTAGCTTTAATGGAAAACACTACAAGCAGAAATCAGGATTATCAATGGGCAATCCACTTTCACCTTTTTTGGCTAACTTATTTATGAGTGCATTTGAAACACAAATTAAAAAATCCTTCCCATTGATCTTCAAGGTTTGGTATAGATATGTTGACGACATCTTTGCAATTGTACCAAGTAAACATTTAGATGATGCATTAAAATTACTCAATCTGCAAGAAAGGACTATCAAATTCACAATAGAAAAGGAAATCAATGGACAACTACCTTTCTTGGATCTAAATATCATCAGGAATGATACAAAAATAAAATTTGGAATTTACAGGAAGCCAACACATTCAGAAAATTATATAAAAAATAATAGCCACAACCCAATTACACATAAACATGCAATAATAAACAGCCTTACACACAGACTAGTCAACATACCCATGGAAAAAGAAGAATATTTCAAGGAACAAAAAGCAATAATACACATAGCAGAAGAAAACGGATACAACAAAAGTTTGGTGTTGAAGAAAATTAGAAAATCTAAACTAAAGAAAACCATTAAGGAAACAACCACATTTATTAAAGAAAAAGAAAGCAACAGCATATTCAGTTCATTCACATATCATCCAAAAACATTTAATAAATTTAAAAAGATATTCAAGGAACAAAATATCATCTTGGCACCTACTAATAGATACTCAATTTTAAAATTACTAAATTCAAAAACAAAAGATGAAATTCCTTCAGGTAACAAATCTGGAATATACCAAATAAATTGCAAGAATTGTGAAAAATGCTACATAGGTCAAACAAAAAGAAATTTAAAAACCAGAGTCAAAGAACACTTTAGAAACATCAGATTGAAACAAGAAGACAAGTCAGCAGTAGCATTTCATTTTTGGAATGAAAACCATGACATTGATCCAAATCCAAAATTATTAAAAGGAGTGATAAACCAAAATAGATTGACAACATGGGAGAACATATTCATCTGGAAAAATAAGGATCGCGTAATGAACTTTGAAATCCCGCCAGCAGATAATTTGACAAAAAAGTTCATAGTTCCACCACCAGAGAGAGCAGATAACAACAGTTGCCAGTTGGGAAGAGATTGAAAATGGAGGCCAGGGCCTTTGAAACTAGTCTCTCATAAATATATGAAAAAGTAAGTGACGAGTGTCAATAAACCAACCACAAATAATTTTTATATTAAGGATTTTAAAGCTAGTCTCTTGAGTTCTGTGAAGAATTTGCCAATTTCTTGTAGCAAATTATTATATTTTATTGTAATATGAGCATTTAAATCCTCTTGGTGTATCATTACTCCTAGTTCCAGAAAACTCTACAAGTAGTATATACGTTATGGTTGAAAATTACTTCATTATTTAATTTTAAACATGATTAGCGATACAGATATGAAACAAAATATAAAAAATGTGAAATAAAAATGTGCTGCTTTTACGGTGCAAAATATCAGTGAAAGACTTAATTTGCATTTCATTATCTCTTTTTGTACTTTGTAATTCTGGAACTTCTACTTGCATGTGCTACCATATGTAATCGCATCAAATAATAACTGGCACAGATATATTCTATTTCCTTTCCATACCTGCATAAATGGAACACATGAATTCCTCTGCACACATTACACAGGTGCAAATTCCAGAAAGTAGTGCTGAATTGCAGGTCCTTCATTGGCTCTTTTGATTAGCTACTCTCAAGCAAGCTGCATTTTAGAAATTTTTTGCTGTTCTTGATGTGCATATGTAATTATAAGCTGATGGTATAACAGCCCACTAGTGGGCCAAAGCCTGCCAACAAGAATGCCGGCGCCCGCATCGGTAGTCTGCCTCACGTTCAAGAGGTCCCGAGTTTGAATCTCGGTCAGGGTGAGTTACCTGGATAAAGTTTTCTTCCGGGGTTATCCCTTATCCTGGAAGACGAATATCAGGTAACTCTAAGCTCCATGGACCCCGGGCTCATATGAGCATCATTTCACCCATTCCATTCATCGTCTGATATGACTTAACGTTGGAGGACATAAAATTACAAAAAAAAAAAAAAAAGACTGCCAGCCTCATGTCCAAATGTGCAAGACAGAGGTGGGCAATCATCCAACCAATACAGGGAGATGCAGTCAGCATCACGGCACCCCCAGCCAGAAAGTTGGCTTTCTAGACCAGGGTTCGTTACCTAGCTTAGCTCCTCAGTTTTCTCATGATGCTGAATGGGCACCAGTCCTATACTGGTTCTTAAAATCTGCACTCCCAGGGGTGTGATCAAGTTCCAAAGTGCAACACTCTAGCTCAGTATGCCACGGTGCAGGACATTTGAAATTGATTATATGAAATAACTTTTTTTTATATATAAATTTTTGTGTTCTTTAATTTAAATAGGATATGCAAGCGTTATAGCTTCCTATGGATTGTTTACTTAGTTGCCAGATTGCACATTTAAAGTGTTAGCTTAAGGGTTGGTGTTATATTCTTAATGCCTGATCATACTACAAATGACCCCAGAGGCAACTACATTGTAAGTCATGAAACAAAATTATAATTGGGAAAGGAAATTTGAGAAGGAGGCATTCCAGGTCTAAGTTTAGGGTACCTCCAAACATTTGCAGAGTATAACTGAGAAAAATCTGAAAAAGAAAACTGTCAGATAAGATTATTCTGGCAGGATTTGAACTGTAGACCTTCTGCTCATGAGTTCTTGCCTTAACAACCTTAGCTACTCATGTCGGTATGGGTGATATTAAAAAAAAAAATAAAAAAATAAAAAAAAAAAAGGAAATACAGACTAACAGAAAGCAAGAAAACCTGCTTTGAATTCTATCTTTGTTGCTGATCTACAAAGATCTTAGGTTTTTCAGAAGAGGAACCCATTCTTCAAAACACAAACAACTTAAAAAATTTTTCTTTCAGGTTATAAATGGAAAACATTGGCTTCAAGAAGTATTTGGTTTCTACTTAGTAGACAATCATCCTCTGGTGCTGTGTGGTTGGATTGTAGGTCCTGCAGCTCGTTATATGGAAAGTTTAAGTGATGAACAAGTCATAAAAGGCTGTGTCCACCTTTTGGAGAAATTTGTGGGCAGTGCTTTTGAAATATCTGTACCTCTTCCAGAGCGCATGATCAGGTATTTTAAAACAAAGCAAAGACATATAATATGTTATTAATTTATAGATGAGTCGTATTTATTACACATCGGCTTCACTCAAAATAGGTACGTAAGTGAAGCCGATGTGTAATAAATACGACTCATCTATAAATTAATAAGTTTTTCGCTTCACTGTGGTGTTCCAATACAGTTACGACATAGAATATGGTTTATGTCTGCTAATGAGAATGTGTTAAATAACTGACAAATTAGGACCTAAAGGTAAAAAATTGTTACAGGACTAAATGGTCGCAAAATCCTCATTTTCGTGGCAGTTACAGCTTCCGCAGCATGAAAACAGTCTCAATGCAGACATCAGCACTGTACCTGGCAGAACCCGTAGTCAATTCAAAAGGAACACCGGTGAGTTGTTTTGCTATAAATAGGTAGATGAGTTAAACATAGAGAGCATAATATTTTCTCTAATCAAGCTGTAACAAGGTTCTGCAATGTGAAAGTTTCTTATACTCGTACTTAAGATTCTAAGATTTGATTTTAATTTTACATGTAGTAGAAATTGAGATTATAAAGTAATTGTTCTTATCTTTATTCTGGTTGTTTTTGAAGCAATTATAAGAAATAAATTCCCTATAAATTGTGGTTAACAAGAAGTATGACAATTCCTTTCTTGGAAGTGTTGAAAACAGTGTTGTTATGATAAATTAACTTTAAAGAGAGTCGATTAAAGACACTAGACAACACTTACTTTTAAATTTTTCCGGAACATGTTTCTGAGGCTTTGCCTCTATCATTGGCCGGCTCTCGACTGGTTCTCGTTGGTGTAGCTGACGATATTTTGTCACAGGTCTCCTCTGGTGGCGGTTCAAGGAACTTGCTGAACAAATCTTTCTGGGGGATGTCGAACAAAGTATTCAATTTCGACATCCCCCAGAAAGATTTGTTCAGCAAGTTCCTTGAACCGCCACCAGAGGAGACCTGTGACAAAATATCGTCAGCTACACCAACGAGAACCAGTCGAGAGCCGGCCAATGATAGAGGCAAAGCCTCAGAAACATGTTCCGGAAAAATTTAAAAGTAAGTGTTGTCTAGTGCCTTTAATCGACTCTCTTTAAAGTTAAAGAAGTATGACATTTAAAAAGCCGCCTTTAAGGTGTGATGTCTTGCAATAATGTAGATTGTCTTGAGGTTCACTGAATCAGATGAAAAAATTTAATATATTATGACAAAATAACAATGGCTGCACTGTGGCCGAGCGGTTAGACCACTTGACTCTCACTAAGGCAGTCCCGGTTCGATCCCAGGCAACGTCATGTAAGATTTGTGGTGGACAACACGGTGCAGTGACAGGTTTTCTATGGGATCTCCAGTTTCCCCCACCATCGTTCCACCAATTGCTCCATTATCATCTTTTCTTTCATTCGTTTCACCCTCATTCTGTCGTCTACTTCTCTCACTCTCAGGCATCGTGTTGATCATCCATCCTGGGTTCTCTGTATAATCCAGTATTTCTGTTCCTCAGTTTGACACCTAAAGGAATAAGGGATAGATGAAGAACACCCTAATACCACAATAGTGATAAAACTAGGGAAGTTGAAGAAGTAGACAGAATAACATCATCAGGTTGTACTAAACTCACTTTATTTGTTACCAAAACTGCATAGTGCTAATTTACACTTATTTTCACTTTTACAAATGCACAGAGGAAACATGTCAGTGCTTATGTTTCTTTATGCCTCTGTTGCACACACCAACTTATGTTGCTTGAAACGTCTCAATTCTCACGGTGGCTAACTTTAACTACTTGAGGACTCTCTGACACCTGACTCACTTTGGCTACCTTATATAATTCTTGGATCACAGTAGAATGTTTCTGGAAACCAGAGTCATTGGAATTACCTGGATGGAACATTCTGGAAGTCCATTCCTCTGGATTAGCAAACATCAAATGGTCTGGAAACAGCACAGTAAAACAAAGAAGCACATATTTCCAGAATGTGATTTCAACCAACAGCTGTCCTTGAATGTTCAATTATTGCTTCTCTCGGTGGCAAATAGCAAAGATGGTAGACAATCCCTTTACAGTAACCATTCACAGCCGTTGTAACAATATGTTCACGTACCTCACCATGGTAGTTTAGTGGTGGTAAAGCTTTGTTCATAAATAATTAAAGTACATTACATGAATTCATTACAGTGAATCTTTCAAATCTGGTACAACCTTGCCTCTTTCTAAATAATTACTGTATGTGTAACATTACCAGCAATAGCTTCCAAAACTAGTCCCTCAAAAAATAAAAGTGTAAGTGACGGTATTAAAAACCAACTGCAAATAGTTTTTTCAATTAATCCTAGTTTATCTGCCTTCTATTTCCTACATATTGCATCATTAGCTACTCTGTCGTAGTATGCTGTATTAAAATTATAGAAATACTATAATGTAAATAATTGGCACATTCCTATTCATTATTGCTATTTTTGAAACAGACAAAAATGTTCACTTGGCAGCAAGTTTGTATCACAAACTTTATATTTTGTTTATTATGGAGCTTTTCTATAAACAGAAGAATTTTATAGTATTGATGAGATTAATTTTAGTTAATTGATGGAAATTAATCATTTCTTCACACTAGTCGTATATAGGCTAAGATCTTTGATAGATAGAGTCAACATGAAAAATTCAATGCCATGGCCGGAATTTGAACCACGGATCTCCTGGTTTCCATCCAGTCATTCTAACCCATTGAGCTACCATGGTCAACTTGCTGTCACGACATTAAATTCTCCATTTGACTCGTATATTTCCCCGGTAGACCACTAGGGGCTCTTGCATCCGACATACACCGTTTGTGGCGACTTACTATTGTAAGTACTTGAGTCCCAGGCTTCATCATTTGATCAAAGATCTTAGCCTATATGCGGCTAGTGTGAAGAAATGATTAATTTCCATCAATTAACTAAAATAATAAGAGTTAAATGATGAAACCTGGGACTCAAGTACTTACGATAGTAAGTCGCCACAAATGGTGTATCTCGGATGCGAGAGCCCCTAGTGGTCTACCAGGGAAATATATACGAGTCAAATGGAGAATATAATGTCGTGACGGCAAGTTGACCATGATAGCTCAATGGGGGTTAGAGTGACTGGATGGAAACCAGGAGATCCGTGGTTCAAATCCCGGCCATGGCATTGAATTTTTCATGTTGACTATCCATCAAAGATCTTAGCCTATATACGGCTAGTGTGAAGAAATGATTAATTTCCATCAATTGACTAAAATAATAAGAGTTAAATGATGAAGCCTGGGACTCAAGTACTTACGATAGTAAGTCGCCACAAACGGTGTCTCTCATTTCAGATGCGAGAGTCCCTTGTGGTCTGCTGGGGAAATATGAGTCAAATGGAGAATTTAATGTCGTGATGGCAAGTTGACCATGGTAGCTCAATGGGTTAGAGCGACTGGGCGGAAACCAGGAGATCCGTGGTTCAAATCCCAGCCATGGCATTGAATTTTTCATGTTGACTCTATCCATCAATGATGAGATTAAATTAAACATTTTCTTGTTTGTATCTTTTATAGGTGCTACATTTTGCTGGAGAGGCAACCCATGAACATCATTATTCAACTGTGCATGGTGCTATTGAATCTGGATGGAGAGAAGCAGATCGCATATTGGCCCTTTATAGGTATGACTTTACCTGATACTAATAACTATTTCTGTTTTTATTCTACTCCAGTCCTTATACAATGAGAGTCAAGAAACTATGGACTGATTGCATCGTGGTTTGCCTGTCCTTGTTCTTGGTGCTCATTGCCTGCTGCTGCTATCATAGAAAGGCATGGATAAAACCATGCAACATTTTTAAAACTTCTTTTAAAGGCTTTTCTTACTAACTCTATGAAAGGAGATGCTGAAACTACCACCATCATTGTTCATATATTTTTGGCACCTCTTTAGGAAACTATTCATCACTTACCGTAGTTCATATTGTGAACTGGCAGATATTTTGTTTTAAATTTTCAGGGTGTATCGATGTGTCTTATACACTTTATTTTACATTACTCCAGAGATAGAAATTGTAGGGCTTTAGGTTGGGGCACCATAAATATCTGTTAATAATTCTATCCTGAAAAACACTTTCAATTGTTCTCATGAAATATTGGCTGTATAAGCTGTTGCAGAGTCTTGTTGAAAAAGGCAAAATCACGCTTCCTGTCTGTTAATTTTTTAAAAAAGGTAGGCAAAATTGTATTCACATATCCATAGCATCAACTGTTGACTCAAAAAAAAAAATTGGTCTTATAACTCTTTCTTGGCTAATGGTGCACCATACTTCAAATCTTTCATCATGAAGGTTTATTTCATGAACAATATAAGTTTTCTCAGATTTCTTGATTATTTTGTGTACCCACATACATGAAAATGGAACCAAGCCTTGTCCGTGTAAAATATTAAATGTGAGTCTGTTTTGCCATTGTATACACTATTGAGGGTCCACTAACAAAATGTGCACATAATAACAAATCACCTGGATGAAGAGCATGTGTCATAGTTATTTTATATAGTTTTAACTTCAGTAATTTGATAGCTCTTTGTGCAGTCTTAAGAAATGCCTGCCTGTTGTGAAAGATATGAAAGTGATTTTTGGGGAAATTCTCCAAGCAGTGACAATGTCTAATATTTCTTCAGTAAGAACTATAACATCATCTTTTAGATTTCGTAGCCTGAACACTTCCTGTGACCTGAAATTCATTAAAGTTCATGGATTGTTGTGCAGCTGGGAATTTTTACATCTGGAAGTCTTTCTGCAAATTGTACTTTCAGTTGGCAAACTGACTGAGTTAACACACACGAATCATAAATAAATACATGCTGTGCAGTAGTAAAAATATAGGTACACTGAGCCATAATACACTTTGTGACTAAGTACAGGACAAGATAGTAAATCCGTTGTAATAACTGAATCTCATCATATCCCTGTCACCTAATTACTGCACTTCACATTGCAGAGCAAGCCATATCAGCTGCGTAACTTGTGTGTAGCAGCAGTACATTATTGTGACTTTGTGGTTTTGTAAAATTAAAAGTCCAGTTTGCAGAAATTCCAAAATGCTCTTTATTTCCATAGAAACACACTTTGGTCAACCCTTACAGTAGCAGAATTACATCACATACACAATCTTCTAAGGTTGCTGTCCACAAACAAAAGCGTTCACTTTTGAAATACAGCCGTATGCACACACAATTCAGTTCTGATTACACTCTGTTTACGACTCTCCCATTATGACTGGCCCTTGGTGAGTCACGGTTTCCTTATATATACCACTACTCATATTACTAGACATTTCTGGAATATTCTGTAACAAACAAGAAATCGAATTATTAATTATTAATTATTATTAATTATTAATTTAATTATTAATCGAATGTTCTGTAAGATGGCACTAGACGAAACATGAATGTTCCAGACGTCTGACTTTATCTGTGTCGGCAAGCCTTTATCTCCACACTGTGCAATCTGTCAGTTATCTCTTCGCGCCGAACCCTTTGTGCATGTACACTGCCAGTGGTAATAATGGATTCGTGACACTATCATATGTCCAGTTGAAAAACACTGCACAGCTCTCCCACTGTAATGACTATCACCAATGTCATCATCCACTTCAGTGTTTAAGCCTCGTGGTTTATCCTAATCTCATGGTGGTTAGAATTAATTCAATTCATCTCTTGTAGGCAACCTACATTTCTTCAGCCACAAGGTCTACAATTTATTAATTTTGTAAAACAGTCTTCTGACATTCTTTCTATGTGCTCTTTTCTCTATGTACTGCTTAATTTTGTCTGTAATTGTAAAGGTGTTCAATACATTTTGGGTATCCTCACTTCTATTTTTATCCAGAAGAGTATAGCCCACAACTTCTTAGAAGTCTTGTAGAGACAATTGTAGAGACTATTATTATTAATTTATAGATGAGTCATATTTATTACACATCTGCTTCACTTACGTACCTATTTGGCTCGCATAAGAGCCGAAGATGCAAACGATGATTTGCGAAACATATCCTCAAAATAGGTACGTAAGTGAAGCAGATGTGTAATAAATACGACTCATCTATAAATTAATAATTATTTCGCTTCACTGTGGTGTTCCAATACAGTTAAATCTCGATATGTAGAGACTATGCTTCTAATTATAAGGTAAGTGGTGTATAAAGCTCACCAATTGGCTCAATACCTGTTATATACCATTATCCTTAATCTTCTTAACAAACATATTTAAATTAATGTGTGTTTGGAGGAATTTAGTAACAGTGACGTCAAAAAATTATTTGTGGTTGGTTTATTGACACTCGTCACTTACTTTTTCATATATTTATGAGAGACTAGTTTCAAAGGCCCTGGCCTCCATTTTCAATCTCTTCCCAACTGGCATCTGTTGTTATCTGCTCTCTCTGGTGGTGGAACTATGAACTTTTTTGTCAAATTATCTACTGGCGGGATTTCAAAGTTCATTACGCGATCCTTATTTTTCCAGATGAATATGTTCTCCCATGTTGTCAATCTATTTTGGTTTATCGCTCCTTTTAATAATTTTGGATTTGGATCAATGTCATGGTTTTCATTCCAAAAATGAAATGCTACTGCTGACTTGTCTTCTTGTTTCAATCTGATGTTTCTAAAGTGTTCTTTGACTCTGGTTTTTAAATTTCTTTTTGTTTGACCTATGTAGCATTTTTCACAATTCTTACAATTTATTTGGTATATTCCAGATTTGTTACCTGAAGGAATTTCATCTTTTGTTTTTGAATTTAGTAATTTTAAAATTGAGTATCTATTAGTAGGTGCCAAGATGATATTTTGTTCCTTGAATATCTTTTTAAATTTATTAAATGTTTTTGGATGATATGTGAATGAACTGAATATGCTGTTGCTTTCTTTTTCTTTAATAAATGTGGTTGCTTCCTTAATGGTTTTCTTTAGTTTAGATTTTCTAATTTTCTTCAACACCAAACTTTTGTTGTATCCGTTTTCTTCTGCTATGTGTATTATTGTAATATATTATTGTAATAATGTGTATTATTATAATAATCAACAAAAAAGAATTGCACAAAATTAAAGTAGATAATCCAACATTACCAAGAGTATATGGGCTGCCAAAAATTCATAAAACAGGGAAAGGCATGAGACCTATTACTAGTAGCATAAATGCCCCCACATATAATTTGGCCAAATGGTTACCAAGTAAATTTAATAGTTTTCCAAAATTTGAAAGTGCAAATTTAAGAAACTCTTTAGATTTAGTAGAAAAAATCAAAGATATAAATTTGGACAAAAATGACAGACTGGTTTCATTTGATGTCACATCTTTATTTCCAAGCATACCAACAGAAAAATTGCAGACTGTGTTAAAAAAATGGCTAGCTACAATTGATATGGAAGCAATAGAAGCAGAAGAATATATTTCTCTAACAAAAATATGCATTGAACAAAACTTCTTTAGCTTTAATGGAAAACACTACAAGCAGAAATCAGGATTATCAATGGGCAATCCACTTTCACCTTTTTTGGCTAACTTATTTATGAGTGCATTTGAAACACAAATTAAAAAATCCTTCCCATTGATCTTCAAGGTTTGGTATAGATATGTTGACGACATCTTTGCAATTGTACCAAGTAAACATTTAGATGATGCATTAAAATTACTCAATCTGCAAGAAAGGACTATCAAATTCACAATAGAAAAGGAAATCAATGGACAACTACCTTTCTTGGATCTAAATATCATCAGGAATGATACAAAAATAAAATTTGGAATTTACAGGAAGCCAACACATTCAGAAAATTATATAAAAAATAATAGCCACAACCCAATTACACATAAACATGCAATAATAAACAGCCTTACACACAGACTAGTCAACATACCCATGGAAAAAGAAGAATATTTCAAGGAACAAAAAGCAATAATACACATAGCAGAAGAAAACGGATACAACAAAAGTTTGGTGTTGAAGAAAATTAGAAAATCTAAACTAAAGAAAACCATTAAGGAAACAACCACATTTATTAAAGAAAAAGAAAGCAACAGCATATTCAGTTCATTCACATATCATCCAAAAACATTTAATAAATTTAAAAAGATATTCAAGGAACAAAATATCATCTTGGCACCTACTAATAGATACTCAATTTTAAAATTACTAAATTCAAAAACAAAAGATGAAATTCCTTCAGGTAACAAATCTGGAATATACCAAATAAATTGTAAGAATTGTGAAAAATGCTACATAGGTCAAACAAAAAGAAATTTAAAAACCAGAGTCAAAGAACACTTTAGAAACATCAGATTGAAACAAGAAGACAAGTCAGCAGTAGCATTTCATTTTTGGAATGAAAACCATGACATTGATCCAAATCCAAAATTATTAAAAGGAGTGATAAACCAAAATAGATTGACAACATGGGAGAACATATTCATCTGGAAAAATAAGGATCGCGTAATGAACTTTGAAATCCCGCCAGTAGATATTTTGACAAAAAAGTTCATAGTTCCACCACCAGAGAGAGCAGATAACAACAGATGCCAGTTGGGAAGAGATTGAAAATGGAGGCCAGGGCCTTTGAAACTAGTCTCTCATAAATATATGAAAAAGTAAGTGACGAGTGTCAATAAACCAACCACAAATAATTTTTATATATTTAAATTAGTTTTAAGTTATTTTAATTTATTGAATTAAAAGCACTTCTTTCATAATCTCTTAAAGCAAATTCTTAAGAGTAAGAACATTTTAATGTACCTATGAGTGATAAAAGTGTTGTATAATTTTATTGCTTGTTAATGAGTTTGTTTGACATAGTGAAGTACATCAGACATATTGTACAAAGCAAATGAAAAGATATATATTAAAAATTATTATCACTACTTTAATTTTCCTTATAAATGTTTGTCCATGTTTTATATACTGAGAGATCCAAAATCATCCTGGCCAGCTGTCCAATGTTTTGCCTGTCCATCCCCTCAGCATGTCCTCAGCACTCATTGGCATCTGCCGTTATCATAGAAAAGCACAGATGAAAACATACAACATTTTTAAAACTACTTTTAAAGGCTTTACTTAACCATGTTGTTAAAGGTGAGAGCTGAAACTGACCACCGCCATTGTCCATATATTTTTGGTATGTCTTTAGGAAACTGTCTATCACTTGCCATAGTAGACATAGAGAAATGCAAGCATTTCTCCATTAGCAGAGAAAATTATGGGCTTGCTTTTTTTTTAAGTCGTCAGTTGATGCCCATACATACGTGAATACAATTTTGCCCTAGAGAATTAGCAGGTAGGGAGTGTAATTTTGCCTTTTTTCAACAACACTCTGCAAGAGGTCATACAGCCAATCTTTCGATGAAAATAATTGAAAACATGTTTCAGAACAGAATTATTAGTAGAGATTTGTAGCCCCCTCAGTCATCCAATTTAACCCTCTGCAATACCTATCTCTGGGGTGACCTAAAGCATAACAGTAAAAGACAAACTCACAAATCTTGGAAGAATTATAAGAAAATATCTGCCAGGAGATTGTCAGCATTTCTCAACATAACTACAGCGAATGATGGATAATTTCCTAAAGAGGTGCCAAACATGTATGGACAGTGGCTAGTTTCATCATCTTCTTTAATAACATGGGTAAGTAAATACTTTAAAAGTAGTGGCAGATGTCTGTGAGCACCGAGGGTGCAGACAAACAGGCAAAACACCACACAGCCAGTTAGGATATTTTTGGGTCTGTCGGTAGAAAGAAATGCCTTTATGATTATTTTAATTTCCATCTGTCGCCTCAAAGACCTTAACTATTTCTTTGCAAAGTTGGTATTATCTAAGAAATCTTAAAGTTCCTGCTGATGCTGCAGAGAAAAAAAAGCCTTCTTTCTTGATTATGTGCTTTTGTTTTTGCTTTTGTATACTCTATTTGATTTTGAAAAGTGGCATATTTCATTTAGGTTAACAAAAGCATCTCTATGATGGCAATGCTGTTGTCTGAAAGGATGGACAAGAATGAGTTTTGAATCCAGGCCACTAAACATCTTGTTTTGTGAGTTTATGTTAAGATAATACTTAGATGATCTTATGGTTAAATAGCTCATTCATTTTTAAACTGAATATTGAAATTATTGTAAATGTTTGTGTATATCAAAAAGTGCATTCATTATTTAACTGTACAAATTAAATAAAAGAAAGTTCAAAATTGCTGGTAGTTTTCGTCATGTAAATTAAATTATTTTATAGAGTTGTGTTTGTTTATCATTATTAAAGCAACAACTTGCAGATGCTTTAATTTCATTTCTCCAATTAAATAAGACACTATACAATGTTGGTAGATTACAAAACATATGTAGTTAACTACTGTTGAAATGATATACTTTTAGGGAAAATAAAAATGGGTTAAAAGTATAAGAATGAAAACATTAATGGCAAGTTGCAGATTAATGTATTATCAACTTTGGTAACAAAATGTTTCGGTTGATTATCTATAAAATCATTGATTTGCATTGAGTTAATGTTTATTCTTGCTGTTAAACATACTTTGACAAAGTAGGAACTTAATTCTTTGGGAAGTTGGAAAAAGGAAGTTCAAAGCAGAAAAGAAATCCGCTAATGCATATAAATAATAGTGCATATGGAATGGGGGATGGAGCAGTTATAATAGATACTTGGCTCTCTCTGCTTATTATTTAAAGGGTTGTATGGCAACCTCCTTGTGGCATTTCTAAAGCTGCTCATCTCTTGTCATCTAACGGGACTACACACTGCCAATTCATATTTGAAGGTGCATCGGCGCCATGTCTCACTGCTATTGTTGCGTCAGGTCCTTTTAACAGGTGTCTCTGTTGCATAGGGAAACATAGTATAACACTTCTGTAAAACATGTGTTTATTTGCAAAGTTTACTTTAAACAAAAATCTGCTTGAATGAAGTTTTTTGCAAGGTGTCCAAACTGTATACCATCTGCAAGTGCAAGAAAATCTATACATGTGATCAGAAATAAATTTGAAGCCTTCAGGTTTGGTGTTAGATATAAAAGACTGTATGAGAAGTACAGTTTTAACAGAAAATAAATAGAAGAAATTGGTCTCAATAGAATGTGGTTTAATTAACCCACAGCTTTTGTTTTTCAGTATTGAATCTTGGTTTTAGCTAAATGGACATGATAGTACTTACAACAGTCAACATTGGGTTTTAGACCTATGATATGATAAGACCTACTTTGTTTAACCCATTCAAAATGTATCATGAGCTGCACTCGCATGATGCTTTGTGGCATTTAAATCATATGACGAGCTTAACTCACACACGTGCACTCTTGCACATAAATGCACAGATTTCAAACTGTAGGCAATAGATGACTCTAAAGTATATTAACCCTTCCCGAGCGGACATGTTTTATGGCTCTGAGCGGAAGGTAATTTTATAAAAATATGTAACCCTTCAAAATACAAAAAAAAGTATAATTTCATGCTTGAATGTATTAAAAACATGCTGTACCTTGTTTTTTTTGTTGAATTCCACCATTGTTGTTCGACAGGAGTGAAGATTTGTTATTTCATTTTTCATTTCATTTCATTTCATTTCATTTCATTTTATTTCATCCATATGATCCAAATACATAGGATACGTCAACAGGTTTAACAAATACAATCTGTACATAACAATATTAAAATAATACAATATAATAAAATAAGCAGAGGGTACCTTTACTATTTAAGCTTTATTTAACCTTTTATACTCATCTATAGAGTAGACTGGGTTTTCTACGAGGTACTTTTTAATTGCTTTAAGTTTAAATTTTTCTTCTATTATCTGTTTTATTTGATTCGGTAAATGATTGTACAATTCTTTAGATTTATTTTCTATATTTTTGTTACTTAATGTTCCTCTTAATCTGTTTAAGAAATAATGCGTAAAAATGTTCCTGCAAAATCGGCATAAGTACCATTTTTGGATATTGCATCACATCTTGTAGTTCTAACACACATATACACACGTGTTCACACATAAACTAGGAACAGTTCAGGAACTAAATACTGTCATATAAGTATATGTAACATATGTTTTGTAAAACCGATGGTAATAATAAATAATAATTCATAACTTTGATAGAAATGTGAGGTTACACCTAGCTGGAGCAGGGTATCTACGTTTTAGACTGATGATTTTATCTCAGTATTATTCACACAGGGAAGCAAAGGAATAACAAACATCATATAATGTTCAGAGGTGTGAAAATCTTTCCCTAATATTGTACTTTTGTGTGATATATTTTGAAACACACATCTGGATGCTTGGAGATGCAGGTTTCACAAAAATATATTGTTTTCTTTATTTGTTTTTGGGCCTTACATACCACACAAGGATTTGCCCAACTTCCTTGTTCTCTTCTTCCCATGAAATGTGGAAATCCAATTAGCCTTTCCAAAGTTGGGCCCTGTGAAATACGACCCTTACTTGACGTAGCATTGTTTTGCGTGCTCCCATTCGCTCTGCCACCAGAGATCTGACGAGATGCTTGCGAAATTTTCTATGTGACAGGATCGGTTTACATTTGTTTGTCATATGCATTGTATATAACAGGTACGAATTTACAATGCAAACTTCCAGCAACCAGAAAAACATTTTTCTATACCACTTGTGTGTTCTCCTGCAGAACTGATACTGCGCAATATAATTATCAGTTCTATCGACACCACCCATGTGTCGAGTGTAGTCCAAAATAATATTTGGTTTCAATGTTGCTGCCTGGTTTGGAAATTTTGAAGGCACCTCTGTCATTTCGTTTTTATCGCCCTTGTGACTGGTACTGAGAACCGTTACAGTTCTTTTGTCTTTCCAGCACAGAGCAAGCTTTTGCTGATTGCGGAAGCTTTTTATCTCACCCCTCTTCATTTACTTTACGTTTCCTGGCTTTAGTTGATGTGGCATATTTTTTCTGTTTTCCATAACTGTCCCAGTAGTCACCATATTCATTTTCCACAATTCATCAGCCAATTCAGGTGATGTATAGTACCTGTCTGTATACACATGGAAACCTTTAGGTGGGTCTACATGATCCTTTAGGAGGGAAGAACACAGGTCTTTTACAACAAGGGTAGTTTTCAGGAGATTAGAATTTGATTCAGTTTTGTCCATGTAGGGTTGGAAATTGTATAGATACCCATTGGAAGCATCAGATAAGCTGAAAACTTTGATCCCAAATTTTGTTGGTTTATTTGGATTATACACTTTGAATTTTACTCTGTCCTTGAAACTGATGGTGCTCTCATCGACTGACACAAATGGACCTGGGGAATAGAATAAACTGCATTTTTGCCGTAGTTTCTCCATTAAATTTTGAATAAATTCTTCCTTAGTTAATTTTCTGTTTCCCTCAGCATGCGCAAAATGAAGATTCCAAAACAAAAGGGGAAATTCATCGCGAGAAAATACATCGCTGAAAAATGGAAATTTATCTACCCAACTTGTAGAAAAATAGTCTGTGACGTCAGAGGTAGGGTGAAGCCCCATGTTAATAATCACCCCAACTAGTGCTTTTATGTCAATAATTGTTGGAGGATTCCAGGATGCAATCCTGGCTTTCTTTGTTGGAGGCATCGCCAGTTGTTTTTTTGTGTTCCCTTGAATGCAGGTTTCATCCGTAATTATTTTCAGAATTTTGTCATCAAAAAATAGTCTGAAAAAGTCTATGGGAGGAGTATTCTCATCAAAGTGAGAAGGAAGAATCGGTCCCTGTTGAATATTGTGCACTGGTATAACAGATATAGGGCCAGGGTCAAAATTACTCACCTCTATCCAGCTAGGAGTACTGTTGTCTGCAGTATCACTTGAGTCACTCTCGCACTCACTCACACTTACACATGAATTCTCGCATATTTCGCTCTCATTGTCACTGAACACAAAATCTGACAACTCAGTATCACTCTGGTTTAACAAAGCTTCAATTTCCTTGTCCATCAACCCTTTCTTTACTGTCATTATGCCAAAAACAGAAACAAAATGAGGCTTACTAGTACCAAACACCGCACTGTTTATTGCTTCACTGGTGAGAACAACGAAAGGAATTCCTGACAAAGCAATTTCGGGGATGTGTGTTTGGAGGAATTTAGTAACAGTGACGTCAAAATTAATATAAAAATTATTTGTGGTTGGTTTATTGACACTCGTCACTTACTTTTTCATATATTTATGAGAGACTAGTTTCAAAGGCCCTGGCCTCCATTTTCAGTCTCTTTCCAACTGGCATCTGTTGTTGTCTGCTCTCTCTGGTGGTGGAACTATGAACTTTTTTGTCAAATTATCTACTGGCGGGATTTCAAATCCCAGAGAGAGCAGACAACAACAGATGCCAGTTGGAAAGAGATTGAAAATGGAGGCCAGGGCCTTTGAAACTAGTCTCTCATAAATATATGAAAAAGTAAGTGACGAGTGTCAATAAACCAACCACAAATAATTTTTATATCAATTTCGGGGATTTACCGACCACCAATGTTTCAAAGCACATTTCCTGCCATCTGCTGGCACTATATCTTAATTATATGAACGTAAATAGCCGACTACAATAGCTCTATAGCTGCGCACCCATATATGGGTTTCCGCTTGGGAAGGGTTAAGGCAATCTACATACCAAGACGTTTGATATATATTTTTTCTATGCATTTCTTATAGTGTCTTCCTGCTAAAATATTTTTCTCTGTTTTGCAAAGTGTTGCATATATCTGTAAGCAATATGGTGAAGAGAGCAGTGCGTGATAATAATGAGTAGGGTTTATAATAGCTTTTTGTTAGTATTGTCACTTTTTGGGTTCGTGAAATTAAAAGTCCAGGCTACAAACACCAAAAATTGCACTTTATTTTCGTAGAAAAACACTTTGTCAACTTTTACAGTCGCAGGATTACATCACATACACAATACAGCTTGCAAGGTCAACGACCACAACACAGCTGTTCAGGCATGCAAGTTCAATTACCAACTGACCCACTGTGGCGGGCGGGCTGCCTTTTTATAGATTACTCACATTCCGGAATTTTCTCAAACAATCGAGATGCTGCTAGAACAAAGACGAACTCTCGAAAAATCTGTCTCCTTCCCCCCACCGTTTCGGCAAGCTTTTATCTACATACTGCACTGCCCGTCTCTTTGAACTGGTTGCCCACACTGTATTTTCTACAGTGATAATAAATTAAGTGATTTCAGATTCTGAAGAACTGCAAGCAGTATAATGATACGGGTGATGAAAGCAGTGATAATGTAATGAAAGATTTTCCTGTAAATTAGTCAGGTGCAAATTCAAATTTTGCTTGATAAATGGCCAGGCAATGTGCCAGTTAGTTTAAAAAAAACATTTAACTCATGGGGAGTTCTATTTTTAGTAATATGCATGCCAAATTGCATACATGCATATTTACTTGTTGATTTTATATGATTATTCTATAATTATCATGCTTGCAACACCACTGGTAGGGTACTTAAATCCAGTTTTTCAGCAACTAGTAGGATTAAGTTAATTAGGAGTCGATTAATAACACAAAACAACACTCACTTTTAAATTTTCTCGGAACCGGTTTCTGAGGTCTTCCCTCTATCTTCAGCCGGACATCGATGTCCGGCTGAAGATAGAGGGAAGACCTCAGAAACCGGTTCCGAGAAAATTTAAAAGTGAGTGTTGTTTTGTGTTATTAATCGACTCCTAATTAACTTAATTTATACAACAACACTGTTTTCAACACTTCCATAAAAGGATTTAACTAGTAGGATATTTAAATATGATGTGTATATTTGAAAGTAATGAGTGGGTAATTCAAACACAAACATCACTTAAATTATCCTTACTTGGACATGTTTCGGAGAATGTTTTGTGCTAATCATAGCTGCAATTAATGGACACAGTAAATAATTAATGGATAAGAAAAATTGGAAATTCAAGAAACAGAAACACATATTGGATACCACAAAATTAACAGAATCAAAAACCAAGACACAGTTCAAAAAATTCACATATCATCCCAGAATGCATCATAAATTCAACAAGATATTCAAGAAGTACAACATCACCCTAGCCCCAATAGATAAATTCAGTTTAAAAAACTTATTATGCAACAACCTGAAAGACCCAGTACCTGAAAACAAGAAATCAGGTATATACAAAATCAACTGCTCAGATTGCAATAAGTTCTACATAGGAAAAACCAAAAGAAGTTTACATATCAGATTACAGGAACATATGAGATGTGTGAAATACAAACAAATAGAAAGATCAGTAATAGCTCACCATTTCTGGTATACCAATCATGAAATTTTACCAAATATAAAACTTAAAATCAGCCAGTAATGCAGCCGAACTCGATGTTTGGGAAAAGTTGCTAATTATAAAAAACAAACAGTATACTTTAAATTTCGAATTGCCGCCTGAAAACTCTCTTTGGAAGTACATCTCACAGACAACAGATGCCGCCACAGACAACCAGCTCACTTCAAGAAACCACGGATCCAACCAGTCGGATAACTGCTGGCGATGGGGACAAAACGTTCTCCGAAACATGTCCAAGTAAGGATAATTTAAGTGATGTTTGTGTTTGAATTACCGACTCATTACTTTGAAATGTTAAATACATCACTGTTTCTAAACTTTTGCTTCAAATAATATGATGTGTACAGTTTAATGAAACAATGCAGAGCAATATCAAAGCACTAATTCTAGGACTATTTTTCAATCCCTTGACAGAGAAAAAATCATATGGTGGTTCCAACAAGATTCTTTAGAAACATATATAGCTAACTCTTCATTAAATGAAATAATAGAGGTGTTTCATAACAGAATTATGTGTTCATTTGTGGCCCTCTTGTTCTCCAAACTAATGAAGTTACAATTTTTATGTGGAGTTCTTTGAAAGACAGTGTGTATTGTTCTCTCATATAATACAGAACTTATGATAACATCATGTAGGCAATTTCAAAGATTCTTGCCTGCTTAGACAAGTGAGTGAAAGCATTTTTACGAGGTGTGCGGACTGTTTGACATTAAGTATATTTCTAGCATCTACTTTAAAGCAGAGGTTTTAGCCTGGTTCTACCAGCACCATTTTCCTAGTAACTTTTGATTATATTGTATAATGGAGAGAGTACATGAATGGGTTACTATATAATACATAAAAAACTGAAGCTAATAACAGTGAAGAAATACAAATATTATAATAAAATATAATAATTTATTACAAACTTCACTTATCTTTTTAAGAAATTGATAAAGTCTTCACAGAACACAGGAGACTAGTTTCACAAATATTTATTTGCATCATCAGTATAATATATAGTCCGCATTATAGTTCAAACCACTAATCCAGGCCTTAAAGAACTTACACATTTTAAGTCGCCATTGAGATAGTTGTCTCAAATGTACATGAGAACTCCTAGTGGTTTACTGGAAGCAATGCGAGCAGTTGGAGAATTTAATGTTGCACTGGCACGTTGCTATGCTAGCTCAATGATTAAGAGTAACCATATGGAGACCGGGAGATCCTTGGTTCAAATCCTGGCTATGGCTTTGCATTTTTCAATTTGACTCTACCTTTCCAAATCTTGCCCAACACACAGGTAATGTGAAAGAACAATTAATTCTATTAATTGCACAAGTCTTGTTACATAGCAAGTTGAAGAACACTTCCATTTCATCTGCTTTGAAAATGTCCTTCGCATTATAGCCACAGCAGAGATTTCAAAGTCCTTCTGTTTCCAAAACTCTGTGGAGTTATTTTAACATCCATACTTTCACTGCATGTGTTTTGCCATGAAAGGTTATACTGCTTCTTGAAATAATCAAGCCAACCATTTGAATCATCAGTTATTCATGCATAAAGTTAGTGTTTCGTAAGCTTTTTCTTTTAGAATGTTTCCATCAATAGGAAAATTGTTGCTTCAGCTAGCTTCAAACCATTTCATTAAAATGTTTTTGTTTCTTCAAATGGAGAGCTACAAAAATTCCTTTGCTTCTTCACCGTGGATCTGCATTGTACTGTAAAGCCTAGAATGGAATCTTTATGTTTACAATGTATGCT
>CM060955.1:140669847-140824847 GCA_030765055.1 Mantis religiosa | reverse complement strand
GAGAATTTAATGTCAGGACGGCACGTTGGCCATGGTAGCTCAATGGTTTAGAGCGACTGGATGGAAACCAAAAGATCCGTGGTTCAAATCCCGCCCTACTACTACTACTACTACAGGGGGATTTTAGGGCTTATTTCGCCCGTGGGTTTATTTCACCCTGGCTTATTTCGCCCTATGTCTGCTTCAGGGGTGTACCTTCTTCAGCCTTGACTTTATTTGGAGTTGAGGGAGGACGGCTTTTTTGCTTTATTAGGCTATGTATGCATGTGTTAACAATTTGTCACTTGTTATTGGCTAATTGCAATACTGTTGGTATTTGTCATATTTTTATTTTATTTAATATCACATATATAATTTTTTTTCTTTAATATATTCTTTTCTTTATTTTATTATATATTTATATATATTTTTAATTAATTTTTTTTTTTGTCCATATATATAGTTTGGTTTTGTTTTTAGTAGTATGTTTTTTTTTTCCGGCTATGGCATTGAACTCTTCATGTTGACTATCTATGGAATGTAGTAGTTCAAGTACTAGTTATGGGGTGAGTGGTTACAAAATGTATGCATCTGTGGTGCTCTAGACATTAAAAAAAAAAACTAATTTGTTAATTCCCTTTACTTTTTTAATTACATTATGATTAGATGTTTAGAAAATACCAGGAAAACAAACATATCTTTTGACCATAAATTGTATTGGAGCAAATGTAGTTATAATTATGAATAATTAGTCCATTTTCTTGTAAAGATTATGTTGTCATTTAGGAGATTTTAGTTAAAACTTAATAAGTCTGATGAAGTAGTTGAAATTTAGCTTACTGGCCTCAAATGAATGTAATTGTAACATTAATAGTACTCAAAGTATACAAATTGAAAGAAGCATAGAGACAGTGAAGCACAAGTTAAAATAACAGTGTGAGTAAAACAGTGTATCAATATCTTGTCGATTTACTTTTATATTAATACTGCTATTCATTGTAAATGCATACATATAATTATAAGCTAGGGATTCTATTTTTTGCATGTATTTAGGAAAAGGTTATGCAAGGAAGGAAATTGCAGGAATACAAGTTCCACCAAAAGCTTTTTGTTTTGCCTGCAGTGTAAAGGTTGAGCAGGTAAGGTATGACATATTCTTTTGTCTGTTTAACCTTTCCATTGTTTTAAGCAAGAATGACATAATCATTGGCCTTTTGCTCCAGCACTCCTGAACAAGAAAAGCAGCTCGTCAAGGTTGTGATAGTGGGTGCTGGAATGGCAGGCCTTGCTGCAGCTAAAACACTTACAGATGCAGGAGTAACAGACTTTGTCGTACTTGAAGGTAATTTTGTATTTTCTTACATTTTTTAGAAAGCTTAAATTTAGCATTTGATTTAGATAATGTAATACACTTTCTATTTTGACATGTGCCTTGAATATTCCAGAAGCCATAAACTGACACCTGAGCTGCTTAGGCCAGCAACTGATTGTGTGACTGGCTTTCGGATTGGGGGAGGGATAGTGTCAAAACAAGCATATTATACTTATGTTTTATAATAGATGCTGTAAATGTTGTTGTTTAGCATGTATGTATTATCAAAATTTATGAATAAAATATTCGTTGATTGGCACAATTTATTTTAAAGATAAGTGTGTACAGGTCAAACCTGCACACCAAGAACAGAATTGAAACAAAAGCATAGCCATGAAATCTCATCATTTTCTGTGAATTCCACTGTAATGAGTCATTGGAAATGTTATCTGCAGATAGAATAGGAGAGGATACAATTTTATGGAGGGGATTTGGCATGTTGACCAGACTGATGTACCTATGCCCCACTTTCCTGATATCTACTTTCTATTCTCCTTTGTCTTGTATCTTTTGCCCCTTTTAGATTTTTTACCTTAGTCATGTTTTCTTAATGCTCCTTGCAAACTCCCACATACCCTTGACTTTTCTTTCTCCCTTAACTTTTAATATTTTTATAGCAACCATTTGTTCACTCATTTTGTCCCATTTTGGATATCAAATATCTGTCTCCATTTTTCTAATTCTTACATTTTACCAAATAATGTATCTTATTCTCCTTTCTTACATATGAAACATGTTCCCGATTCACTCCCTCTTAACTCTTTAAGAAACATTGTTCTTGTCCATTTTAAACCTTCTCTTTCTTTTCTGCTACTTTAGTCAATATAACCTTTTGTCCTCCATTCTTTCTTAATTTTTATAAATATATAAATTTAAGGATATATTGTCATGACTTCCCCAGATTTCTGTTTTTCTGTATCTTCTACTCTATTTCTCACTATTACAAAATATGTTATCATTATTTTCCACTAGTTGCCAAATTTGCCCATTTGCTATCTTCTCCAACTCTCCTCCTATAACCAAACAAATGAAATAAAAGCACACGTATGGAACTGCATTTTGGCTTATAAATATAATTTCTATAATAAATTGCCAGGAAAATTCCAACTTAAAACCTCAGAGCCTTTATTTAAAAGAAAGCTAAAACACATTTTTTGCAACATACTTTTACTCCATAGAAGAATTCTTGCCACTTTAAAACATTGAATTGTATTCTTATATGATACTATTTTTTATTGAGTGTGTTATCAACTGTTTGTATTATATCTTAAATTGTATTTACTATGCCGTAAAACAATTTAATTCCTGCTGGGAAATGAAATGAAAATAAAAATAAAATATCATATTTGAGAACTATTCATACTGTTATCATCATCTCGGTGTTCAGCCGAGAACTTTTGGTACTTCCCTGATATTTAGAAAATATATTAAGTATCCTGCAAAATTCAATTTATTTGCTCATTCTGACTTAATAAATTGAGTTGTAATGCTTGGTTTTTATATCTGCAAATATAATGCTACTGATGAGAAATATATATGTTATAAGTACTTGCATTTAGTTTCAGTAACTTTAAAGGCTAGATAGAGTCAAACTGAAAAATTCAATGCCATGGCCAGGATTTGAACCACAGTTCTACTGGTTTCCATCCAGTCGCTCTTACCCATTGAGCTACCATGGCCAACGTGCCTCCTGACATCAAATTCTCCAGTTGACTCATATATATTTTCCCGGTAAACCACTAGGGGCTCTCATATTCGAGATACACCAATTATGGCAACTTACTCTTGTAAGTACTTGTTAAACTCTTATTATTTAAGTTAATTGATGGAAATTAATCATATCTTCACATTAGCCGTGTATAGGCTAAGGTTTTGGATAGAGTCAAACTGAAAAATTAAAATCCATGAGAATTTGATGTCAGGACGGCACGTTGACTGGTAGCTCAACAGGTATGTGCAACTGAATGGAAATCAGGAGAACGGTGGTTTAAATCCCAGCCATGGCATTGAATTTTTCAGATTGACTCTATCTATCCAAAACCTTAGCCTATACATGGCTAGTGTGAAGAAATGATTAATTTCCATTGATTAACTTAAATAATTCTAAAGGCTGTTGTCAAAATGTTAACATTGCCAGAAGAGGAGAGAATATACTGCATTCTTGCATCTAAATTTATTAAGCAAGGGTGAAATGTAAGTATTACATCGGATAATTCAGTTATTAACTCACAAATGATTTTACAGCTTCAAACAGAGCAGGTGGTCGTGTCTGTTCAGTTCTGCTGAGAGACATTTGGGTAGAGGCTGGTGCACAATGGATTCATGGCGAGAATAATGAAATATGGAAACTTGCTCATGAATATAAACTTTTATCTGATGTCACATCTGCTGAAGGTGAAGGTAGGTGTTACGATTACTTAGACCTAATGCTTTTAGTTTGTCATTGGTAATACATGGTATGAACTGATTGTGATTAAATGCCTGAGAGATTCATTTCAAATTATAACTCAGAGAAAGATTTTATTTAATTCTCTCTCTTTACATACACAACTTCAAAAATGCTCCCTGATGTATTCAGTGCATAGAATATTCTGGGTCTCCTAATAAGTAAAACATGAATTTCTTGAGAAAATGTAAGGCAAAATTAAAGTTTGCAGAGACAAACTATTTCCATGTATAAATAAATGAAAGCTAAGTTGTACTAGTAGTGTAGGGGTATATCTGTGATTTATTGGTTTTACTTTAAATTGTGATAAGAAGATGCTGAGTAATATATTAAAACTTCAGTCATGTCAACTATTAAAACAGGAATGTTTTCAAGACCATCCAGCTCCATTATCAGCTGATCACCAACTGACCACTATTTTCACAGTTGGCTGTCATGTGGACCTCTTGTAATTGGCTCCCTCTTTCAGAATATTTCCTACATAAGTGCATTACAGCATGCACCATGCACATCTAAATTTAAAATATCTGAAATGTTATACGTGTTTGGAGGAATTTAGTAATAGTGACGTTAAAATTAATCATAAAAAATATTTGTAGATGGTTTAATGACACTCGTCACTTACTTTTTTTATATTATCGAGGGACTAGTTTCAAAGGCCATTGCCTCCATTTTCAACCAGTAGTCCATTGATAATATAAAAAAGTAAGTGACGAGTGTCAATAAACTGACTACAAATAGTTTTTATGATCTGAAATGTTCTTTATATGTTAATCTTCCCCCATGTTGGAATTTCAAGTTTCATTGTTAATGGTTTTAGTAATTTAATCTCATATCCAGTGCTGTGGTTCTAGAAAGAAAAGCAACTGCTGATTTTTCTAAACATTTTATGTTCCTTCTCTGTTCTATTTATCTAGTTTTTAAATTTGTTTTTGTCATTCCAGTATAGAATTTGTCACAGTCCTCACAGGACTGTGACAATTTCTATATATATATATATACACCTGATGTTTGTTCTGGTGCTTTGGTGATTTTTAAAAGTAAATTTGACAGCTTCTTGAGTGAAAATCTGTTTTGTGGTGCTAGTTTGATGTAATAATCCTAAAATATTTTTTCAAACTTAGGAATGCCCATGGTTTGAATGTAATTTTTTCGTATTTCCAGCTTTTATCCATCTTTTGAAGAGAAGTGATGTACTTTAAATTCTTTTGCTTGTAGTTCCACTTGATAATTTTTCTGACTGAATCTGGATTAAAACCATTTGTCTGCACTGTATTCAATAGCTATTTAAATCCCTCAAATCTAGAGATATGTTGGACCTAGAGGTATGTTGTTAAGTCTATGAGTCAAGCTTCCTAAAGCTGCTAATTTATGTGAAATAGGATTAAAACTATTGTGTTTTTATGTAATCTGTGTAAATAGGTTTCTGAAGATTCCAAATTGTAAGCTATCATTTTGTCAGATAATCATTAAATCTAAGAAAGGTAATTGACTGTCTCTCTCTATTTCCATTGTGAACTTTATGTGATAATTTTGTATGTTCAGCAGTTTTAAAGAATCAGTTATAAACTTTGGAGGGACTATAGTGAAAATGTCATTAACATATCTAGCCCAGAGTTTAAACATATATGAAAAGGCTTTTGTGATATGTGTCTCTAAATTGCTCATATACAGATTTGCTAAGAAAGGTGAAAGTGGATTACCCATGGCTAAGGATTTTATTTGTTTATAATATTTGTTATTGACTGTGAAGTTATTCGAACCTGAAACCTCTTGAATGTAAGGAAGATATGCTAGCCCCACACCACAGAGGCAGGAAAACTATACAGATATTAAGAAGCAAATTTTATATATATATTCTTACTATACAAATATAATAATTTGTAACATAAAGCTTCACTTATCTTAAAAGAAAATGATGAAAATTTTCTTATTAATTGATGAGGATCACGATTTCGTGAATATTCATTCACATCGTCAGCTCAAACAACCTCATTGTCAATGTTGAGTTGACAATGTGAATGAATATTCATGAAATCGCAATCCTCATCAATTAATAAGAAAATTTTCATCATTTTCTTTTAAGATAAGTGAATTTTTATGTTACAAATTATTATATTTGTATAGTATTTGTTGCTTCACTGTAACTAACTTCATATTTTACGTATACACTCGTAATTGATTTATTATTACTTCATATTAAGTTTATAAGTCTGTCATTGCCACTTATCATATACACTTTGTGCTGTTCCTAGGTGAGTTTTGGGACCTTTATAAGAGGAATAAAATATATAAAATGTATATTTGTCATGTTTAATGCATAAATTTCTATTCTATTTTAAGGCCCATACCTTCGTGATGATGGAGTAGAACTACCCTCCGATCTGGTGAATGAGGTTAGCTTTATGGTTGGTCAGATCCTGGAAGAATGTGAGAGATTTGTAGAGAAGCAAGAAGCTTCTCATCCAACATCCATTGGGCAATATCTCAGAGAGAAATTTGACCTCTACCTCAGTGAACAGTGCAGTGGAGATTCACCTGAGCAACGATGTATGCGTGAGGAGCTTTATGATTGGCATATTAGGTTAATATAATAATTATTGTAGCCCTTTTCTTCACCCACTAACTAAATATCTTCTCTTGCTTTGGTCATGTGTGTTGTACAGTAAATCTGCTGACACAAATTAAGAGTACTTATATATGGTAGTTAAATTATAATAAAACCTACTTAAGGCCTGTCTCTCCTTTGCTACTCACGCAACGGCTGCTGGGACTTCAGACTGACAATTTCCTCTCAAAAGTGCACCGGCACTAAACCTCCTTGGTATTGCTCTGTTATTCCGTGTGAGTCAGGTGCCTCTGTCGTGCAGTAATATGGTGCATCACTTATCTGTGGAAGAACTTTGTTTATTTGTAAACAATACTTCAAGCATGAATCTACACAGGGAGTTAGTTGAGAGGTTTCCGAATTCTGTACCACCTGCAAGGTCAACTATGCGTGTGGTCATAAATAAATTTGAAGCTTCAGATTCAGTGTTAGACAAGAAACATTTCAGCAAGAGTTCAGTGTTAACTGAAAATAAACTGGATGACATTGGTGTCGCTTTGAAGCGTCACCTTGAAAATTTGTGTAAAAAACTAGTGCAGAAAACGGGTGTATCTCAATCTTCTGTGAGAAATTCTACATGTCTGTTGAAACTGAAGCTCTATTGCTACCCGCACGTACAAGTGTTAAAGCCAAATTATCATGCTCAGTGTGTGAATTATTGTAACCAGGTTTTCCAGTCCATAGAAAGGGGTTTCACTGACCCACAGCTTTTGTTTTTCAGCAATGAATCTTGGTTTCTTAACTGGACGTGTGAATACTCACTACAGTCAATACTGGGCTTCAGAAAAACCTGTGCTAGAAGAATAATAGGGCCCATATTCTTTGATGAAACAATAAATGCAGAGCGATATCAGAGGTTAATTCAGAAGACATTTTACTGTCACTTGACAGAAGAAGAGAAACTGTATGGTTCGTTCCAGCAAGTTTCTGCAACAGCACATATGCCTACCGAATCATTAAGTGCAGTAAGAGAGATATCTGATGACGGAATAATTATTCTCTGTTTCATATAACCTTGCCCGGCTGAAATGTATCACTCCGCGTTCAACAACCCTCCCCCTCGCCCTAATTGGCTAATGCTTTCGCGCCATAGGCCATAGGTGGTGCCTTCCCATCACATTTAAAACTGCAGTAAACGTCAAATGCCAGGAGATAGCTAAAATCATGCAAATAAGTATATGAAGGCATGCAAAAATACAAGTTTATAATGAAACTGAACTCACGCGTTATGGAGAATCTGGTAATGGAGTAATCCCCTCCATCTCGGATTCTGATTCTGATTCTGCAGTAACAGTTTCGCTGTCGGAACTCTCCGTAGGGTTTATAATTATGCTCTCTATTACGTTGTTGACGATGCCATCCAGCTCCCACATTTTGTTTTCTTCTTTGAGCACATGATGAATAGCCTTTTTCCATGTTTCGTCGCTGATCTCCGAAAATGCTGTGGTAAGCAATGGCCTGATATCATTCAACTTAAATGTTCTATTGTTTCTCGCTACGAATCCTTTAATTTGGCTCCAAATAAGCTCAATTGGATTTAAAATCGAGTGATATGGTGGAAGCCTGAGTACCTCATGACCAGCTGACCTTGCCATTTCATCGATTACGTATTTATCACAATCGCTGGCATGCTTTACTACAAGTTCCAGTAGTTCTGCCTTAATAAGGGATTCATTTACAACTTCATTTTTTGCACGCAGCCACTCAATAATGTCTTGTTTCTTCCAGGATGTATTTGGTTTCTTTTCGACACGAACGCTATGGTAAGGAGCATTGTCCATCACAATTATGCTGCTTGGTTCCAGTTTTGCTAACACACTCGCAAACCACTGCTGAAACACATGTCCATTCATATCTTCATGGTAATCACCGGTTTTCTTTGACTCAAACAGTAGTAGACCATCTTCCACAAAACCACTATCACTTCCTATATGAGTGACAGTCTTCGGCCACTGGGATTTTTTAAACCAGAAGACATACCTTGCAAAAATGCTTGTCTTTCAGTCTTAATAGTCGAGTCACGCCATAGTTTACTTGTCGTAAGCCCTTCATTCACCCAAGTCTCGTCTAGGTAGTATATTTTGCGATTTGTATCCCGGTATTGTCTGATTGTCCTTAAATAACGTCTTCGCCACACAGCAATATTGCCTCTGTCTCTCAGTACATTTTTCTTGCCCCTTTTTTCATTCACAAACCCCAGCTGTATAAGCAATCTATACAGACTAGATCTGCTGAAATTTGGTAAATCTGCATCCTCATTTACAGCAGACAAAATTTTATTTATGTTAGGGAGTTCGTTTCTAAAGAACAAACTATGCACATGACGACGTACAGCAGTTTCAACGAACTCATCGCATTCTCCAAGCACGCGCTTTTCTTTATTCCTGCGTTTGCCTGGAGTGGTAAGTTTTCCTGTTTTCTCAACTTCACGTCGCGATGTTCCTATGGACCTAACACTCACACCTGTAAGTTCGGAGCACAACTGTTCGACTTCCCTCACTAACAAAGATGGATTCTTCTCTGTGAGTGCATTAAACACATGCAACACAATTCTTTTTTCACCGCTTTGTAATGGCTTACCCTTACGATGCTTCAGCGAAAAACTGGCGGTAGACTCTGCCATTATACATATAATAAGTACATGCGCAATAAACGATGGATAAAATAACGTATCTCTCGAACACGCACAGTACACCTTCTAATGACAATACATGACTAATCCAGTTCAGAACAAGGTCAGTGATAAAACTCATATAAACAAATATAAACAAATATATGTAATTCACTACCGCTAAAGCACGTGCTCTTGTGTAATCAGAAAGGCAGGCCTAGATGCAAAGGAACCTCCTCTTTACTTTGTTTAAGAATTAACATGCATTTCAGATAAATTAACTCTGTTGCGTAATATATTTAATTGAAACAGTTATGAAAGTAAATATTTGACAATTCTCTTTCAACATATAAAGATATATCACCATGTTAAATAACGAACTAATTTTTACTGCAAAACAGTCTCTACCAAACAGCAGCCAATGAGAGGAGATGAGGTCACGTGACCGTTAAGAGATTACCGGGCAAGCTTACGTGAAACAAGGTATAGTGCTGAATTGTGAGCCCCTCGTCCTGACCTAAAAGTTGTGACTTTTATATATAGGGCTCTTTAAAAGGCAAAGTGTATTGTTGCAGTCCTTGCACACTAGAGGAACTTAAGGAAAACATTGTGCAAGGAATCATGTGAATATCTGCTGCCGAGCTTTAGAGAGTGAGTGAGAATATTTACATGAGATATACTGCCTGTTTGAGAGCAGAAGTTAAAAATTTCCATCATCTATTATAAGGTAAGGATTCTCATCTGACCCTGTTGGCGTAAGTTCCCCGGGGCCCTGTTGGCGCATTAGAGAGAGGCCGTGAGTGGTTTCGATTATAATTTAACTACCCAGTACATGAACTGAGTAAGAAACTTAATGGAAACCATCATTTCATATTTATTTGCAGTGACATTTTGACATGCGCGAGGAAGCAAATTATTTAACCCTTTTCAGTTCCCATGGTAATTACATTGATTAATTTAAAAATCATTGCATGAAAGCAGAAAATATGGCTGCAAGAAATTTTTAATGTTGGTCAGTAGTCCATTTTTATTGCTACAGTGACCCGGAGTCCAGAATTCACAGCAGTTGTCTGTTATCCAGAGTATTGCAACTATCCAAAAATGTTGATATTCTACTTGTCTTATATTTATGTTCTCTACTACTTATCCATAGAACGAATGAATTTATTTCAACTTTTGAACAAATACATAAACAGATTTATATAATTTTAATTTTATTTTATTTTTAAAATATGAATGGATGTAAATAGTTAAAATAACAATAAAATTAAAATAACATCTAAATAGCTTAAAAATGGTTGATGCCAGAAGAAACTTATATGAAATAAATTCTGTATTTTAAAGAGATGATGCAGTGGTTCTTATGAAGACTGAGCATTGAGAACTCTTATTAACTACAGGGTGACATGATAAAGTAAGAAACACGAGGAGTTTTAAATTAATAAATTAAATTTCCATTCAAAATGTTGTCTACTTTCAGTATAAAATCAATTTATATAAAGAATAAGCATATTTTAGATTATATGAATATCTGAAAGTACTTGTAACATATAAAACGACACATATGAATTATTAATTTTTAGATGAGTCGTATTTATTACACATCTGCTAATGGGGCAAAGAAAACGAAAGGATGCTACCCCTTTCCCGGGGTATTAGTTTCCTACCATACTTACAAAATCACAGACCACATAGGGAAACTCTTGTCCATATACATCAGAACAGTTTACAATCCCACCCACAGGATAAAAGAATATCTAAAATCTGTGAAGGACAAACGACCACCCCTCAGTTCAGTAGATGTTCACAGAATACTGTGTAGCTGCCGTCAAGTCTACATAGGCACAACCAAGCATGGATTAAAAACATGATTAAAAGAACACAAACATAACTGCAGGCTAGAGCAACAAAAAATCTACTGTAGCAGAACATGCCCTTCAAAGGAGTCATGACATCTGCTTCAAAGAAGACTTCACTACCAGTTCATAGGAGAGATTTCATGCTACACTTTGTCTTGAGGCAATAAAGATATATAAACATAAAGCATATTTCAACCATAAAGAAGAGATGAGCAATGTGTATAAAACATAAATACCAGCACTAGAATACCTACAAATCCCGAAACAACCCTCAACAATGAGCAGCAAAGGAAAGGATGACACAGCTGGAAACACTGTGATTAGATGTTCACCTGCCAGTCGGTGACGAGGGGGCAGTATGTCTTGGATATACGTAAAGGAGGCAGACCCACTGCCTTTTACTCTTCATTGGATCCTCTGTGGATGCTCAACACAGTTTTGAGCAAAATGTCAGGAGAAATTCATAATTTTTGACAACAGCCTACAAGCCCAGAAGAAACTACTACAAATGGATGCTGGTCGTGAAAGCCTAAGCACATACATATTTATAACAAACCTTACAGAAGTACTTAATGATCCATCTTTATGGTAACATGGCTGAAATTATAATAATTGTAAAATCTTTTTATACATAGTTACTACCTGCATGTAACAGGTTACCAAATACATTTATTATACATTTCAATGATGTATAATCATATCAGTGTAGATTATGTATTCTATACTGCTGATAATATAGGTTATACTGTAACAATCTACTTCCATCAGTTTTAGTTCTGAACATAATGTAGATATTAAAATGGGGCAGCAACAACAAACACATTAACATGGGTAATATTTCTCATTAAATACAATATAAACAAATATTAAACATACTTAAATAACTATTTTAACAATTATAATTGACAAATTACCATTCTAACCTTTAATATTCTGCCACAAAGGAATAATACTATAATCTATATGTATGAAGTTTTTCTGTATCTGTTATGGTCTATCAGCTGTATATAATTATACAAAAATCGTTCAGAATGGAGAGGGAATACACAGACTATTTGCTGAGAACTCAAGATATACATTTTGCTACTCATATAATATCTCAAACATGATATTTTAATCAAATTCCATAGAACCATTAAAAAAACAGGAGATCACTCTGCGTAAAGGATAGTTTGTATTTGGGATTTTATTAAAAATATTCATGTCACATCCTTGGAATTTGCTAAGCTTAAATACAGTATGAGTGAATAGTTATGAATAAAAGCGTTGTTAACAGTGAAGCTAATTTCGTGTATAAAGACTAAAATTGAGTCACACCCTTTAAAACTTGTAACTTCACTCACGTCTGTTTAAGAAATCAGGAATGTTTTCGAGACTGTTGCAGTCTCATCCTCAGCTCCCTCTGAGTTGGTTCCCTCTCTCGGAAGATTTGTTTACATAACTTCAATAAAATGAAATGTGTAGTGTTTAACGCCCGCTTTTACTACATACGGCACCGCAGGCGATGACACTGATGATACTTGAGATGAAGATGGAGCACCGGTGGAATG
The DNA here is from genome assembly GCA_030765055.1 of Mantis religiosa. NCBI lineage: Eukaryota > Metazoa > Arthropoda > Insecta > Mantodea > Mantidae > Mantis > Mantis religiosa. Next base: position 140,812,422 of record CM060955.1, on the reverse strand, counting down.
AAATGGCGGGGGAAACCGGAGGTCCCAGAGAAAACCTGCCACAGCGCCGTGTTGTCCACCACAAATCTCACTTGCGGTTGCCTGGGATCGAACCCGGGCCGCCTTGGTGAGAGCCAAGCGATCTAACCACTGAGCCACGGCGTGGCCATAACTTCAATAGACCACTTTCGATGGCACATCAAAATTTAGAATATGTGGAATGTTTTTTATAATTAAAATTTTTTCCCATGTTCTAAGTTCATGTTTTGTTGACAATGGTTTTAGCAGTTTGATCTCCTCTCCGATGTGGTGGTTATCATTCCAGAAATGAAAAGCAACTGCCAATTTTTTTGTTTGTTTATATTTTATATTCCTACAGTGTTCTGTTAATCTAGTTTTTAAATTTCTTTTTGTCAAACCAATATAAAATCTGTCAGTCTTCACAATCTATCCTATAAATGCCTGATTTTTGTTCTGGTGAGATTGTGTTTTTTAAGGGATTATTTAACTATTTCTTGAGTGAGAATCTGTTTTGTGGTGCTAGTTTGATGTCATAATCTTTAAATATTTGTTCAAACTTCAGAAATGCCCAAGGGTGGAAAGTGAATTTTTTATATTTCCAGTTTTTATAACAATATAATGAGGAATTTACATATATTTTAAATACAGCACAAAAAAAATGGTTTTAATCCAAACTCAACCAAAAAAATGATCAATAGGGACTATAAGCAAAATAAAGCAGATCACTACTCTTCAAAACATAAATAAAAACTGGAAATACAAAAAATTCACTTTCCACCCATTCCAATTTCACTTTTATCTCCGTGCAAGTTTTCCCATCTAAAAGTAAAAAGTGAATTACTGAAAAATACTGCACTTTTTCCATTTTAGCAAAAACATGTACAATAAATATTGAGATGTCTGTAAAATCCAAACCAACCCATGAATCAGCACCAAATTTGTTTTGACATGTAACAAATGACAGTACATGATGATAACACATTCTTCCCTTAGCAACACCATATATTTTGAAAACAGGTACTTATTGAATCACCCTTGTACCTTTGGTAGATTTGTTTCATAGAGACAGAACTTTTATGACATGTTTAATTCTGAATATACTTTATATGATTGAGCAAGAGACATTTTTTAGGTTTCAGGTGATTGACAACAGCTGTAATCTGCTTGATAAACTCTCTGCAAGATCATGGGGGAAATATGCCTTCACTGGGGGTGAAGCATATGTAAACTTCAAGTCTGGATACAGCTCATTAGTGAATACATTGGTGAAACAGCTACCTGCAGGAACTCTGCATTATAACTGTCCTGTGGTTAAAGTGAATTGGCAGAAAGCATGCAAGAAAAAAAATGCCAGAAGTTCTAGTGAACCTTCTGTAACAGTGCACTGTGATGATGGAACAAAATATCAAACAAACCATGTCATTGTAACAAGTTCTTTAGGCTATCTTCAAGAAAATCATAAATGTTTGTTTGAGCCTATGTTGCCGCAGACAATGGTTCAGGTAAGAGAACTTGATGTTAAGCTTTTTACCATTTCTTTTCATCTTATTTTTTCTGTACCACTTACCTTTGTAGAAGAAGAAAGAGCATAATCATTATATAGAATAAAAATAAATATTTCAGAAAGTGGAGCGCCATTGTTATTGAAATTAGGCAAACCAGTCAACCCTGTATACACTTATTATTTTAGTTAATTGATGGAAATTAATCATTTCTTCACACTAGCCATATATAGGTTAAAGTTTTTGATAGAGTCAACATGAAAAATTCAATGCCATGGCCGGGATTTGAACCACGGATCTCCTGGTTTCCGTCCAATTGCTGTAACCCATTGAGCTACCCTGGCCAACTTGCTGTCATGACATTAAATTCTCCAATTGATTTGTATATCAAGTATTTCTCATAGTAAGTTGCCACAAACAGTGTATCTCGGATGCGAGAGTCCCTAGTGGTCTGCGGAGTCAATTAGAGAATTTAATGCCATAACGGCAAGTTGGCAAGTTAGCCACGGTAGTTGGCCATGGGTTAGAGTACTGGACGGAAACCAGGAGATCCGTGGTTCAAATCCCGGCCATGGCATTGAATCTTTCATGTTGACTCTATCTATTGTATACACTGTTCTTCACTTACGAGTTTTTTTTATGAAGACTAGTTTCTGGGAACTTTTTCCCTATTCTCAGTTCTGTGCTCGCCAGTTGACCACAGAAAGAAAGAAAAAAAAAAACATAGTGGGTTAACTATGAAGCCTGGGACTTGAGTACTTACAGCATAGTAAGTTGCTACAAAAAAAAAAGGGTGTGTATCTCATTATATATGAGAATCCCTAGTGGTTTACCGGGAAGTACACGAGTCAGTCAGAGAATTTAATATCATGTCAGCATGTTAGCCATAGTAGCAACTAGATGGAGATTGGGAGGTCCGTGGTTCAAATCCCGGCTATGGCATTGAATTTTTCAGTCTGGCTCTATTCATCCAAACCTTAGCCTACACACAGCTAGTGTGGAAGAAATAATTAATTTCTTAATATGTTGTTCTGCAGATATTTTTGGCTCCATCTGCTCCAGAGCATTGAAGTCACCATGATTCATCTGCGTTTTCACTGTAGTTTATTTAATAAGTATTTAGAGTGTATTTTGTCTCCTTATAAGTTCATATTATGTATTAACAATCATAAATTCATGTTTTATGATTAATTTGTGGAAACTGTACCTTAGCTGCCTAAAATTTTGTTTTTAAGAACCTAAAAATGTCAGGTCTATCAATGGCTATAATTATCGTAAAAGATTTCAGTAATTCAAGAGAAATTTATGCTTATAATTTTTTTATACTTTATAACATAATCTGCGATGAACTGAAGGTATGCACAGCCACATTTCCAGTTCAAATGATAGAAGTCTCTCATGTTTCTTTTTTTGTTTCACATAAGTGGTTAATATACATTCAGACTGGAATGGTCTTCAGATTTGCCCTTTGATACATTTGTGTGTCATGTGTACTTACTGCCCTAAAGCAAGTGTATACCAGTGAGCAGTTATTTATATTGTAAATATAATAAATTTTTATTTTGTTCTGTCTAGGCCATTGAAGAGATGGGTTTTGCTACAATAAACAAAATATTTCTTGATTTTGAAGAGCCATGGTGGAGCCCAGATATAAAAGGTTTCCAGCTGGTTTGGTCCAAAGAAAACAGGATAGTTCCAACAAAGGAGAATGTAAGTGAATCTTTTAAAGTTTTGTATTATTAGATGTTTGCTGTTTATACAGTGGGTAATCATAGAGTTCATATATCAGTGAACAAGAGAAGAAATAGGTTTATAGTAGAGAAAGTGCTGTAGTTGGGCCAGTACGGGCCAGTATGGGCCAGTACGCCGTACCACCTAAAATTTGAACATTTGTAAGCTACCATCTAAATTCGTAAAGCGATAGAATTAAAGAAAAAAATAATGTTTATTGATTGTTCTCAGTACTGAACTGGAATGGCAACAGTTTTTATATTAGCCATAAAGATTCTTGGTATAACAATGAAGAGTCAGGTGGTACAAACTGCAATTCTTGAGTGACCTTTGGTGAGTACCACTTAAACTTTTTTTCCAGTTTGGTGAAAACATATTTTCCAACTACAGCACTGAGTATAGAGCAAAAAGTGTCCATTCAGATCTAGTATAACTTACCATTGTGGAACCCTACCAAAGTGCAAAATACAGAACAGTGCAAATCTTAAGAGAAGTGTGACACCAAAAATAGTTAAATGAAATGATATGACTCATTTTTCAACATATGATAATCATGAATGAGTACTTAGGGTATAATTATAACTGAGGCATGGAGTGAAAACACTTTAATCAATGCCACCAAAGAAAAATCAAAGGTCATGGATGAATCAGTGTTCAGTGTTTACAGAGACTTCAATGATATCCTGCATCTGTCAAAGCATGCATTACCAAGACCTAAACAGATTACGAGAGGCTTTTAAGCACCACTCATTAAGGAATTCATGCATGTTTAAAATGTGACAGCAAAATTTTTTAACACATGAGAATTCTTACAGTACTTTAAGACTTTAAATTTTGCTTCTCCCAACAAGTTTACCATATATACTTGAAGCCAATCAAGAAGGGATTGACAGATGGGAGCCACATGGTGCAAGGCTTCAAATGAATGGTAGGGGATGGATACAACATGATAGAAATGAAAAGAACAATTACAGCTAAGACTTTTCCATAGTTCTGGTAGATACAAAAATTTTGTTGCTGATATGTAATATCAGATTATCATGTGCTAGCAGGTAACCCAGCAGTAAAACTGCACCTTATCTTCTGCTATCACTGCAGTATAAACAATGTCTTCCTCTAGCCTAAGTGTGATTGCAATGCTTCAGCTAGAGATTGCCTATATATTGACATGTTCCTTTGCATCATTCTATTTATATGGTTTATTGCCTTCTGTTACACTTATTTGAATCTATGTATCTATAAGTGTGTTGCAAGTATTTGCAATTGTGCTACACTTTTAATGTATATTTGACTATATACAAAAATAGTAGCAAAGATTACATAGCAAAACAAAAAATTGAGCTTACTCGAGAAACAAATAAAGCTATTTGGTAAAGGTATGCAATTAAACGACAAAACGGGAAATAATATGCAGTGCATCAGCAGCAACAACACCAATACAAGTCACAGTTAATCAGCAGCATTTTCCCATTAGAGTATAACCTAATGCGCTCTCCATATGATCACAATATGTGGCAATGTAGCCTATCACTTTTTTTTTATATATTCTTAATGTTAGGTCATATTGGATGATGGATGAAATGGGTGAAATGATACTCAAATGAGACCAGGGTCCGTAGGGCTTAGAGTTACCAGACATTCATCTTTCAGGAAAAAGCCTTATCCAGATAACTCACCCTGACCGAGATTTGAACTCGGGACCTCTTGAATACAAGACAGACACATTACCACCTACTACGCTATCAGGGTGAGCATTGCCTATCGCTGTGAAATGTCAGTTCCCTTCTTGATCGGCTTGAGTATAGTGCTCAGATTAAAATCTCACAGGTCTTTTCAGGATGCCAAAGATATGATAAAGAGAGCTGAAGCAGTTTTTCAGTTTTTTTTTTGTTTATTTTTAAGTTAGTTTTTCAAAGTTTTATAAAAAGTTATATGCTCAACTTACCCATCAGTATCAGAAATGTATAGCATAATCATATAGGAGAATTTTTATTTGCCTGCAGCATCTAGTTATAGTTAATTTATTTGTACTCAAAGATACAATACTTCCTTACAATGCCAGTTAATTTTTCAATTCTATTCTAAGTACAAACTTGTCAGCTGCTTATGTTTACAGCTAGTAGTAGTATTGGCTCCCTGGTCATTTACCTTTGTTCTAGCCCTTAAGCATCCTTGACCTGTTATTCCGTTGTATCTTCCATTTCTGTACCTCTTTACTTTCTTACCCTTGTCATTCATTTCTCTTTTATTTTGTCTGAAAACTTCCTCACTTCGCTTATTCTTTTCTCTCCGTTCAACATGAGCATTTTTATAGTTACTACACAAGCCCTTTTATTATCCCAATTCTTATCCCATATTGGTTTTCTCCAGTTTTCTATTTCTTTGCATTCCACTGCATAATGCTCTATGTTTATTTTCTTTGAACATAAAATGTATTCCTTTGGTGAACTCTCCTTATATCTATCACATAGGTCAGTATATGTTTCCCTTCCCCATTCTCTCTTCATTTTCTGAATACATTCAGTGATTTCTTACTTATCAAGTTTCCCCATGTCACTGTCAATGTCCTCTACTCTATTCTTAATCATTGACCAAAAACCCTTTACATTTCTCTCTCCCTCCTGCCAGTCCTCCATCCCTTTTCTATCCATCATTCTCTCTAGCTCCGACCACCAGCTATCCTTACTTGTTGTATTCTATTTAGTTTATTAGTAGAGCATCAGCACACAAAGCTGAACATCCTTGTTTTGAATCCTAGTTGTGATTTAAGTTCTCACTATATAACATTGAATGGGAGCACATTATGAAGGATAAATCCTATATTGAAGCTCGTATTTTTAACTACAGACTTGCGACTATCCAAATTAATTGGTACTGAAACTAACTCAGATTTGTAAGAGCTTAGATAATTTAAAGATTAATATGCTAATTGGTCGCAAATTATGAACAAAATTCCTAAAAGTGTATACTAATTGTTAATTGCAACATATTTTGGAGTATTTTATGCAGTTTAATTAAAAGATACATAGAATGCAGTATTAATGAGGTGATGTTTTGAAAAGTTTTTACAGCTTTTTGGACTAGATTCTTTTTGCTTGTTCATTATGCTATAGCAGTTTTAATCCTCTTGAGTTCCTCAATGTGATATTTTCAGAATAATCTCATCAGTATGTATCCTCAATATTGAGTTTTGTAGCTATTAATTTCTTTGGTTTTCAGCCTTCCTCCTGGACACGAGATTTAACAGGATTTGATGTTCTCTCTACACATCATGGAGTGCTACTTGGTTGGGTTGGTGGGAAAGGAGCTGAATTAGTTGAAGATATTTCTGAAGAAGAAGTAGGAAGACATTGCACAGAACTGCTGCAGAAATTTACCTCTAATAGAGCCATACCATTGCCTAAAAGAACTGTGCGGTAATTAATGCTTTACTGTGTAGATTTTGGCTACGTTTTGTTCACTGCATTTTCATCAAAATATTTACTATTATAACTGTTTTATTACTGTTCCAGAAGAAAGCATAAAACACAGTAGATTTTCTTTCTTTTCAGGACACAGTGGCATACTAATAAGTTTATATGTGGGGGCTACAGTAATACCAGCAGTCTTTGTGATGAGTCAAACAGCGGACCAAGTAATCTAGCAGAACCAATTTGGGATGTTGAACATCAGGTAATCTGCATATAGTACATGACTCATCAGAGATTGAATTTGGATTTGATGCATTAAACATTCTGAGAAACATAAGGTATCTTAATACATATAAAGCCTGCCTCGGTAACATAGATGGTAGCATCTCTGCCTCACCTTCATGAGGTCCCAAGTTCGAATCTCGGTCAGGCCGAGTTACCTGGATAAGGGTTTTCCCTTGTCCTGAAAGATGAATGTCGGGTAACTCTAAGCTCCATGGACCCCGGACTCGTTTGAGCATCATTCCACCCATTTCATTCATCGTCCGATATGACTTAACGTTGGTGGATGTAAATTACAACAACAAAAAATACATAAAAACCAGAAGCTAATAACAGTGAAGCAATACAAATATTACAATAAAGTATAATAATTTGCTTCAAACTTCACATACCTTTTAAGAAATTGTTAAAGTCTTTACAGAACTCAAGAGAAGACTAGTTTTGCAAAACAAGTTATAACTGACAATGCAAAAGGTATTTGCAAAACTTGTCTCTTGTGAAGGATTTACCAGTTTTTTTAAAAAAGATAAGTGAACTTTGTAGCAAATTATTATATTTTATTGTAATTGAAATTGGCTCTGGCACAAATTAGTAGTCATTACAAGTTCCAGTCATAGGATAGAATAGGATGGAATCTTATTGAGGGGATTCGCTACATTGACCAGACTATCATGCCTAGCCCTCAAGTGGGGCATCCTCGGGAGGAAGTTAGAGGTGAGGGGAGACATGGCAGCCATCCCAAGAAGTCACAAGAGTGTAGTCTCTATAATTGACTAGTTGGAAACTCCCCGGCAGGCCAGTAGAACTTGCATCCCATCCACCACAGTGCTGAAACGGCCCACTAGGCCAGCCTAGAGACCAGGGACCATCCTACCAGAGGAGGAGGTGTTTACCAGGAGCATACCATCTTGCCATGTAGTGCCAAAACTCCTACAACACTTCTACCCTGAAAGAGACCACCAGATAAGAGATGATGTGAAATGATAATATAGATGAAATGAGGGACAGGAAATTCAGGGAAGGTAATCAACTTAACCAGCATTTGCCTGGCGACCCAGGAAATCCTCAAAAAACTTATGGGTCAGGGAGCCTGGCCACAGGAAGGGAATCCGGACCTCCCGAATGTGGGCCACAGATGAAACTGCCTGAGCCATGCTGCTCGCTTTAAGTTCCAGTCATACTAACTAATGTTAACTAATAGTGTATTATGTTATTGACTGATGATTTTATGCCTCGTAGCACCAGTGTTGTTCAGTTAATTTCTTAGGATTCAGACTAAAGACAGCATTTTTTTATTTCTGTAACTCTATACAAATAGCTAAACACTCATAACAATATTTGATTCACTTGCACTGCATAACTCGGGCAACACATTGTATAATAATTATAATTAATACTTTATGTTAGCAGCGTATTAAACACTGTGCCACATTTGATCCATGTGTTACAGCATCCAGTTTTGCTACTTGCTGGAGAAGCTACTAGTGAAGACCACTTCTCTACAACACATGGGGCATACGAGTCAGGACAAGCACAAGCAAGAGTTATCTTGAATCATCTTAAAGCATAATGTAGACATTTATTAGGAAGTTGGAGTAATTTTTTAAATGTATTATTTATTCTAGAACAAGCAACATGCTTGCTTTAAGTAGCGAATAAAACTAAGTCAAATACCACCTAAAGGGGAAAGGGTAAGACAGAATGGTGCAACCTTCCCCCTCCCTGTGAAAAACAAACTATTTTGCATATTCTTTGCAATACTTCAGCAATATTTTATTGTTTTTATAACTAAATGACTATCATGTTAAATGCATAACAGGAAGTGCAATTAAATGTAGAATAAGCAAGTGTGTTGTAATTATAAATCATGTTTCACAATAAATAAAAAAGTAAATATTAAAGATTTGATTACATTATCCCCTTTACAGAATCATTCCATTAATTTCCATGCCTTCCTCTTGTAATGATTGGAATAAGCACAAAAGTGAATCGAGAAGATATTGACACATTGCTTCACTCACACTGTTTTTTCACAGGACATGTTTCAAGAGCTTTTGCTCTTATCATCAGCTGGAACTCAACTGGTGCAAATTGTAGTGATTTCCTCTTTCTCCGTATCGTCAATAGATGGCATGATGTACTTTTAGATGTCCGGTGGTGGAGTTTCAAAATTCATTACTCTATGATGATTTTGAATGAAAAGCCACTGCTGATTTTTTTCACCCCATAGACCTTACCGTATGGAAAAAAATCTTCATTTACAAAAATTGTCATAGAGTAATGACATCTTTGACAAGTACATCATGCCATCTATCGATGATACGGAGAAAGAGGAAACCACTACAATTTGCACCAATCGAGTTCCAGGTGATGATAAGAGCAAAAGCTCTTGAAACATGTCCTGTAAAAAAAACAGTGTGAGTGAAGTAGTGTGTCTTCTCGATTCACTTTTGTGCTAAGTTGTGCTTCACTGTCTCTACGCTTCTTTCAATTTTATACTTTGAATGATTGGAATATTTTCACCAAACTATGGAAGCTGTGGTAGGTTTATTATAGGACATAATAATATGGTTAATTAATGTTCTTTGCAACGTGGTAGCTATATCATTTTTAAGTTATTCTTCCTAGTTCAATATTTTATATAATTTTACAGGTTGTTAATATCTTAATTCTCATACATTCCTCTACATGCTTTTATTATTTGTTCACTTTTTCTGATTTACTGCAGAGGAAGATTGCTTCTATGTGATGCAGTTCATATTGAATAAAAGGCATCAGCTGACTACTTTATTGTTATTAAACCCACGTTAATTGCTAAAATTGTATAAAATAACAAAGTTAAAATATAATTACAGTAAAACTTAGTTTACTCGGATTAACTGGGACTAGGGCTGAACCGAGGTAACAAAAACCGGGGTTATCCAGAGAATGACAGAAAAATGATTTAGGAAAAAAAATGTACATCACCAAATATTTATAATGAAGTTTAGAAATTACTATCGGTACACTTTCACCTAAAAACTATACACTGTGTGTACTGTAATATTCTTTGTATTTGCACTGTACACAATATAGCTACAGTCGGTAGCAAAAAAGTTGCAAGCTTCTGCTGTTTCAGTTTAGCGTATCTCTTACGAGTAGTGCAATCTCAATCCACTTTAACATTAGAAGTTCATTTGGCAATGTTTCGGCTTGAATCTCAAAATTAAGCATCAATTTTTCTATGTTTGCTACTGCTTGTGCATGGCTCAACAGTATGTGAATCTGAATACTCTTCATTTTCATTTTCAATAACATTGCATGATGCAATAATGCCTTCCTCTGTAATTGGTTTATAACTTCTGTCACTGTCAATTTGCAACAGATTGTCAATGTCTTCTTCAGCAACTTAAGGACAGCCATCAATATTTTAATGATATCTCTAAAATTTTCTTCCACACTTATTTTTTCTCCTTCTTCAGTCTTGTTTTCTGGCAAGTCACACACACCTAACCACAACTTTTCATGATTTTATCAAAGTTTCTCTTCCAATCTGGTCCCAAGCAGTTGGGGTGAGAGCAATGAATTCACCCACTGGCAAGAGAATTCAAGTAATGCTACTGAGAATAGCAATTTATCGTCTGTAAAACAAGTCTTCATTTACAACGCTATAATAATATATTTCTTTTCTCAAAAACTTGTCTGAGTTAACAAGGTTTTACTGTAAATATAAAATGCTTGTATAGTAACTCCACACACTTTGTGACAATTTTCTTTTGTTTGTCTCTCATTCGTAACAAAAGCAATGTTAGAAGTGAATTTAGTGCTTATGCATTACAGGTGTCTTTGAGTACATGTTGTAATAGTGCCACCAGATAAATGCGCAATACAGCAGTTAAATTTCATGCACGATTTGTATGTGGTTAGATGTATTCTTCAAGCAGAAAAACTGTGCAAAAGTTTATCAAGAAATTCATAAAAATGAGTTCAATTCCCAGTAAGTAAAGGGTAAAGTAGTGCATGATTACTGAGAAAAAATTAAAGTTGGGAGATTGATTTTAACCTTCTCCTTCGAAATCTTTCACAGGAAATAGCCATTTCAATGAGCTCAGAATGTGACATACTGAATTCTTAATGTTCTATCTATAAGTTCACTGTGTCTATAACTCATACGATAACAAGAGTTAACAACATTTCGTAAACACATTTTGTGGAATATTAATGATGGAATAATTAATTCAAATTTAATAAAATAGTCTATGAAACTGATTTCAGTGCAGGAAATTTCATCTTATGATTAGAAAATCAGGGTGAATTTTCTGTGGATGCATTACAGAAATAGCATTCATTTTTTAACTGACTAATCTGAAGTCAGGATATATTTTTAGCAAATTTCTGCAACCAGACATAAGATGCAAAGACATGAAATTTCAGCCAGGAAGTTTTTGAATATGGTATAGTTAGTAAGAGGTTATGGCTTGCATGGTTGCTGTATGTATGGGTAGGATTAGGATTTCACTACAGAGGGGATTCGGTACATAGGCCACCATATTGGGCCCATTGTGGCTATGTCCCCAAGTGGGGCACCCCTGGGAAGAAGGATGAGGCGAGGGGAGACAGAGGGCAGCAGACCCAAGTAGCCATGACAGTGCAAAGGGCAGGGTCCCTACAGTTTACTTAGATAGAAACTTCCCCTGACAGGCCAGGACAACGGAGATGCTCCCTACTGCGGGATGGCACCGAGCCCCAAAGATTCCAGGCAGGCGGTCCTGAAATGGTTCCAGCAGAGGTGTGGAGACCGGCAACCAACCTACCAGAAGAGGAAGTAGTTTACCTCAGAGCATATCATCCCGTCATGCACCGCCAAGACGCCTACTGACAAAGTGTGTAAATCAAAGCACTACACTTTTGAAGAACTGCAATCAAATATCAGCAGAAGAAATAACTCGTTTAGATGCTGATTTATAGTGTATGAAAGACAATTTCTTAATGTGAGAGATGTGTGGATATAAAACATTTCATCTCTCACTTTCTTCTCGGGCAGCAAGCCAGGTGAAAAGATGATTAGACATCAACGTTTCGGGAGTGTACATCTCTCCCATCATCAGGATATTTATAAAATGTTATACCACAAATGAAATACTGGATATAACACAACTAGTTCGAATCTTGGTCAGGGTGAGTTATACCTAGATAAGGTTTTTTCCGGGGGTTTCCCTTATCTTTCAAGACAAATGTCGGGTAGTTCTAAGCTCCATGGACCCTGGACTCATTTGAGCATCATTTCACCCAGTTCATTCACCATCCGATATAACTTAAAGTTGGGGCGGACGTAAATTAAAAAAAAAAAACTATAAACAAAGACAAAACACTATCAAAATTTGCATTACTGAACAAAAGACTGTTTTCAGTAATACGAATTTTGATAGTGTTTTGTCTTTGTGTATAGTTGTGTTATATCCAGTATATAATTTGTGGTTATAACATTTTATAAATATCCTGATGATGAGAGAGATGTACACTCCCGAAACGTTGATGTCTAATCATCTTTTCACTGGCTGGCTGCCCGAGAAGAAAGTGAGCGTATTCGTCACCAGGAAAGCTTCAGGTCTTATTTCATCTCTGTTGTGATAATGGAAGAACTTAGCTTTAATTATAACCTTAATTATGAGAATGTGTATCATTGCTTAGTGGTTTCAGTTGTGGAGAAATATCCACTTTAGGACCAAGAGATCTGGATGCTGTAACCAGATTGTTGTACAACTGACAAGCTTATGAATGGAAAACATTTTCGCAATATTAACATGTGACTATACTTCATCCAGCCTTAAAGTGTATACGGATGTAAACATTATGCCATAGCACCACAAAAGTTGAGTGAACGAAACAGTGAAGCACGAGTGGAAATAGTTCATTACAACATTGCATATATTATTGTTTATTTGATACATTCAAATAACAAATGGGGTGATTAAATACCATAATTCAAATTCCAAAACATTTGAACATGAGCTTAAATATTTTACTTCCATGGTGCTTATTACTTCCTCAATTGCATTGTTTACTGCTCTCTCACTCGTCTAATTAATATGCCATGTTTGTGCATGAAGTCAGTATGACAGGGTGCTCAATTCATCTTGAGTGGTATGCAGAAACTTAAGAGTGGAAAGTCTTTAAAAAGTGGTGAAAAGGCTATTGTATTAACATGTTTAACTTTTTTTTTTTTTTTTAGTTAATTGATGGACGGCACGTTGGCCATGGTAGCTCAAAGGGTAAGAGCGACTGGACGTAAACCAGGAGATCTGTGGTTCAAATCCTGGCCATGGCATTGAATTTTTCATGTTGACTATATCTATCAAAAACCTTAGCCTATACACAGCTAGTGTGGAGAAATGATAAATTTCCATCAATTAACTAAAATAATAAGAGTTAAATGATGAAGCCTGGGATTCAAGCACTAATGACAGTAAGTCACCACAAACGGTGTATCTCGGATGCGAGAGCCCTTAGTAGTCTACCGGGGAAATATATGAGTCAAATGGAGAATTTAATGTCAGGACAGCACGTTGGCCATGGTAGCTTAAAGGGTAAGAGCGACTGGACGGAAACCAGGAGATCTGTGGTTCAAATCCCGGCTATGGCATTGAATTTTTCATGTTGACTCTATGCTTAACTTTTTCTTTCAAAGTTATGGCACCCTGGCTGTGAAAGACTGAACTGAATTGACGTCTGAAGCAACTGGTGTCTCTGTGAATATTTCAAATGTGAGAACTGAAATTAAACAAACAGGAACTGTAAATACCCCTAAAAAGAAAGGGTAAAGGCCATTTAGTGTTTTAGAGCAAGTGGATGATTCTGTTAAAAGTGCTATTCGCTTTAAAGTGCATAATTTCTTTTTAAACAATGAGCCCCTGCTACAGATAAGATACTTTCTTTAGTAAGTTTTACTCACAAAATTGTATTCATAACTTTTCTTTAGCAATTTCATTAATTAGTTGATTTAGTTTATTTAGTAAATATGTGCTGAGAGCTTTTCAAAATCCTACACTGCTGCAGTGAAAGATATGACAGTTACGATAAGAGTCAGGCGTAAACAGCTGACAGTCTAGAACATCAACATGGTTTGCTGGTTGAGTGACAAACTGCAATGTTTATGTGCATCTCTACTTCAAACCCAGAGGGACTATAAATTATTGGTATGAATATAATCTAGCCTCTAGCTTCCACGTCCAGGATTCAAACCTTGTCACATTTTATAGCCTAAAAATCCTTAGTTTAGCTGACCAGCTAATGATAGGAGCAAGAGCTCTTGAAACATGTCCTGTGAATAAACAGTGTGAGTGAATAAATGTGTCAATATCTTCTCGATTCACTTTTGTGCTAATTTGTGCTTCACTGTCCCTACGCTTCTTTCAAGTTTATACTTTGACTATAGATCCATGTTGGGAGAAGCTTATGTGAGCAACTTAACCAGCCATTTTCATATCCAACAACATTTCTGCAGGCAATGTCTGAAAAGCCTGCCTCTGTAGCATAGATGGTAGCATGTCTGCTTCACATTCAAGAAGTCCCAACTTCGAATCTCAGTCAGGATCAGTAACCTGGATAAGGTTTTTTCGAGGGTTTTCCCTTATCCTGAAAGAAAAATGTTGGATAACTCTAAGCTCTATGGATTTGATAACAATCGTGCTGTACATAGGACCCATATGTGCTGTATCTGTTGTTTGCAGTGGTTTTCCAGCTTTTGCTCCCAATAGCACCTTTTTTATTTGAATCACCCTATTTGTCCCACCATTTTTATTATATATTATCTAATAAAACAATACCATTCAACAATTATATTTTATTTTTCTCATTTTAATAAAGAATATAGGATGATAGTTTTGTTGAAATGCAAGTCAATCTTAGGCTACTCAAGGTAGACAGACACATGGGTGTCTTGTCTATCATGACGGGGATTCTGGCACTATAACCAATGTCTTACTGTGCATCAAACCCGGCGAGGAAGGATGAAGGTGAAAGTACTCATGGGTGTACTGCACAAGCTGATATTGCAGCAAATTGCTGTGACCGATCCATTGAGGTGTTGTCATATACATCTAGTCTTAAACACATAAGATCTTCCTTGACGGTTAATGTCTTTCCCAGAAATCAAAACTGAGTCCTGCATGCTAGCCACTAGTGCTCATTGACACACTATAGATAAAGACAAAGAACTGAGTAAGGTGAAGTTTTGAGTCAATAAATAACTATTGAAAATATATATACTACAAAGTCTAAATTCATTGTACATATATTGTTTAACGTATGGTCTGTAGCTATAATTTAGGCTGGTGTATTGTGTTGGGGCCGTGCCATGGCTGAATGGTTAGACCGCTTGGCTCTCGCTAAGGCAGCCCGGGTTCGATCCCAGATGACTTGCCGCGCGACATATGTAGCGGAATCCACAGAATATGTTATGCATTCTTGTTTATAATAGAGCGCACACCGCATGATATTGCTTCGAAAAATTTAATGTTCGCATTTAGAGGACGTAGTTTGATATAACCGTGCGAAGCTCGGGCGAACTCAATTCATGCAATTCGCGATACTTCATTACTTCCTCGGAAAAAAGTATGCCTTTTCCTGGAAGTTGATATCTTCTTTCAAGAACTAACCTATTCTGTAAAAATCACTATTGCGCGGTTAATGTTAGCTTGGTCTATAGTCAACTGTTCCATTAAACTGGGTGTTGACCGGCCTATGTAGCGGTATGGTAGCGTTCAAGAGGTCTCTTATTCGACTCTCGGACTGGATGAGTTCTATGTTCCATGGGCTCATTAGAGCAACATTTCATTCATCGTCTGGAATGACTTACCTATGTTGGAGGACGTTAATAAAAAAACTAGGTGTTACACTTTATAGTCACAAATAATATGAAATGAATGTCAATGACCATTGGATTTCGCAAAAGAAAATAAGAGCAACGGTATTTGGGAGTACCGTGCGTTATACTTATCATGGGGATATGTAATTTATATAGCACAGAAATTTTGCATGAAGGGCAAAGTGTATCAAATACGTACCATTTGAAAGATTGCTTAATATCCTGTTTGCATTTTAATTAAATTTCCAATGTAAATAAGTTAATTGTAATATTAAATACATTTCATTAGACAACAAACTTGATTAAGGCTTAATTTTCGGTACTGTTTTTGCGGTACCTTTTCTAACGCTACATCCGCTTTCACTGACTCAGAGCCAAAGGTTACAAATTTGATGCGCAGACAAGTTTGTTTTTGTTTCCTTGAAAATCAACACTGTTAACGTGACGGGCGTGCTACGTTGACTTCCTTAAGCTTTGCAATTCCTGAGTCATGCATAGTTTATATATATATATATATATATATATATATATATATATATATATATCTGCACTTATCGTCCAAATTATAGCAACTCCCGGCAAGGATTTGCACCTAACAGCACTTCTTAATATGGCGAAGATAACATAAATATGTTCATGTAAGTAGTAGGAACGTTCAGCATGACTGTTATTTTAACAGAAGTAAAATATAAAAGAAAGAATATTTGTATATGTGCGTGGACACTATTAACTCGATTTTGATAATTATTTCACTCGTAAAAATGTCTTTTTTTTTTTTCTTTTTGGAAATTGTGTATAAAATTCTAAGTTCAGTTCGTAAAGGAATAAAAGATCTGTTAACATTATCCGTGATTCAGAAGAATTTACAAGGCCCGTGTAGATACATATGTACTAAAAAGCGAATACGAAATCGTAAGAGAATATAACTGGAAAAGAAGGCGACTTTTACCTGAGAATGTTTTGGAGTAGCAAAGGATTGCTACACGAAAAATGTGTAGTAGGACAAAATGCATTCCGAGCAGTATACATGCGGGGTTAGGGAAGTTTCGCATTACCTAACATCTGAAGCATGTGACTCAAGGACACTAAAAAGCTGTGTAGGGATAACTGTGAATTGCGTATTAAAAAACTGTATTGCCCAGACTTCTTTCACCCGTGTAACTCCAGCTCAATTTCATTACGGGTCACACAATTAGCTCATTACTCCTAGTTGAAGAAAGTAGAAAAGTGGATCGAATATTAATAAGATGCTCCTCAACGATATGTTCGCACTGGTACCAAGCTAGATAATTAATAAGTTTTCAAGAACCGCGGTTTAGGTAAGTAAATTATGGTATCGATTTGTTTGATAGTCAGGATTATTCAGTAATTTAACATAACGTTTGCGTTTGCATTTGTGCTTAATAAATGCTGTTGTCGAGTAAATGTGTATTTTAGTATTTATTTTTTATTATAAGGTTGTAGTTTTTTCATGTGGCAATTTAATTCATTTTAAAAACGCGCCATCGCACAGTTTCCAAGTTGAAAATTGCAGGGGTCTGATTGCAGCAGTGCATTAAGTAAATGGGGAAAAGTAAACTAAGATAAGAACTATTGAAGAAATAATTAAACTTTTTATAAATGGAATAAATATACATACTAGATGCATCTGTCTTAATTTGTTGCTGTGACAAGACGATCAAATATGCATAGGGAAGATTTGCTTAAAATATTAGACATTGTATAGGCTGCTTCTGCAAAAAATAAAAAAATAAAAACCTCATTTTTTAATTCGGCCATAGAAGTTTAATTTTCAACTTCGCTTTGAACTTACATTTAGATTTGACATACCTACGGAGAGTTATTCTTGAAATACCTAATTTTGTAGTGCTTATTTGTTTCTTGTAAATCCTGAAAACCTGCCTCGGTGGCATAGATGGTCCCGAGTTCGAATCTTAGTCAGAGTGGATAAGGTTTTCACTGGGACATTCCCTTATCTTGAAAGACGAAGCATCGACCCGGTGTCTTAGTATAGATTAAAGTCATAACTACGAAAAGGAATAAATAATTTATTCATCTGATTTCCTATCAGTCATTTGTATATACAGCACGGCCTACCATGCGTATTGAATCCATCTTACAAAAAAAATTTTAACGCATGAAGCTATTGTTTAAATCTATCAAGTAATTGTACAAAGAATTATCTTTGAAGAAATAATATAATAATTGAATAAATAATACCGCTTGGACGAAAAATAATAAAACCTCTCCAGTGTTAGCAACTGGCACTGGGTGAGATACAGTTGGCTTGGTTTGCCAGACATGTGTGAGTCAGCGTCTATCGGATTCTCATCCTATAGGATGCTCAATGGGCTCATGGTCCCTGGAGCTTAGAGTTACCTTTCAGGATAAGGGAAAGCCACGGAAAAAAATTGATTCACTCTGACCGAGATTTGAATTCGGGACCTCTTGAACGTGAGGCTGATACGCTACCACCTACATTACAGAGACGGGCTTGTGTATCACCTGATTCTGTTATACTAATTTCACCTTTGCTTTAAAGGATTAACGGTTTCGTTTTTAGAAACTAGTAGAATTGAAATTAAATTGTTCATTCACACTAGCGGTGTGTAGGCCAAATTTTGGACAGGCAGAGACCGACTGAAAAATTCAATGCCATAGCCGGGATTTGAACCACGGATCTCCTGGTTGCTCTCACCATTGAGCTACTATGTTCCTAGTGGTTTACAGCGATAATGCAAGTCAGTTGCAGAATTAATATGCTGGCATGCTGGCCATGGTAGTTCAATGGTTAAGGGCAACCGGACGGAGACCGGGAAATCCGTGGTTCAAATACCGACTATGGCATTGAATTTTTCAGTCTTACTCTACCTGCCCAAAATAGTTGTAGAAGTTCACGAGGAAATATATGTTAAAAGATAATAATGTTTTTCTAGCTCTAAACTCATGAATAAGAACATTCGATCATTCATTGTTTGTTTTAGATCGACATTTTAAACTTCAACACAAATGATTATTGACTTAAATGAACACTTTCCTAACGTTTCATGCTCTCTTTTAATTTAATGTTGGTGTAATATTTTCTTTGATTTCACTAGATTCCATATTCAAACATTATGGGAATCCAGGTGTGTGTAACACTCCTCGCGGCGACGCAGAGTAAACCTCGTTATCCTGTCTGGTCACATCAGGCTTCCGATTGTATACCAAACGGAAGGATGGTATTCCCATATATTCCACTGTATTTCCAACGGAATACCAGCAAACTCTACGCAAAAGAATTTGGGATCAAATCGGATATTTCTTGCATTTAACTGCCTGTCAACTGAAGTCCTCAAATATCAGTAATATTACGGCTATCAACACATTTCTATTAGCTGTTGCTATGAAAGGCAGGAAAGAACAAACACCATTCCAAACACGTATGTCAGTCGTTTCAACAATGTACCTTCTGTGCCTTTCTGAGGCACGTAAGGAGTAGTTGTGGGTGGACCATGACCATGACGTGCTGGCTGGCTGTATATAGCCAGAAGGTTTTTGCTGCGTGCCCACCCGTTAAGGGTTTTACCGCAGGTAAGGTATTCGAACGGGATTTTGTAGGATGGATATGGTGTAGGTTTTGAGATTGAAGAATTTTGTGAGTTTACAATTTGTACCTTCGGGATGAAAGGACAGGATGCAATTCCCTGCACCCTGGTGTTTTTAATTTTGTTTTGAGTTGGGGAGAATGTTGTTGCCAAACAACTTAGGAGATTATGTGAAGCTCAGCTTTAGCTTCTGTTAGGATTAGCTCCTGGGTTATCTTGGGTGCCCGCATGCCATGCGGGGGACCCGATGTTGTCTAGAACGGCGTCTAGTGGGGTCATAATCTCCCAGTGACCTAACAAGGGCGCTTCTATGAGTTGGTAAAGTTGCGTAGAATTTTGATGCCCGGCGCCTAATTTCATCCTCCACGTATGGAAGTCCCGAGGCTTCGTGAAGCAACCTGGTATGAAAATAGCGACCCACATAATAGACCGTGGCCCTCTATTCTGTGCACGTTGAAGCCATGCCAACCAGCTATCTGCGGCCATGCCCCAGATCTCGCAGGCATATAGCATCACGGCAACAACCTCAGGCCAAGCGGCATCGAGCTCGACCCCAGCATAGGATACAGGGAAGCGATTGCTCCCTGTACCCTTGCCGCTAGGTCTCTGATGTGTTGGCGAAAGGTTAGGCCTCTATCCAATGTTACTCCAAGGTATCGGACAGAGTTAGTCCACTCTATCCTTCGACCTCGGAAGCTGAAGTTGGGGCAGTCTGCGGGGGTGTGCCGCTTTGTGAAAAGTATAGCGTGGCTTTTGTCCGGATTTACGGACATCCGCCAACGCCGACACCACTGCTGTGTGAGACGGAGGTGTCTCTGTATGGAGTTGAAGGCTCTGAGCATGTGTCTGTCTTTGCAGAACAGAAGCACGTCGTCAGCGTATTGTGCCATTACGACTCGTGGTTCTGTGGGGAGATCTGCCATTAAGACGTTGAATAAGGTGGGAGATAGTACAGAGCTTTCGGGGACTCCGCCTCTCGTATTGTGCCATGTGGGTGGATTCTAGTAAAAATGCGAAGCGTGCAATGAAGCACTGGAAGCGCCGCTTCCAAGAATTTCATGAGAAAAAGAAGAAAATTCACGCCAAAAAATATTTTATTTGCTCTGGATATATTTTCAGAACTTATTCATGAACATCCGCGGTGTTGCGGACAATTTGACAGCAACTTAGAATCCAGTGACCAGTTCCGCGAGCTGATTCAATACTGAATATTTTTGTATTTACGCATTCGTACGCTTGAATACCGTTCTTCGCAGTTTTCCGGAAGCAATCGCGACTGTGCAATAGTTAGGAAGCACTGACAGATTTTGTCACGTGAAATCTCTGTAGCGTGCAAAGAAAAGTTTATTATTTTGTTTTATGTGGCGCTTTTAAATACAACCGTAAGTATATTTCAATAGCATTAGCAATATTATTTTATGTAGATTGGTATTTGGTGGTGACAAACAGGAAATTCTTGTGAAGTTTTAAGTTATTAGCAGAAGTGTGTGAATTGCATACTTTCTCCATTTTGAGCTAACAGTTCATTCGGAGTGGGCCAACTGTAGGAAAATTTGGAACATCTGAGTAAAGAGTTTTGCAATGCAAGAAGGGTCTACGTGTGACTGTACAATAGAAAGAGTGCAGAAAAGTATCTTTAGTTCTTTGAGTCATTATTCTCTTTTATTTTAATGAAAATTATTATTTGGGGTTTCCTTCGCTTTGAAAGTCACGCCTCGCCACTGTTTATGTCCTTTTCACATATTCACAGACAGGAACAGTGACTGTGGGTCAGATCTGTTCTCCCAACCCACACCCTTGCTTTCATTGAACCTTTAAATCTTTCTATCTAGTGCACAGATAACTTTACTATCATTACACTTCAGTTTTTTTTTTTTTTTTTTTTTTTTTTTTTTTTTTTTTGTAATTTACGTCCTCCAACGTTAAGTCATATCGGACGATGAATGGAATGGGTGAAATGATGCTCAGATGAACCCAGGGTCCGTAGAGCTTAGAGTTACCCGACATTCGTCTTTCGGGATAAGGGAAAACCCCGGAAAAAACCTTATCCAGGTAACTCACCCTGAACCTCACGTTCAAGAGGTCCCGAGTTCGAGTCTCGCTCAGGATGAGTTACCTGGATAAGGTTTTTACGGGGTTTTCCCTTATCCTGAAAGACGAATGTCAGGTAACTCTAAGCTCTACGGACCCTGGGCGCATTTGAGCATCATCATTTCTTATCCTGAAAGACGAATATCGGGTAACTCTAAGCTCTAGAGACCCTAGGCTCATTTGAGCATTTCACCCATTCCATTCATCGTCCGATATGGCTTAACGTTGGAGGACATAAATTAAAAAAAAATGAAATACACTCATGGAAATGGAAATAAGAACACATTGACGCCGGTGTGTCAGACCCAGCATACTTGCTCCGGACACTGCGAGAGGGCTGTACGAAGCAATGATCACATGCACGGCACAGCTGACACACCAGGAACTGCGATGTTGGCCGTCGAATGGCGCTAACTGCGCAGCGTTTGGACACCGCCACCGTCAGTGTCAGCCAGTTTGCCGTGGCATACGAAGCTCCATCGCAGTCTTTAACACTGGTAGCGTGCCACGACAGCGTGGACTTGAACCGTATGTGCAGTTGACGGAGTTTGAGCGAGGGCGTATAGTGGACATGCGGGAGGCCGGGTGGACGTACCGCCGAATTGCTCAACACGTGGGGCGTGAGTTCTCCACAGTGCATCGACGTTGTCACCAGTGGTCGGCGGAAGGTGCACGTGCCCGTCGACCTGGCACCGGACCGCAGCGAAGCACGGATGCACGCCAAGACCGTCGGATCCTACGCAGTGCCGTAGAGGACCGCACCGCCAATTCCCAGCAAATTAGGGACACTGTTGCTCCTGGAGTCTCGTTGAGGACCATTCGCAACCGTCTCCATGAAGCTGGGCTACGGTCCCGCGCACCGTAAGGCCGTCTTCCGCTCACGCCCCAACATTTTGCAGCCCGCCTCCAGTGGTCTCGCGACAGCCGTGAATGGAGGGACGAATGGAGACGTGTCGTCTTCAGCGATGAGAGTCACTTCTGCCTTGGTGCCAATGATGGTCGTATGTGTGTTTGGTGCCGTGCAGGTGAGTGCCACCATCAGGACTGCATATGACCGAGGCACACAGGGCCAACACCCGGCATCATGGTGTGGGGAGCGATCTGCTACACTAGCCGTACACCTCTGGTGATCGTCGAGGTGACATTGAATAGTGCACGGTACATCCAAACCGTCATCGAACCCATCGTTCTACCATTCCTAGACCGGCAAGGGAACTTGCTGTTCCAACAGGACAATGCACGTCCGCATGTATCCCGTGCCACCCAACGTGCTCTAGAAGGTGTAAGTCAACTACCCTGGCCAGCAAGATATCCGGATCTGTCCCCCATTGAGCATGTTTGGGACTGGATGAAACGTCGTCTCACGTGGTCTGCACGTCCAGCACGAACGCTGGTCCAAATGAGGCGCCAGCTGGAAATGGCATGGCAAGCCGTTTCACCGGACTACATCCAGCATCTCTACGAACGTCTCCATGGGAGAATAGCAGCCTTCATTGCTGCGAAAGGTGGATATACACGGTACTAGTGCCGACTAGTGCATGCTCTGTTGCCTGTGTCTATGTGCCCATGGTTCTGTCAGTGTGATCATGTGATGTATCTGACCCCAGGAATGTGTCAATAAAGTTTCCCCTTCCTGGGACAATGAATTCACGGTGTTCTTATTTCAATTTCCAGGAGTGTATATACTTCAACCTGAAATTGCATTAACAGACTAAGTGATGAAAAATAAATAAATAAATGCAAATTATCCGAAAATTTGTGAAATATAATGCCACTATTTTCAAAAGAGGTGGGTGCCAAAGGAAGAGATATGTTGTTTTGTGAATTTTACTTAGAAATCTGCGAGATATGCACAACAAAGTGATAAAGAAAAGCATATGGATGGAAATGACAAAGTTTCATAATCGAAGTTTACTAATCTATCTTAATATAGGATATAATGTAGGTATACTTGAGATATTTGTAGTCAGTTACTTAAAATGAACAGTTTTATTATCTATTTTATTCAACACTTTCCTGTTGTTTCTTTCATTCAAAACAAATATTATATTTCTTTTGTTTTCGTGTTTTTTTACGTCCATAAACTCTTGTTTTTCTATTTACATTTTATGTGTTGTGATGCATTTCTAAAGAAATGCCATTTACCCTACGTAAATCAGTAATTTTAGGGACATATCTCTAGGACAAGATATGTGTTGTTTGATTTGCAATGCTACTAATATTTACAATAATTACACAAAGCATTAAAATCCGCAATCCACGTAACAAATATGTACAATAAAATATTATTTTGCTTGCACATGGCACCCGCAGATGCATGGACACATATTCTCTCTCTGTATCTCACACACAGATCTAAAATATCTTAGGTGCTTTAAATCTTCAACAAATTTAGGCTTTTATTCAATACAAGTTTAAACACTGCATTCTTTGAGTTCTCTATATTACACTGAACTACATACATTTGCTTGTATTGTTTACATTTCTCTGGCACAGGTAACCTAATTTATTCATAGACATGAAACACTTCACAAATATAAGATTATTGCATAATGAAAACGTAGAAATGTACAAGGAAAGGAAACATGAATACCAAACGAGAATGAGAGTAATTGTTAATGACGTTTCACAAAACCGCGTAATTCAATTACACTAATTTAAAAGAATAAATTATATATGTTGTTACT
The DNA here is from genome assembly GCA_030765055.1 of Mantis religiosa. Taxonomy (NCBI): domain Eukaryota; kingdom Metazoa; phylum Arthropoda; class Insecta; order Mantodea; family Mantidae; genus Mantis; species Mantis religiosa. Next base: position 140,788,287 of record CM060955.1, on the reverse strand, counting down.
ATCCAAAACAGACATTAAACATTAAAATATATTCCAAACCAGCCTGTCTTGGCATTTTAAAATTCTTTGGTCTCCTTTGAGTTGGTGAAGGTATTGCTAGAATGAATATCAAGTAGTTTCAGTGTAAATTCTTCCCCAAGACTCACTTCTCTTGTCAGATTTAAGTCACTAACTGCTGAAAGCCTAAATTCATGTGTTCAATGTACATTGACTAAAGAAACTGCTATTCATATGATAAGCATCAGGGCTAAATTGTTAGCTTTTCATTAGACTTCTCATATTCGCTCAGTGGTGAAAGAAATCTGGACAAAAAAGGGAATGTGAATGGATAACTCTGCTTCACTGGAACAGAAACGGTGATTTCTTGTACCTCTTCTCTTAAAGGTGTGCTATTAGGAAGCGCAGCCTGATCATCTGACCACTGAACCACCATCACATTTTCTTCTGAAGGCTTTGTGGTAGGTACTGGCTGATCTCCAGGTGCTTTCAGTAATTTTTCCTCCTCTATAACTAACGGAACTTGATCGTCGTTAGTTTCAGCAATGACAATTGTACTCTGCTCATTCTCCGTCCGTTTATTTCTCAAGGAACCAATAGGCAAGAAGTAATCCATTGCTATCACAGCAGGATTGTCATTTATTGTCTCTGCTGCCACCGGCTCGCCGTTTTCGTACACCCAAAATTCTAGTGGGAAACCTTCGCTGTCATCCGAAGACTCTTTACTGTTATTAAAAACGATTTCAGATATGATAACAGGATCAGAGGATTTGCTGCGCATAAACCAAGAGTTGAAGGGGTCATCTTCTGAAGGCAAAAGGCCTAGTGCAGGCAGATTTTCGTCAGAGCTGCCATCGGCTTCAGCAGAGAATTCAACGAAAGGACCAATTCCCTCGTACGCCCCATCTGCCGTTTCAAAAATCATAAAACCCTTTGGTCTGTCGTCTATTCGGCGACCTCTCCTAGGTTCTCTGGAGGATGGTCTCATCAACGCGTTTTCAGTGTTCTCAGCGAACAATACGACAACTGGTACCGCGGCAATTGTCTCAGAAAAGAGCCTCAAGAAACTCGAAGTTGCAGGTTCATTCACGGGTACTTGGTTTGAAGGAATAATATCCTCGTCTTCACTGCTGATCAGCGGCACTGCTATGGCAGCGTAAACGTGGAGCAATATCAGCACACATAGAAACTGGAAACAAAAGCGATATAGATGTTAGTACACTGGTAGGAAAATAAAAGTAGTAAGACTAATTCTAAAACAAAAGCATCACTATAAAGCAAGACCAGTAGATAGCTTTAGGTAAACAGCGAGATCTACTGTGACTGAATATGTATTGGTACCACAACTGGTAATATCTATACAATGAAATTGAAGATTCAATAAACTCTGGCTCAGTAGAATACAGTGATATATAATGGAAGTGAATAAATAATACTATTATTGTAGATTTCTTTTTGGAGTATCTGCAGGTTTTTGCTTGGCCTGCGTCCTGTTTATTTACTGTATAAATCTGATTTTTTATGAATATTTCTGGGTTGTCGACTACAATTAAAAGAACTGCTAAAATGTGATGATAATATTTCACAGAGTTTGAAATGTAATGAGTTGATTGTTTTATACCAGTTTGTAATTATTATTATTATTATTATTATTATTATTATTATTATTATTATTATTATTATTATTATTATTATTATTATTATTATTATTATTATTATTATTATTATTATTATTATTATTATTATTATTATTATTATTATTATTATTATTATTATTATTATTATTATTATTATTATTATTATTATTATTATTATTATTATTATTATTATTATTATTATTATTATTATTATTATTATTATTATTATTATTATTATTATTATTATTATTATTATTATTATTATTATTATTATTATTATTATTATTATTATTATTATTATTATTATTATTATTATTATTGTTATTGTTATTGTTATTGTTATTGTTATTGTTATTGTTATTGTTATTGTTATTGTTATTGTTATTGTTATTGTTATTGTTATTGTTATTGTTATTGTTATTGTTATTGTTGTTGTTGTTGTTGTTGTTGTTGTTGTTGTTGTTGTTGTTGTTGTTGTTGTTATTGTTATTGTTATTGTTATTGTTATTGTTATTGTTATTATTATTATTATTATTATTATTATTATTATTATTATTATTATTATTATTATTATTATTATTATTATTATTATTATTATTATTATTATTATTATTATTATTATTATTATTATTATTATTATTATTATTATTATTATTATTATTATTATTATTATTATTATTTACAAAGTCTTTTTAGCTTCTATGAGCTTCTCCAATACTTGACTTTCGTAAGTCCCATTTAAATAAAAATAAGCGGAGTTTAGATCTTCTATAAATAAATAAAACAGTCACATATTAAGATCATTAAATAGCACAGGGTTTTAAATGTATTGTCACGGCAACAGGCATGAAAGTTTCGGCACAAATAAGAAAACAGTCGGCGGATAAAGTTTCAGATAACAAGCTTGTATAAGCAGATAAACATAGCGCTTGAGATAAAAGACTTACCGAAACAAACTGAGATAAATGGAAATTTCTGGTAATATCTTGATTATTTGGTTTCTTTATTTTTCTGGAAGAGTCTCAAATTACGAATTAGGTATTTAAGGACGTGACGGCTCGCAAAATGAGTAGTTGTAAAACATGAATTGTGAACGAGAGACAGTTGGAAGTGTTATTGTAACGAATCGCCTGCGGTGCCGTATGTAGTAAAAGTGGGCGTTAAACACTACACATTTCATTCATTTTATTGTAACGAGAGCTAATGATGTAATCTGATGTCACTGTTATTGTCATCGACCTTGGTAGACTGATGGTGTAGGTAACGTAATGCTGCTGTAAATCTATAAGACTATTTCTACGAAAATAAAGGAGATTTTTAATTTCTGCAACTCGGCCTTTTCATTCTACGAACCCACAAAGTCACAGTATTAACAGTATGTAAATATCGGTCTTAAAAAGATTTCAATCTATAACAGTGATATTTGAGAAACAGTAAGTGTTACAAAAGAGTTCGTTATAGACGAATCCCATTTTTTTTTTTTTTTTTGTAAAGTAAACGTTGTATCTTTCTTGTGGTTTTCTGTAGCCTGGTTTAAAACACTGTGAAGGTGTCATTGATTAAGTACGGAGTTTCAGGATTTACATTTTATTTGTCATGTTCAAATTTCAGACTACAAACATTTTTGTGAAAATAAAAGCACAAAAATTGTCTTTTTAAAATATTGTTAGTTTTATTTGTTTCCTTAAAACATGCTCGATTTAAATAAAAGTTATTTATCCAAGTGTTCATTGTTTAGCTATGCTTTGTCTCCCTCGCTCACACATGCAGTTTAAAGTTTGAGGTTCTAAGCGTCACCATCTGCCGAAAATAACCAGCAGGTTATTTTAGTTAAGATTAGCTTAGATTAGATTCTGTTAGAACAGAATAGAGCTATATACGAGGGCTGTTCAATAAAGAATGATCACTTTTTTTTTTTTTTTTTTACTCATCCTCATAATTTTGATGGTCCTTCTCAAAATAGTCTCCCCTGAATGCGATGTACTTGTCCCAGCGTTTTTGCCAGTCTTCAAAGACATACTGGAAACAATTTTTTGAGAGATCCTTCAAAATCGCCTCCGCAGCCTTCACCACTGCTTCTGATGATGGATAATGCCTCCCACGAAGGTATTTCTTCAAGTTATGGAATAGAAAAAAGTCACATGGGGCTAAATCCGGACTAGAGGGAGGATGAGGGATGCACTTCACGTTGATTCTTGCAAGATATTCAGCAACAACATTGGCAATATGCGGCCGCGCATTATCGTGGTGCAGCATCCAGCCTGCTTCGCGAAAATGTGGTCTTTTGCGCTTGTAATGGACTTGCAATGTTTGCAGGACATCCCTGTAGTATTGTCCAGTTACTGATGTGTGTGCAGGTATAACATGCTGATAAATCATTCCATGAATATCAAAGAATGAGAAGACCCCCCCCCCCAGCAGAAGCAACCACTTTTGCTTTTTTTAGGGGGAGGGGTTGGTGATGAAGGAGATTTCCACACTGAATTTGCTGTTTACTCTCAGGATCAAAATGATGTAGCCAAGTTTCATCAGTAGTGATTACGTTTGAAAGAAACTCCGGATCTTCCTCTAACATCAACTTTAACTGCATGTTACCTCCAATACAGCGGTAGGCGATACTGAAATGTCTGACCTTGGCTGGTTCTCACAGGCGGGAACCAGGAATACCAACAATGAAACTATTACGGTGTGTTTGTTTCACATTAAGCTAACAGAATGTAATAAGATTGAATTTTAGTGCGAAAAATTATGACCGTAAAAAAATTATGATCATTCTTTATTGAATAGCCCTCGTATAATACAGGTCCTGAGAGAGATACCATGTAAGACTCGCATTCCGGAGGTACCGGGTTCGATTTTTGTCGACTGCCAGGTGTGATCTGGATTTTTTCGTGGATTTCGCTGGATATTAGGCAAACACTGAGGTGGTTTCTCATCTACCACAATTTCTTTATCTTCATTTCCATTTCATTTCTTTAGCTTCTCATTTTTAAGGCGTGCTTCTAGATTTCATGGCGTAGAACAGTGCTACAAGATGACGGATGTTTGTTCAAAGCACAATCTAATGTGTTACACATATATGATTTTCTGTATTCTTGCATTAATTAATTTTAAACTCGCTTATATTTCCATCTACTTTGTGTTAAACGAGATAAACATTTGTAGAAATGATTTGATGACCTGCTTTCTTATAGGCACAATGGGCAATGCAGTAGCCTCAGGCGATATTCAAATCTTTTAAGAGCTGGTTGTTATGTGATGTATTTGAAATTCGGTACTCATTGCTTGACCAGGAAAGATTAACACCTGTCATTGGAGTAAAGTATAAGCATTTAAAAGTTCAAACCAATAATAAAGGATATCGCAAAAATGGTTAACTCCACAAAATAAAGAAGAAAAAAAGAAGACGTAATACAATTACGCTTTAATGAGATTTACCTATATTTTTTTGTCGAAAATATGTTATTTATCTGTTATGGTATATCATTTGTGCAGAGTTTATTAAGAATGAAGAGGACTTAACAGGCTGCTCACAGAAATTTCAAGATATACACTCAAAATCTTCGTGTCACGTTCTTGGTAGTCGCTGAGTCGTTTTTGAGTAACAGATAGAGATATACAGATATCTTTATATATATATATATATATATATATATATATATATATATATATATATATATATATATACCTGTATTTTAATCCAGGGAGTCTCGAAGCATGTATTTTCTGTTAAATGTGAAATACGTACTTCCTATAAAAGATAGAGTCAACATGAAAAATTCAATGCCATGGCGGGGATTTGAACCACAGATCTCCTGGTTTCCGTCCAGTCGCTCTTACCCATTGAACTACCATGGCCAACGTGCCATCCTGACATTAAATTCTCCATTTGACTCGTATATTTCCCCGGTAAACCACTAGGGGCTCTCGCATCCGAGATACACCGTTTGTGGCGACTTACTAATAAGAGGTAATGATGTAGCCTGGGACTTACGATAGTAAGTGGTTTACCAGGGAAATATACGAGTCAACTGGAGAATTTAATGTCAGGACGGCACGTTGGCTATGGTAGCTCAATGGGTTAGAGCGACTGGACGGAAACCAGGAGATCCGTGGTTCAAATCCCGGCCATGGCATTGGATTTTTCATGTTGACTCTATCTTTCAAAATCCTTAGCCTATATACGGCTAGTGTGAAGAGATGACTAACTTCCATGAATTAACTAAAACGTACTTCCTATATTTATTCCAAGTAGGAGTAAAGAAAGGAAACATGTAAAGAAAGAAAAAAAACATGTACAAATATAGTTGAGATTATTTCCAGGTTTCAAAAGAAATTGAAGGCTTGATTAATAGGATTGAATTTCTCGCAGGGGATTCGGTACCAGAGTTGATCTTTTATGCCTATATCCCAAGTGGAAGGTTGAGGTGGGATGAGTCACAATAGTGCAGAGGGCAGTGTCCCTGCTATTAACCAGCTGGGAACTCTCCTGCAGGCCATTGCAACTGGCATTCCACCGGCCCACTAGGCCGGTCCGGAGATCATCCTACCGCAGAATGACGTTTTTACTTAGACCATATCATCCTTCGCTGAGACACTCGCGAACACTTCTACCCTGAAAGAGAGCACCAGATAAGGGATGATGTGAAATGATAATGGAGATGAAATGGAAGGGCAAGAAATTCGGGGGATGTAATTAACCTACCCAGCATTCGCCTGGAGACCCCGGAAAAAGCCCGGTTAACCTATAGGTCAGGTAGGTCGGTCACGGGAATCGAACCCGGACCAAACCGAATGCGTGCCACAGATGAAACTGCAAGAGCCATCCCGCTCGGTAACTGAAAACTTACTTATTAGAAAAAATCACTTTTATAAATGTCATGTTAAGATTATCCACGAACTGAACACAACAGTTCATGCAGTCTCCGCAGTACTAACTGTAAAATAAGCAATTCGGCATTCATAAATGACAGTGCCCTCATGTGTTATGAATTACCAGACACTGGCTTCTCTCCCTGCATTTCGTTTGTTGTTTATCTGACGTGCTCAAGCAGTAAACAGGACGAGCATTTGAAAGCACTCTCTTCCTGGGAGAGAACTGTTCCTGTATGTTACGAGCTGTGATGTAAGGCACGTGCAACATAACTTCTCACGTGACCGTGACCTCTTATTGTATGAATTAAATATATTATGTAACAGGGTTAATACACGTAATGTGTACATCTTGCTATCAACAGGAAAATAGTAGGACCCTTCGGTTCAGAACCTGCCTGTCAGAATGACAAAAGCGTTTCCTCCTATCACGAGATTTTATATCGCTTTTATCACCAATTCTTGTATTACACAAGCTTGTTTATAGCATTAGAAGACATTATGGGAAAAGGGAAGAAAACGCTTCGTGGAAGAATGACGTGGCAAGATTATAAGAAACACGATTTTATACCAACAACAAAGAACAAAGTTACATTTTAGACTTTGCTTATTTCTGTTCAGTTAAAAGAACACCACTGCAAAATCTTCACCTTCTCAATGCTCTCGCGTAAATTTACCATCTCATATGACCTTCTCGTTAAATGATGCTAAATTTGTAAGGTGAGGATTACAAAACCTCCACTGCCCATGCACATTTGTATAGGGCCCGCCTCTATAGTGTGGCAGTAGCGTGTCTCCCTCACATTCAAGAAGTCGCGAGTTCGAATATCAGTCAGGGTGAGTTATCTGGATAAGGTTTAACCCGGGGTCTTCCCTTATCTTAATAGATTAATGTTCAATAACTCTAAGCTCGTGACGTCGGGTTTATTATTATTGTTATTATTATTATTATTATTATTATTATTATTATTATTATTATTATTATTATTATTATTATTATTATTATTATTATTATTATTATTATTATTATTATTATTATTATTATTATTATTATTATTATTATTATTATTATTATTATTATTATTATTATTATTATTATTATTATTATTATTATTATTATTATTATTATTATTATTATTATTATTATTATTATTATTATTATTATTATTATTATTATTATTATTATTATTATTATTATTATTATTATTATTATTATTATTATTATTATTATTATTATTATTATTATTATTATTATTATTATTATTATTATTATTATTATTATTATTATTATTATTATTATTATTATTATTATTATTATTATTATTATTATTATTATTATTATTATTATTATTATTATTATTATTATTATTATTATTATTATTATTATTATTAATTATTATTATTATTATTATTATTATTATTATTATTATTATTATTATTATTATTATTATTATTATTATTATTATTATTATTATTATTATTATTATTATTATTATTATTATTATTATTATTATTATTATTATTATTATTATTATTGTTGTTGTTGTTGTTGTTGTTGTTGTTATCGCTGTAATATGTTATGAAATGTATTACTCGATAGAGCGTTGAGGCGTGTTGACCTTCAGGTGACCAGTGTTGTGATCGTCCCTTATCGGGTCTTATCTGGTCGATTAGAAGAGTGAAATATTAGTAAGTTGATTTACAGTAAGCTACGAAACACAAATAGAGCGATTGGAAGCTACGTGTGTCTAGCCCGCCTCGGTAACGTAGATGGTAGCATGTCTGCCTCACGTTCAAAAGGTCCCGAGTTCTTTCTTTTTTTTTTTTTTTCCTCTTCTTTCAATTTACGTCCTCCAACGTTAAGTCATATCGGATGGTGAATGAAATGGGTGAAATGATGCTCAAATGAATCCGGGGTCCATGGAGCTTAAGAGTTACCCGACATTCGTCTATCAGGATAAGGGAAAACCCCGGGAAGAACCTTATCCACGTAACTCACCCTGACCGAAATTCGAACACGGGAGCTCTTGAACGCGGGGCAGACACCCTACCATCCACGCTACCGAGGTGTGCGTCCCGAGTTCGAATCTCGGTCAGGGTGAGTTACCTGGATAAGATTTTCCCGGGGTTTTCCCTTATCCTGAAAGACGAATGTCGGGTAACTCTTAAGCTCCATGGACCCCGGATTCATTTGAGCATCATTTCACCTAATTCATTCACCGTCCGACATGACTAAACGTTGGAGGACGTAAATTACAAAAAACAATTACGTGTGTCTATATGATATGTTTTCTCGCGCCTGCCGATGTTATGACACGTTGCTGTCCAGAAGACATTATTATATCTGAACAGAGTATACATACACTGGACTCGCCGTGTATGTGCGATAAGCTCAGGTACTCATTTCTGTGTTGCGAATTTTTTCCGATACGCTTTTCTCGCTTTGCCATGTTGTATTAATTTTCACATTATAAACTTTGCATTACTGTTTAAAGTATACAATTAATCATGTACGAACTACCTATGTGCTAAACTAAATCTAGAGCTCCCAGAATCAGTTCTCGAACGGAAGGTAAGAATTTTTCTTTAGCCGCAATTATTCTCCACCCGTCTTAAAATCTGTAAGTATGAATGTGACTAATGCAATTTAAACCAACGTGTCAATACTAAGCGAATGAACATCATTGCTGATCTTCAATTGTTCCGAAAGCCGCCAATATGGCGTTACATTTAAACTCGGGACACAAATGGGACATTAAAAAGAATATGCAAACAGTATGTTGGTTATATCGAGATAACAATCGAAACGTAATGTTGATACTCCATACACTTGCCGCATAGCGGTGAAGTTTAAAGAATATAACTGAAAAAGAAGTAAGTAATAGTTTAAGGGCACCATATTTCGGATAGGTGCCTAATTTCGGATGGTAGATTTTCTGCTCCGTGATTTACTGCACTTCCTCAGAAATCATGTGAACAAGTAGGAGGAAGTACCAGATGAACACAGTGAACCTCTAGCCAAATTTGGGATACCACAGGACATCTTAATTTCGAATATCCTAAATTAGAAATGAACCTATTTTAAGATCTAAAATACTTTTTGTTTTCATCAGATGGCACCAGGGTGCAGAAGGAGGTGGTCAAAAGAAGCAATGAGAGAAACAGTAAAGGCCGTCAAGGAGAAGAAAATGGGAATTTGTAAAGCTTCCAAATGGTATGGCGTACGTCGCCCCACACCAGAGAATCGTGTAAACCACAAACAGAAAGATATCGTCGCGAACCCGATCGCTATAAGGCGTCTTGGCACACAAAGGAACTGATAGGTTTCACGTAGATAACGAGCTTGCATAAGCAGATAAACATAGCGCTTGAGATAAAAGACTTACCGAAACAAACAAACTGAGATAAATGGAAATTTCTGGTAATATCTTGATTATTCGGTTTCTTTATTCTTCTGGAAGAGTCTCGAATTACGAATTAGGTATTTAAGGACGTGACGGCTCGCAAGGTGAGTAGTTGTAAAGCAAAGTAAGTGGTGGAACAGTGTATTTCGACGAAAATAAAGGAGATTTTTAATTTCTGCAACTCGGCTTTTTAATTCTACTAACCCACGAAGTCACAATATTGATAGTTTGTTGACTACAAAAATTGTAAAAGAGTGCGCACTTGGTTAGAAGCTGCATACTGTACGGTTATGGATGATCGCTATTTTGAGGTTAGAAAGAAAGAGAGACGAATGGCATTCCAACTAGCTTTGATCAACAATGTAAAGCTTCCATTTGATTCGAGTAGCAGTGTGGCTAGAAAAAAAAAGTATCAGGGATTTTATGAAAAGACACTTTCGGCTGGCTTATCTACTCCACAAAAGTATCCGAAATTAGGCAACATTTTTGTAATTTTTTTATTATTATTTTTAGTTAATTGATGGAAATTAATCATTTCTCCACACTAGCCGTATATAGGTTAAGGGTTTTGATAGAGTCAACATGAAAAATTCAATGCCATGGCCGGGATTTGAACAACGGATCTCCTGGTTTCCGTCCAGTCGCTCTTAACCATTGAGCTACTATGGCCAACGTGCCGTCCTGACATTAAATTCTCCAGTTGACTCGTGTATTTTCCCGGTAGACCACTAGGGGCTCTCGCATCCGAGATACACCGTTTGTGGCGACTTACTATCGTAAGTACTGGAGTCCCAGGCTTTAACTTTTTTTGTAGTTAATTGATGGAAATTAATCATTTCTCCACACTAGCCGTATATAGGCTAAGGATTTTGATACCTAATCCAAATACTCTTTAATGGTTTTCATTATGTCTTATGTGAACTTACTTTATAAGACATTTTTGACTAAGGAACTGTAAGCTAATATGAATAAAGAACGTTGTCACAGAATTTCGTGTCTATTTTGTTTTTTAATTTACGTCGTCCAACGCTGAGTCATATCGGACGGTGAATGAATTGTGTGAAATGACGCTCAAATGAGTCCCGGGCCCATTCATCTTGAAGGATAAGGCAAACCCCTGTTGAGTTACCTTATCCAGGTAACTCAACCTGACCGAGATTCGAACTCGGGACCTCTTGAACGTGAGGCAGACATGCTATCATCTACGCTACCGAGACGGGCATTCGTGTCTATTGAAGTACTATAACACGTAGAATATCCAAAAATAAAAGTGGTATCCGTAATAGGGCGCCCTTACCCTCCTACGTAATGTAATGAATTAATGATAAAGCAGTACAGATATTTTACTACCCTTGATGCAGTTATTTTGATTGTCTCTTCGACGAGTCAGGAACAACAAAGAAAAAGCATGCACGTTTGTGGTCAAATAAACTGTTAGTAAAGTGTACATACATACCTTGGACGCCATCTTGTGGAATGTGGTATACGGTGTCATGACGGGGTTATATAGGCACCATCGTTTATACCGGAAGGAACTTCAAACACGTTCAAGCTCATGCCGCTGAAAGCGTGAGCAAATGTTTTTCTCTTCCGTGTCAGCGGCTAGATTTATAAATCTTGTCCACTGAGATTTTAACGCAATTGTGACTAGGTTTATTTACAGGTAAGCCGTTTACAGGGATGGCGAAACTCAGTCACGTAATACCTTGATGAAATGTATCTAGCCACTTAAACACACTTGGTTAAAAATGAAGGGAATCTATTGTGACTTGACCGAGCGAGATGGTTGAGGCGGTTTCGCTGTGGCCCGCATTTGGGAGGTCCGGGTTCGACATCCGTGTCCAACTTACCTGACCCATGGGATTTTTCGGGGGATTTTCGGGTCGCCAGGCGAAAGCTGGATAGGTTAATTATATCCTCAGAATTTCCTGCCCATTTCATCTTCATTAATATTTCATATCATCTCTCACCTGTTGGTCTTTTTGAGGAGAAGTGTCGGCGGGTGTCTCGGCGGTGCATGGCAGGATGATATGCTCCTGGTAAACACTTCCTCCTCCAGTAGATTGGGATTGGGATTACATTACGGAGGGGTTTCGGTACGTAGGCCACCATGCTGAGACCATTGTTCCTATGCCCCCAAGTTTGGGCACCTCCGAGAGGAAGGATGAGACAAAGGAGACAGAGGGTGGCCGACCCAAGGAGCCACGACAGTACAGAGGGCACTTGAGTGCAGAGGTTCTACACCAATTAGTCCATGACCCGTAGGTCCAAAGACCCTGGCTTCCTTCAACCAGGGAGTCACCGAGCTGTCCCAACAGGGTGCCTGGCGTCCTCCGTGGGGCTTTCCATAGGGCAAGACCTAGAAGCTAACAAGCCCCTCCCTCATCTGGTCCTATGGACTCAAGATGGGATGGAAGTGGATACGCCAGCCCCAAAAGGGGAAGGCTACCGATATGATCTCGGTGGGGCCGCCTGGCGATCTAGCACACCTTCTACTAGCTTTGCAGGCTAGTACCCGGGAATATTAATGGCTTCCCTCAACCCCGTCCGGAGACGTATCCGATCCCCCACGGGTATCGGGAACCACTACGCTCTCCAGACCAACCCAATCCGAACAACTCCCTAAGTGAGGGGCTTGAATGTTCGGCCCGAGGTTCCTCTAGTAACGTCAGAGGTACCACGAGCGCTAAGGGTCCGCAACGCCCGCACCACGGCAGCTGAAGGGGACGGATCCCCTCCTCTACGGCAGTACAGAGGGCAGGGTCCCTACAGTTTAATTGTATAGAGACTTCTCCCGACAGGCCAGGACAACGAACTCGCTCCACCACAGCGGGACGGCAACGAGCTCAGCAGCCGAGGGCAGGGTCCCTACAATTTAATTGGATAGATACTTCCCCCAACAGGCTAGGACAACGAACTCGCTCCCCCACAGCGGAACGACAACGAGCTCAGCAGTCGAGGGCAGGGTCCCTACAATTTAATTGGATAGATACTTCCCCCGACAGGCCAGGACAACGAACTCGCTCCACCACAGCGGGACGGCAACGAGCTCAGCAGTCGAGGGCAGGGTCCCTACAGTTTAATTGGATAGATACTTCCCCCAACAGGCTAGGACAACGAACTCGCTCCACCACAGCGGGACGGCAACGAGCTCAGCAGTCGAGGGCAGGGTCCTTACAGTTTAATTGGATAGATACTTCCCCCAACAGGCTAGGACAACGAACTCGCTCCCCCACAGCGGAACGACAACGAGCTCAGCAGTCGAGGGCAGGGTCCCTACAGTTTAATTGGATAGATACTTCCCCCAACAGGCTAGGACAACGAACTCGCTCCCCCACAGCGGAACGACAACGAGCTCAGCAGTCGAGGGCAGGGTCCTTACAGTTTAATTGGATAGATACTTCGCCCGACAGGCTAGGACAACGAACTCGCTCCACCACAGCGGGACGGCAACGAGCTCAGCAGTCGAGGGCAGGGTCCTTACAGTTTAATTGGATAGATACTTCCCCCAACAGGCTAGGACAACGAACTCGCTCCCCCACAGCGGAACGACAACGAGCTCAGCAGTCGAGGGCAGGGTCCCTACAGTTTAATTGGATAGATACTTCCCCCAACAGGCTAGGACAACGAACTCGCTCCCCCACAGCGGAACGACAACGAGCTCAGCAGTCGAGGGCAGGGTCCTTACAGTTTAATTGGATAGATACTTCGCCCGACAGGCCAGGACAACGAACTCGCTCCCCCTTAGCGGGACGGCAACGAGCTCAGCAGTCGAGGGCAGGGTCCTTACAGTTTAATTGGATAGATACTTCGCCCGACAGGCCAGGACAACGAACTCGCTCCCCCACAGCGGAACGACAACGAGCTCAGCAGTCGAGGGCAGGGTCCTTACAGTTTAATTGGATAGATACTTCGCCCGACAGGCCAGGACAACGAACTCGCTCCACCACAGCGGAACGACAACGAGCTCAGCAGTCGAGGGCAGGGTCCTTACAGTTTAATTGGATAGATACTTCGCCCGACAGGCCAGGACAACGAACTCGCTCCCCCACAGCGGGACGGCAACGAACCCAGCAGTCGAGCCCCAAAGGTCCCTGGCTGGCGGTCCCGAAATGGTCGCAGCAGAGGAGCAGAGACCGGCAGCCGACCTACCGGAGGAGGAAGTAGTTTACCTCAGACCATATCATCCTGCCATGCACCGCCGATACACCCGCCGACACTTCTACCCTGAAAGAGACCATCAGATGAGATATGATCTGAAATGATAATGGAGATGAAATGGAAGGACAGGAAATTCGGGGATGTAATTAACCTACCCAGCATTCGCCTAGCGACCCGGGAAAACACCCGAAAGAACCCATGGGTCAGGTAGGTCGGCCACGGGAATCAAACCCAGCCCTCCCGAATGCGGGCCAAAGACGAAACCGCCTGAGACACCCCGCTCGGATCCTCCGGTAGAACGGTCTCCGGTCTCCGAACCCGGACCACAGTAGGGTAGGCCAACCAACGTTAAGTGATATCGGACAATGAATGAAATGATGCTCAATTGAGCCCAGGATCTACAGAGCTTAGAGTTATCAGACATTCATTTTTTAGAATAAGGGGAACTCCGGAAAATACCTAATTCAGGTAACTCACCCTGACTGAGATTCGAGCTCGGGACATCTTGAATGCGAGGTAGACACACTACCATCTACGCTACGGAGGCAGGCAAGCATTTCTTTATGTTTCTATTATATTGCCAGAAATATTTTAGCCATTTTATTTAAAAGCTGTTTAGAAGATATATTTTGAAACGCACATTTTTTAAAAACTCAAAAGCTGTTGTATTGATTTAAATGAAATTCGGCACAGCAATGTATTTTTATACCCCTGATGGGCATAAAAAATAGAACTTATAGTACCCAAACTGCGTAAAACCTGAATTCCATCCACCACCCCTTAAGGGTACCTACATTGATTATGTACACACAGCTAATTCTTTCGGAATTGGTAGCTCAGATGGTTTAGACTTTGGTATACTCATCTCAAGGTCGCGGATTCAAATCCAACCTATACTGATGGTTTTTAAGTGTCCCTACACCTGTATACTGACATGTAAAAGAACTCCTAAATTCCGGCACACTGGGGACGCTATGATCCTGACAATTGAGATCTCATTAAGAAGCAAAATAGAAAAGTGAAGGAAATAAATGTCGAAAAATCGTATGTGTACTTCACATGCTTTTTCTCTACTCACTCTTGTGCAAACTATCCTTACAATTACCCTATTTTATGTTAATAGAAATAACATTTTGAGGTAATGGTTTTAATACATATTTCTTTATGCATGCAGTGGGAATGTGGGCAGACAGAAGGCTTAAGGACAGTGGGACGTGTGAATGCCTCAAAAAATCGAATTTTTATTTTATGTCATATAACAATCCGCAAGATTTTACGAATCCAACGATATATTGCATTATAGGTATTCTTAATATTTAAGCCCTTTAAATTGGGATTTAAATATGGCGTCACCATGTCCACGCCCCATTTTAAATACCTACATAACCATAGAAATTAAAATTGTTATAACTTTATGATTTGTGGCAGCAGAGCTATGCGGTAAATTTTATGCTTGTTTTTGGTATCTCTGCTGTAGATGTGGCTGCATGTGTATTTGCAGAAGGCTCTCACAATTTGGCGAATTGTTCACATTTGAAGTACATGTGGATTATAGTTGCAGTTTTGTTCACATTTCAAATTATCGACTTTAGTGTTATTTATTCAAGGTGGTTTGAAGATTTGCTATAAATATGGATAGAGTAGAGCGTTTTGGTTGGAGAAAGGCAGTGTTTAATCGTATAAAACAGAAAAAGTGGCATTGAAAGTGTATCTAACCCTCCTAGTTGCAGTAAATTTTGAGCTTCTAGAAAAAAAAATTGTTTCATATTCAACCAGATGATGACAACAGCTCTTGCGTAGATAACAGTGGATCTGAGAAGAGTTTTGTAATTGTAGATCTATCATTGTTATCCAAACTGGTGCAGAAAAGTGCAGGATTATGTTGCAGGAATGTTTTAACTTTTAGTGAGTTAGCTAAAATCCCTGTTGTTTTAGTTTTTTGCATTTTCCCACAAGTTGCAATTTTACATGTTTGGGTACAAATTTCTCAGAAACCACTTACGTTAGAGATCTGAAACTTTTTGTAGGGTCACAAAGCATTATGTTTAATAAAATGACCGTAAAGATATTTTCAGGTAAAATATTTTGAATTTTCAAAAATTTAAAATCTGTGCCTTTTAAGGGAAAGAATAATGGTATCAAATTGAACATATTTTTTGTCCATATACTTCACTATATAAAACTTCAAACACGCTAATTTTATGCATCACTGAGTAGTTTATTTCTCCTGTGAAGAAATTCTCTGTGAAGAAAATTATGGCGGTTATGTGTAACTAAATAATAACATGTGTTTAAAAAATGTCGTCTGTTGACGTCATCTTAAAAGGCTTCTGACAAAAAATTATGAATTTATATTACATATTTTGCATTATCAACATGTTAAGAAAGAGTTGCTTGTTTGGTGGTATGAAGTTCATTGCCCTGTGACAAAGCAAACCCATGAATTTTGATTTTTCAAAAGTGTGTAGTTAAACGCAAGCATTGTGCTTTCCACACGTCCCTCTGTTCTTAAACTTCTAAAAAGTTGGTCGCTGTACAGGATGAGTCATCACTGATGACTGACATTCCATTCCCCTTTCATCACCAGAAAAATAATCACGACTTCCTGTTTGAGGAAAGATAAGCATTTGAAAATTCTAGCCAGCAAGGAATGTCTCGAACAGGGTAAACTCCATAAAAGACTTTTATTGAATTGTGCCTCAACGAGATCTAGGCATTTTCTTGTGTAGTAAGCTTTTGTTTATCATTATTTACCAATTATGGAAAAGTCATCCACAATGAAGACTTCAGAGGCTGTTCCCAGAAAATTCAAGATATACATTTCTTTTTCACGAAAATGTCATAAACATGTTATGTTTTCATTCAAAATTGTTACAGTCATTTTTGAAAAAATGGTTCCATATAAAGAGTTGTTTGGGTGGGAGGATTTTTTTAAAAACCTTCGTGTCTCTTCCTTAGAGGATGTTGAACTTAAATGCTAAATTTATATTTAACTGTCTTTTGTTTTGATGTGCTATTCACAAATATACAGAAACATAAACACAGGCCTTTTTCTACAAACATTTCTTATTTACATGATCTCAAAACGTTTATTTCCAGGGAAATATCGTTATCTTCTCTTCGTATTATCTACGTACGGTGGACCAAAACTACAGAAGGTTTTGTAAAGAGCTACTAGGCGTACCAAGATCAGCACCTAGGGAAGTAGCTTTAGTAGAATTAGGAAAGACAAGAAGAAATGGAATAATGGAATAATAATACAATTTTGGTATAGGTGTTTGGCCAAAGAAGAAGGGGAAATTATGAAATTATGCATGAGACAGCAAAAAAAAAAAAAAAAAAAAAAAATTAGAGAACTAAATAGTTGGTGGGCAGAGATAGGAAGAATTATGTAAATATAGAAATGGGAGATATATGGAGATAAGAGGAAAGGAATACAATCGATGTGTGTAAATTGGTAAAATACAGAATAGAATATATAGAAAGGCAGAAAATTGGGGAAGTCTAGAAAATAGGAAACCATTAAAATTTTACAAGAAAATAAAAAGAAATTGGGGACGAGAAGCATACATAGATTACTGCAATAGGCAAGAGAGAGAAGGGTTTGCTTGGATGAGAACAGGAACAATATTTCTAAGAGGGATAAGAGGTAGCGAAAAGGGAATTTGTGAGTTGTGTGGGAGAAAGAAAGCATAGAACACTATGTAACAGAATGCGAGGAGTTTGTAATCTGGAGAAAAAAGGTTTAGGAGGAAAAATGGAAGAAAGTAGAGAAGAGAATATAGCTATAAAAATGTTAACGGGCAGGGAGGAAAAGAAGGTAAGAAGTATTGGCGAGTTCTTGCAGAAAGTAAAAGAAAAAAGGGCCAGAAATGTAAAGAATATAAGAAAGGTAGATGAGGGGGAAGAATGGGACTAAACAAGGAGACATGGTGGTTAAGAGCTACCTGGCAGAGCAGAAGACCAGGGTGAAATGTAAGCCAAGGTAGCAACAAGGTAAAAACAAATAAATGTAGCCTAAAGTTATAAATTGTAAAATTTTGGAATATGCACAATAAATCTACTCTACTCTAATCTAATCTTGTATTATGTACGTAGCAGAAAGATGATAAAGAAATAAAGAGACAGAGAGAGAAACAAAGAGAGAAGCTATAAATCTAGATATTCATTCAATAGAAAGAATAAAATCTGTTGCTACAGATTAAATACTCCATGGAATAGAAATATGGAGTTGTATGTCCCTAAGCGAACACAAAGCATTTTAAAGTATTGCGGTGTGAAGTTGGTCAAGACTATTGACATGAGTCAATTAAGTCGGCGAGGCGTGACTTTCAAAGCGAGGATATCTCCAACTAATAATTTGTATTAAAATAAGAGAGTAATGACTCAAAGACCTAAGACTACTCTTCAATACTCTATTATACAGATACACTAGGCCCTTCTTGCATTGAAGACTGGTCATACTACAAGCAGTGTGTCTTCCCTCTCCACTCAGACGTTCCAATTTTTCCTACAGCTGGCCCACATAGAGTGAGCGGTTGGCCTAAAAATGGAGAAAGTATGCAATTCACACACTTCTGCTAATGTCTTAAACTGCACAAGAATTTCCTATTTGTTACCACGAAATACCAATCTACGTAAAGTACTATTGCTAATGTTATTGAAATATACTTATGTACAGTTGTAATTAAAAGAGTAAATAAAAAATAAACTTTTTTCACACACTACAGAGACTTCATGTTACAAATCTGTCAGTGCTTCCTAATTATCAAAGAGTCGCGATTGCCTCCGGAAATCTAGGAAGCATGGTATTCAAGGTTACGAATGCGTAAATACAGAAATACTCAGTATTGAATGAGCTCGCGGAACTGGTCACTGGAATCTAAGCAACTGTCAAATTGTCCGCAGCATAATGCTCGCAAATAAATTTTGAGAATGTATCCAGAGTAAATAAAATGTTATTTGGCATTACTTTTCTTGTTTTTCTCCTGAAATTCTTGGGGAAGTGGCACTTACTGCATTTCAATGCATGCTTGGCCACTGATGTCGCCTGTTTATTAAAGGTATAGTAGCCGAACCTAATGTGGTAAGTAAAGTTTACTGGTAAATCAGTGAGACAGGACGAACTATCTCCGCGACAAAGTGTGAGGTGAAGTCTCAGGTTCGATTCTCATTTACCGTCCACTGTGGTCTTGGGTAGACTTATGCTGGGGTTGTTTCTTATCTACTATATAATTTCATTTGTTATATCCTTTCCATTATTTCCCTTTCATTCATCCTTCTCAGATCTGTTTCTAGATTTGGTGCCGGACTTGGTGATAGAAGACGGGATGGTTGCTTAAAATAAGGAGTATTCCCCCTGGACACTAGAGGTCAGCTTGGTCAACAGGTCGTTCATAACTGGTAGCTTCAGCAGTACATTGTAGACTTCATTCCTTCTTCCTTGGAGGAGAAGAATGAAAGTGATTAGTATAATAAATACAAATTAAATATGAATTATTAAGATGGAAATGAAATCGAAACATAGGAAAAGGATAGTTAAATTTAAATATAAAATTCAACTACATAAATAAAAATTAAACGGTAAGACATAGAAAAGCTGAATTATATAAAATGTAAGAAATGGTAAAAGAAAAGGTAAGGACAACGAGCTTCAATAGTCAAGTGGAGACTCATTAAGTATAACCCGGGACAAAAGAGTTTGTTTATATGAGGGAAAAACCTGAAGACCTTCTATACAATAGGAAAGCATTAGAGAATCATTAGGATGAAACCTAAAACGGTCAGGTATAAGGAGCCCGTTAATGAGTGATCCTAGGCAAGTGAAACTTAAACATGCAGCGAGGTTCAATGAAACTCGAAGAGAGAGTTTGCTTGAAACCCAAATGATTGCTAATAAATCACATGCCTAGAACAGAGGCATGGTTTAAATAGAAAAGGGGCGTCTCATAGAAAATTGTCTAGGCTGGGAGCGAATTGTTATAAGAAAGATCATTACTTGTAACTATATCGTGCCATAATGATGTTAGTTCGTATGCATGCTAAATTTTAACGCCATGCTTCGAATTGTAATCTGTTTTGCAACGTCACATTGGGGAAAATGTACGAGTCGATAACAGTTTTTCTCGACTATATCGTCATTTCTACTTCTAGCTTCAATACAAAATAGAATGTTGGGAGAATTGGGTAAAGCCAATGAAATTAATTAGGTGCACATATTTATGAGAAAAAAAATTAAAATCCTCGGTGTACTTATTTTTAAACTCTACATTAGACATTTAAAGGCAAAAGCGTACCTGAAACAGTCCAGAAATGTTCATAAATACTAGCATTTTCACTTTTTCGGGATCATGTCTACTTCTTTTTCTGTCACATATGAGTCCTGCTGTGCTAATTAGTCCTTCAGAGAAAACTGCTGCAAGTGGAATACACAAATATTTAGCTGCATTTTTTTTCTTTTAATTTTGGAAATTTTAAATTTATTTTCGGTAACCCAGTGCACCAGAAAGAGGAGATGACAAATCGTTGATATATGCACTGATTTCTTCTTGGGAAATGTTAACTGGTAATGAATCTGACACGATTATTTTGTTGCTTAATATTCCTGGTAATTTCTCAGGCTTTTCAATGTTCTACTTGCGGCAGTAATATTTTGTGATTTTAAAATAAAACAAAAATTGCAGAATCACCACTATCTTTCGATGTCGATACCATGCAATATCATGAGTATCGAGGTATCACAGGTATCGAATATACAATATATCTTATATGCATGTGGGGAGGAAACAGGAGTAATAGATCACGTATCGTACATTTTTATAAAGTAGGGTAGCTCGGTTTTTACTCTTGTGTACAGAGAAGTAGAAAGTGTAATTAATAAGAAACTATGCAAGCAGTTTCTAAATAAACAGCAGGGAAAGGAGAAACTCATTTTAATTCAACACCAATACACCATTGATGTACATCTCACTTCCCAGAAACTACCTGGTTCCCACAACATTCGAGGCTTACTATCTAAATAACGGGATTCGTCCGTGGCCCTAATTCGAGAGGTACATGTTCGATCCCTGTGGGTGACCTACCTGACCCATGTTTTTTCGGGGTTTTCCCGGGTCGCCAGGTGAATGCTGAGTAGATTAATTACATCCCCCGAATTTCCTGTTCCTCCATTATCATTCCACATCATAGCTCATCTTCTGGTCTCTTTCAGGATAGAAGCGTCGGCGAGTGTCTCGGTGGAGGATGAAATGCTATGAGTAAACCACGTCCTCCTCCGTTAGGATGGTCTCCAGTCTCCGAACCCAGGTCTCGTGCTGGGGTTGTTTCCGAGTCACAGTAGGGTGGGATGCTCGTTGTACCGGCCTGCCGGGGACTATCCATCTGGTAAAGTGTCGGGACCTATCTTTGCACTGTCGCGACTCCTTGGGACGGCCGCCCTCTGTCTGCTCTCGCCTCATCCTTCCTCTCTTGGTTGCCCTACTTGGAGGCATAGGTGCAACAGACCACGTTCTGAATTCCCTACGTGCTGAATTCCCTCCATAAAATAAGCCAGTCCAGTCCTAAAGTCAAGTGTAAACCCGGCCCACTACAAGGTGGTATGTAAATCGCAGTGAGAAGTACCTCTCCGTTATGCAACTTATACCCATAACCAGTAAAAGACATTTTTTCAAACCCTAGGCCCCAGAGTTTAATCTCAACTGAGTTGCAAAAGTTCTGTTTAATCGGCATCATTTCCTGTTCACCACACAGCCTGAAAGTATGAGGGCAGGTGTGAATATGAGCTGTTTAATAGCAGAAATGAACGAAACTAAAAAAAAAAAAAAGAATAAAATAAATATGGTTCAGTGAGTGATAACACCATCAGTTGTTTCTCAAACCGAAGTCCTCAATATGACCATAACATCAAACTGTGTTAAATAAATGAAGCAGTTGAAACAAAAGTAAGTCTGAATGTATGAATTTCATTTTTCACTGTCCTTTGCTTTTATATACCTCTTGAAGATCTAGGTATGTTTGTATTTCCTTCATATTAATCAAGACAAATCTGTACAGTTTCGTTTCGTTACAATTTCACTGTTGGTACAAAGAGAATACAGGAAGCTGAATTGGTAGTCACGTGTTTAAAGGCATATACTGGCATACAGAGACTTACAGACACACCGGAGAACGAGACTGTAGACGACGACAATGGTGGCTTGTTAGTATCACAACGTGGGAAACAACAGCTATAGCACTTAAAAACTAATAGTATTGAATAATTAAACCAATAATAACAGAATATTGGAAATGACTTATACCACAAAAAGTTATTTGAAGTGATTTAAGTTTTGAAAACATCTACTTTTTGTGTGCTAAGTTTTGACTCCCTTGTGGTTTAAACTCATATAAATGTCCACAAATGAAGAGAAATTCACAGGCTATTTGTAAAAGAAAATTTAAAGAGTGTATATGCATTTTATTTATTATTATGATAGTTTAACCTCAACTGTTTGACCCATTTTATGAAAATAAAACAGAAGGATCATTTTTGGCTACAGAGATGTTCTTGAACATTTAGGCACTAAACCGAAATAGGAAGATATCCACACTTGCACCATTTTCTGAAGAAAAGAAAAACTGTTTATTCATGGAATCTCAAAATTTACTTTTGCAGTGAATTCCATACTGTATCCATGGTAGAAAAAATAAAGAAATTTAGCAGCTTGCTTGATTGATGGAGAGAAAATTGTCATTTTTAATATGCAGAAAGAACATACTGTTACTTGTATATACGCTCTGGTGTTCACCCACTTATAAAAAGACTTCTCATTTTACTAACACAATTAACACAAACAATGAAGAGTGAACATAATTACCATGAGCAAATACAATGCCACTGATACATGTGTTAAGAAAGGCATGTAAATAAGGAGCGAAAACATTGTGAACATGACATAATAAAGTAGAAATATAGGTGCAATTAAAAAAATTATGAACATAAGAGCATGAAAAGTCTGTTAAAAGGCCAGAAAACTAATGTGCAGTGTCATTCGTTATGAAAGTGTGTTTTGTTCAATGGCGAGGCCTGACTTTCAAAGCGAGGGAAGCTCCAAATAATAATTTTATTAAAATAAGAGAGAATAATAACTCAAAGAACCAAGCCTACCCTTCAGTACGTTTTCTATTGTACAGTCACACGTAGGCAAGACTGCTCACACTACAAGCAGATATATTTCGCCTCCTCTCTCCACTCAGACGCTCCAACTTTTCCAAGAGCTGGCCCACACCACGTAAACTATTAGTCTAACATGGAGAAACAATGCAATTCACAGACTTTTGCTAGTAACTCAAAACTTCACAAGAATTTTCTGTTTGTTACCACTATATATATATATATATATATATATATTTAAAGTATTTTTGCTAATGCTATTGAAATATGCTTACAGTTGTACTTAAAAGCGCCACATAAAACAAAACAATAAACTTTTCTTCACAAACTAGAGGCTTCACGTGACAAAATCTGTCAGTACTTCCTAACTATCGAACAGTCGCGATTGCTTCCGGAAACCTACGAAGCATGGTATTCAAGCTCACAATTGTATTCAGTATTGAATGAGATCGCAGAATTGGTTACTCGTGTTTAAGCAGGTGTTAAACTGTCCGCAGCATCACGGATGTCCTCGAACACATTTTGAACATGTATCCAGAGCGAATAAAATATTGTTTGCCATGAATTTTGTTGTTTTTCTCCTGAAATTGTTGGGGAAGCGGCGCTTCCAGCACTTAATTGCACGCTTCGCCACTGGTTTTGTTGTGTTTATGGAACTGGAATACTTTTTCACCATTTCTTGGTTATTTGCAACATTAAAAAATTATCTTTGCATCAGATTCCAATTTAGGATTATTAGGATTAAGAAGAGACTGGCTCTAGTGGTCAGAATAATTTAGACCCCATATATGCATGAGATTTCATGTCGTGCGACAAGTGGTACATGATCTGAAAGTATATTGAGTTAAATGGACGTATTTATACCACTCAATGCGACAGTCTTATGTCGTGCCCCCGTAGAAATATGTCGGATGGTGGTTCTGCTTTCACATTATGTGAGACTGGTCTAAATTTTATCCTTCAAACTTTTATAAAGTTTAATAATAATAATAATAATAATAATAATAATAATAATAATAATAATAATAATAATAATAATAATAATAATAATAATAATAATAATAATAATAATAATAATAATAATAATAATAATAATAATAATAATAATAATAATAATAATAATAATAATAATAATAATAATAATAATAATAATAATAATAATAATAATAATAATAATAATAATAATAATAATAATAATAATAATAATAATAATAATAATAATAATAATAATAATAATAATAATAATAATAATAATAATAATAATAATAATAATAATAATAATAATAATAATAATAATAATAATAATAATAATAATAATAATAATAATAATAATAATAATAATAATAATAATAATAATAATAATAATAATAATAATAATAATAATAATAATAATAATAATAATAATAATAATAATAATAATAATAATAATAATAATAATAATAATAATAATAATAATAATAATAATAATAATAATAATAATAATAATAATAATAATAATAATAATAATAATAATAATAATAATAATAATAATAATAATAATAATAATAATAATAATAATAATAATAATAATAATAATAATAATAATAATAATAATAATAATAATAATAATAATAATAATAATAATAATAATAATAATAATAATAATAATAATAATAATAATAATAATAATAATAATAATAATAATAATAATAATAATAATAATAATAATAATAATAATAATAATAATAATAATAATAATAATAATAATAATAATAATAATAATAATAATAATAATAATAATAATAATAATAATAATAATAATAATAATAATAATAATAATAATAATAATAATAATAATAATAATAATAATAATAATAATAATAATAATAATAATAATAATAATAATAATAATAATAATAATAATAATAATAATAATAATAATAATAATAATAATAATAATAATAATACAAACACTACTAATTGTCGAACCGAATGTGTAAACAGAATACAAGAATACCATATATGTAGACCACTATAAATTATGCCGCGTCGGGCGACATGAAATTGCATAGTTCAAACAGACCTTATTGTCTTATCCTTAAGGGATAAGGATTTCTTATCCTTGGAGATCCTTGTGAGACTGCGGCTAAGTTATGAATATTAGGAATCAAAACATTCAACATTGTATATTTGGAATATCACACAGGAGCATTTTTTATTTTATTGAAACATTTTATGTAGAAATATTAAAAGTCACAATATTTTTATTTAAAACTTACAGAAATACACAGGAACAATTACTACAATATCTATTTTTAACAAATTTAACATTTCTTCTGTAAGCCTTATGACCTTACAAATGTTTCAAAGCTTTCAGTTGTTAAATTAACATTATTTCAGAGCTTATATTTAAAATGATGAGGTAATAAGAAAATATTAATTTTCGAAATATCTGCAGCATCACAAGTGCTTTATCACATCATTGCTTTACTCTACATATACAGGTTTTGTTTTGAATGACAATAGTATATCCTTCTTTCTTTATTTTGCTATGTTATTAACAGTTTTCCTTTTCCATTTACTGGAACGGGCAGTTTATACAACAATATAATAAAATAAAGTTCCAATACCCTTATAAGACTATCTACAACAAAGATCTTGCCACTTTCACCAGTACTACTTCTTATTATGTAGAGTGTTTTGTCATTGCATACAATAAATTGTGTAGCTAGGATATTACCAAAGTAAAACAAATGCTCACTTATGCTGTTATATTTTAGAAAATCAAGGATATAGTCGATAAATTAATGCTTTAAGAAAAGTCATACCAAAGTCTCTTCTCTGCACGCGCATGCGTGTGTGTACGAAACGTGGATGCAGTGGAAATTCGTGAGTCATGTCTGTATAAATGTTATATACGGCAAGGTCTGTTTACCGTATTTCGATGATTTCCTATGAGACTACCCAATAATTGTCTCTTCGTGAAGTTAAGTGAAGTTAAGTGAAGTTAACTCGTGTTGTGATCTCCTTATTTATAATTTATTCCAAGGAAAATCATTGTGCATAGCTATTTTCTTTTACAGCATATCTTGTATAGAGATAATACTTTTTCTGACCTGAATTGATTTGTATACTATCAGTAAGATAATAATTTGATTTGATGTGAATATTTAATTTGCTGTAATAGTTTCAGTTACACTGGCACAGTTATTACTTTCTAATTTATGTACAATTATATGTATTGGCCCAATTTTAATTATTATTCTGATTCATATTCAACGTGAAGCTTGGTGATACATAAATCATATTTATGAAAGCTTTGTTCTCATACACATGTGGATTAACACAATAGGCTTCACAGAACGAAGTGAAATGAGTAAAAACTTGTGAGAATATATTTAATGTTAACTATTTGTTCATACTCATAAAGTTGTCAAGCTGATTTTACAGTCGGGACTATCTTGATATTGGCTCAGTGGACCACAAGGATTCTCTTTCCTTGGCCAGGGAGTTTTGTGTGTCGGTCTTGTTCTAAAGGTGCTCAAATGTTCTTTTATTGGTACGTCTACCTTAACATGTTTCTCATTAACTCTGTATAAATGTTTATCTTCAAGAATCTTTTCATCATAATCTTCAAAATCAATTTTGTCGTCAGAGTATTCCTTCTCGTAACCGAAATAAGGTTCATCATGTTCTGATTTTCCAATGGAATGGGTTTTGTAGATACTCTCAACAGTTACCTTATCTGTACCTGATTTGGGGACATCCTTGTAGATCTTTTCTTCAGTTTTCACTGTGAGATGATCTTTCCCATAACTGCCTAACTTAGGCTCATAAATTTCTTCAGTTTTAACACTGATACGATGATGACCATCATGGTCTGGTATGTTATATACATTTTTGTATGTTTTTTCATGGGCAGTATCCCCTCCATAAGGATCTTTATACAGTTTATCCAGTAAAATATGTTCTGACATAGATTCATCTTTGTAAAGCTTGTGAGAACCAAGTAGAGCATGCTCCTTCTCAATCAATTTTGTACCCGGATGTTTCACATCCTTATATATTGTTTCGTGGACAAAATGATCTCTTACAGGAATATTTTTGTGTATCTTGTCGACATGGAAACGATCCATTATTGGATCAACGTTATCTTTGAAAACCTTTTCTTCTGTTTTGACTATCAGGTGGTCTTTTCCATGAAACTCTTCATGAGGTGTGTATGAGTCTTTGTAAATTTTTTCTTGTGTCTTTACTTCTATGTGCCCACCTTTAGGTAAATCTTTATACATAGTATCAACCACAACGTGATCACTGTGTGAATTATGCTTCTTCACTGCAAAATGATCTTTACCAAAAGGGTCCTTTTTGAACGTCTCAACCAGATACTCCTCTTGTACTGAAGGATGGACATGGGTAACAATACCTACATGATCTTTATTAGCGAGGTGTTCTCGGTGTAGAATATCATGAGGGAGGTGTTCAGTGTGCCCCTTATACACAACTTTATCCTGAACAACATGATCACCTTTTGGAGTATGTTTCATCACTGTAACATGATCTTTGCCAAAGGGATCCTTTCTGAACTTCTCCACCAGGTACTCCTCTTGTACTGAAGGATGTATATGCGTAACGATACTTACATGATCCTTATCAGTGGGATGTTCTCGATATAGAATATCGTGAGGAATGTGTTCAGTGTGTCCTTTGTACAGAATCTTATCGTCATCTCTAGTAAGTCCTATAACAACATCCTTATCGTAATGTTTACCATAATTGTTTATGTACAGAGGACCGCCTATTGCTTTCAGAGGTTCATGATTCATTCCTAAAAGTCCGTCTGCACCACCAGCTAATGACACTTCAGGAATGTAAAGCGATGAGTACTCTGGGATATCATGTTTACTTCCAAGGTACGATGTTAAGGGAGCGCCAAAGCTTCCTATTGTTGTGGAAATTTTTCTTTCTTTGAATGCATCATTAGCGTAGGACTCTTGATTCAAGAAACCTCCACCGTGACGCTGCCAGTTTCTATCGATGGCGCTATCCAAAAATCGGTTGCCACTGTATTGACCAAGTGATGTTGCAGAAAGTCCCAGAATTGCCAGCACCAGCCACACCTTAAACAATTTAAAGATACAATTTTAAAACACATATTTCATTTTCGCGTTAAAAAGAATAGCATATGACGACGCCATAAGACGCTTCCATATATGGTAAGTGCGGGTGATTCGGATTGGCGGGTGACTCCAGTTAGGTTTTTTTTTTCTTTTTCTTTTTTTTTTTCTATCTGCTTCCTAGGGGATGGTTGTGTATTGTTGTGTTGGAAGGACCTTTGTGGGCGAATATGTTAACTACCTGAGATAGATAAGTGTGTAATATGACTGTGTTTCTTCAGTCTTTTCACCAACAGATGTTAAAATCGACGTTAACAAATGTAACGTAACAATTGTAATAGCGCTAACAATTTCTTGCATTTCACCAACCTGTTTTCTGAAAATGTTAATAAACACGTGTTAACGTCAAGAAACTTGTAAATATTACAGTTGTAGAAGGCTGTGGATGAGTCGTATTATCTTCTGAACGTACTACGATGCGCTTTTGTTTTCATTTTCGTCTGCACCGCAGTCTGCACACAGCTTAAAAAATGGTGGATAAACAAAATCATAAACAAGAGCCATGAAAAAAATTTCTCATAAACGGAGAAAGGATTGTTAATTGAATTGGTGAATGTAAAAGAGAAAGATGTCACACGGGGAGAAATTGGAAACAAACTTAATTCAAATGCATGTGTCATTACTACAAACGAAACGTATTACGTAAATTTAAAACGAGGCGCGAAGTACAAGTGACGACAGACTTGAACGTTTCAAGACGGGAGGTGGACAGTGTGTTATCCACAGTGGATTATAAAATCGCAAGGTTATTAATAATTGAAGCAAAGGTGAGATCGGCATATTCCTTTCGATGCATGTTCTAACTCAGTATTACGTAAATTTAAAACGAGGAGCGAAGAAGGATAAGTGACTTGAACGTTTCAAGACGGCAGGTGGACAGTGTATTGTCCACATAATTCAGTGAATTATAAAATCGCAGGTTATTAATACTTGAAGCAAAGGCGAGATCGGCATATTCCTTTCGATGCATGTTCTAACCTCTCTTGTACTTCCGCAGTAACCTTCATAGCAACTTGTTTCGACAGTCTATACCTCCGTAAAAAATTTTCTTCGGATACCTCCTCAAAATCATTTCTCCTCATAGGCCGTACTATATTGCGAATGCCATTTAGACGGTCTTAAATATAGCAAATCGACATCAACAGCTGAGTTTATGCCCGCCATCTTGACTATTTACAATTGTTAAGGACTTAACACCAGAAATTTGGCGTGTTAGTTTAACAAGAGATTTAACACTTGTGTTACGCTAACACTTGTTGGTGAAATGCAATTTTTGTTTTAACTATTGCTAAACTCGTGTTAAGTCTTAACATTTGTTGGTGAAATCGGGCATAAGTGCAAAATCAGCTTCTTTTCCGGAAATGATATATGTAATTGCTCCACTTCTGGCTTTTTGTTATTTTTTTAAGCTCGTTTCAGATAGATGTATAACGACTGTAAATCGTAATTGCTGCAGAAACTTGTACAATAAAAGATACAGACTTTCTTACATACTTAATCCTCCCCCCCCTTTTTTTGTAATTTTACGTCCTTCAACGTTAAGTCATAATGGACGATGAATGAAATGGGTGAAATGATGCTCAAATGAGCCCAGTTTCTATAGAGCTTAGAGTTACCCGACATTCATCTTCCAGGATAAGGGAAAACCCCGGAAAAACCTTATCCAGGTAACTCACCCTGACCGAGATTCGAACTCCGGACCTCTTGAATGTGAGGCAGACACTCTACCACCACGCTACCGAGGCGGACTTTAATCCTCCTTGTTGTCATGATAGTTAACCAGTGCTGCCAACGGGGAAAAATAAATATCATTATAACAGTGGGCGAAGCGGATTAAGGTAAGCTTGGGGATTCAATTGTTTTTTTTATTTATATCCTGCAACGTTAAGTCATCGGACGATGAATGAAATGGGTGAAAGGATGCGCAAATGAGTCCAGAAAAAATGGAGAATGGTACCACGAAATCGTGGTTCAAATCCCGGCTATTGCATTGAATTTATCAGTCTGACTACCTTTCCATACTTTAGCCTACACACTGCCAGTGTGAAAGAACAATTAATTTCTACGAAGCAATTCATATGTGGAAAACGTGTGTGAAATGCATAAACATATAAATATACAAGTGTAGAAATGTGCTATTTTGTTCTCATAATTACATTATGCACTGAAATGAATGTTCGACCGCTTTTCTTTCCATTCCGAATCGTCCGCTATGCCAACAAAATTCTTCCCGATAAACTTAACATACGGTAAAATCTTTCATATTTACGTGATAAATACGGATTTTGTGAAAGATTTTCAAAATATTGATCCGAATCACCCGTGCTGATGAAAAACAAAGAAGAACTAATCGCTTTAAAATCCGAATCATTATTTGTTGTGTGAATCAATATTGTATGAGAACTATTAAGTAAAGTACTTATGGCTACTTCAATATGTTAAAGTAGAAAACTAATGAGTGAAGTGAGTTTTATAATGATACACGCTTCTCTGTATTTCTTACACGTTACACTGATATACATGATCCTGGGTTTTTCTCCAAAATATGTTTACTTTACTAAATCTGATGTTCTGATTCCAAAACTGTAATCAGTTTTTTCTACCACGTACAAGTAGTTATACCTAAAATGTTTTAATGTAGTTCTGTGCATAAGTATTTTATGGGACTAAGAAATACTAATAATTTCTTTGTTGAAATTAATGTTTCACAACAGTGACACCAATGTAACAGACAATAGTACTAAAAATAGTCTGAAAGGTGTAATGTAGTATAATGGACATCAAATTAAATGTGCATCAGTTCCAGTAGCCCTTCCAGTTCACCTCAAGGAAACATGCTATAACCTAAAACTCTGTAAAAAGTCAAATAAGCAGAACTTAAGTGGCAGGTATGTGGAAATTCAAAAGTTATTGCCATGTTACTAGGTCAGCAATCAGGCTATATTGAAATGCGATGTTTTATTTGTTAGTGGGATAGTGAAGTCCGATCCAAGCAATGGATAAGAAAAAATTGAAAGCAGAAGGGCAATCTGGTACCAGGAATGAAAAATATTCATGAAATTCTTGTGGAACCCAAAAAATGTTCTTTTACCACTTTTGCACAAATAAGTAGGCCTAATGAAGCAATTTGTCAATGCTTTAAATAAGAATCACAATTGCTACAAATAAATCTTCAAGAAGTTCCCTGAAATATCCGAAGCTAAAGTTAAAAAGTGAATATTTGTTTAGCCAAAATTTGCAAGTTAATTTCTGATGCCTTATTTGAAGAAACAATGACAGATAATGAAAAACTGGCATGGATTTGTCTTAAGAGTGTCATCGGAAACTTTCTGGTAAATTACAAGGATCAAAATTACAAAAATATTGTAGAAGATATGCTTAAGAGATTTCGAAAGCTGGGTTGAAATATGAGTGTGAACGTACATTTCCTGCACTCTCATTTGGACTTTTTTTTTTCCAGAAAATCTTGGCCGTGTCAGCAAGAAGCAGAGTGAACGATTTCACCAGGACTAAAGGAAATGGAAAGAGGTGCATGTCAAGGTAAAATGCAAAAAAATGCACAAAAATGTGGTGCAGCGTTCAAATGTATGACTTTATTTAGAACTGATGTGAAATACTACTTTGTTATAAAGAGCGTTGTGTTGACAGCTGTGGATTGATTAACATTTAGTTAATAATATAATATAAATTCGATAGAGCAGAGTATAAAAATTAATGTTTTACTATTTCTTCTATTGTGAATGATTGGTACGTGATGGAGGAAAACTAAGTTTATATTCTGATTCAGCTTACTCAAATTAGGGATAACGATATATTAAAATAAAAACCCCAGACAAGAAGTCAAAGCCCGCCTTGGTAGCGTGGTGGTAGCATGTCTGCCTCACGTTCAAGAGGTCCCGAGTTCGTAACTCGGTCAGGGTGAGTTACCTGGATAAGTTTTTTTCTGGATTTTTCCTTATCCTGAAAGACAAATGTCGGGTAACTCTAAGCTCCGTGGACCCTGAGCATCATTTCACCCATTCCATTCATCGTCCGATATGACAACGTTGGAGGACGTAAATTACACACACACAAAAAAAGTCAAACTTTCCATATTAGTGTTTTAAAGTGCGATCCATATAAACCTGAACCATTTCAATAGGCCATAACCTTTGAACCAATAATAGGACACACGTGCAACTTTGGGAGAATATAATACACGTTTGGGAGATTACATTACACTATTTACATCTCAGAGAAAATGTTGGAAGTGTCCTCCACCAGGATCTATACATGTTTGCACTCGTCTCACCATATTCTCTGAAGTTTTACGGAGATGATATCGAATTGAGAGAAGGTTATTTCCAGCAATATGGAGCAACGTGCTATACATCTAATGGCACCATGGAACATTGATTTTTTCTTGTGGGGGTATCTAAAAATTAGTGTACAAGAAGAGGCCATGGACAATTATGTTCTCAAGGGATCCCTTCGAACCGAAATAAGTAACATTGGCGAGGATACTCTCTGTAAAACTTCAGAGAATATGGCGAGACGAGTGCAAACATGTGGAGGACACTTCCAACATTTCCTCTGAGATGTAAATAGTGCAATGTAATCTCCCAATTGTGTATTATATTCTCTCAAAGTTGTACGTGTGTCCTGTTATTGGTTTAAACGCTATGACCTATTGAAATGGTTCAGTTTTATATGAATCCCTTTATGAAGCAAACATGAAACAAAAACGTATTTCGCAGCGACTATCTTGATCAGGTAAATGCACTTAAGATCTAGTAACAATATATATTCTCGATCCTAAAATTCTTTGTATGCAATCGTGCCTTATTTGAAACAAATAATGTAATTCACAGTATAATCACTAGACAAAAGTATAATATCCATTATCCCAGTGCTAAACTTTCTTGATTCCAGAAAAGTGAGCATTATGAAGCTATCAAAATATTTGGCGCACTTCCTAATGTTCTTAAAGAACAAGTTGATAATTTCGGTGCTTTTAAAAATGCTGTTAGAGAGTAACTTTGCTCAAAATCTTTTTATTATGTACAAGATTATCTGAATGACAAGTTATCCTGATAATGCTTCTGTAGTTCTGTAAGTAGTTTCTAACTATTCCAATGACAAATCATTACTTATAAATGTTTGATGCAAGTTGAAAGTTTATTTTTGATGTATATGTATTTAATAAATAACAAGAATGGTATCCATTGCAAAAAGGTTGAGACGTACTGGCATAAGCCAAGTGAAAGCTGGTTTAAAAAGTGTTTGATTTTGTATCATATATAATTATCCTTGCTTTGTTTTCCATAATGTTGTTCATATTGCCTGTATACTATAATACGTGTCTTATGTTAACTTTTGTACATATATATGCTATTAAATTTTATACATCTCGACATGTTCAATGTTCACAGCCTTTTCTGCCTACAAGTGAACCTACTGAACGCAAATCAATCTAATCTAATCTAATCTATACGAATGGGATAAAGAAAAAGTATGGAATATTTGCCATAATTTTTAATGGATCAATGAAGTTAAATGCTGACTTTTTTTAATTCTCTTGGGAGATAGTGGCCCTCCAGATGATGTTTTTCGACAACGGAATCAAATCCTTAGGGCGGTGGTTACTCCTTTTTCATTCTAAAGTGATGTTTTGTAATGATTTGCCTTGAACAGGTAAAGTAGACAGAAATACTACAATATTCCACCCGGGCTTGCACCATCATCAAGGCCGACTCTACACTCTGTGCAGTCGGCCTTGAGCCTCATTAGCACAGCTCTTTTTAGAAGGGCCAGGTAAAATGGTCATATTTCAAGTTTATTGCCTATTGGAGGGTTTCTGCACATTCACAAACTTGTTTCATACTTGACGCTCAAGGTCACCTCATAAAGCCATTCAAACCGTGTTTTACTTTCTCCTATTGTTAGAGTAAACGGTACTTCCTTGTTGTCAGAAACATGTTGGCCCAGCTCTCAACTTTTAGAAAGGCAATTTTAAAATACATTTGCTTGTCTGGAAGTCTATGCCCAGGTAGTCCTTATTTAGTGATGTACATGGTGTAAAAACGCTGTGACTCAAAACTAAACTAACAATATGTAGCGATTTTATAACTTTTATTTGTTATAATAGGTACATTGGGCTTTATTAGATAGAATAAAACTTTCACGAAAACTGTAATTGAGATGCAACTTAAATATATATGATTGGATTTTTATTATTTCTTCAGCAAAAATAGGCATAAAAACCTCAAAACCAATGCCAAATTATGACTAGTATTGATTTTGTTTGATTTAAATTGTCACACGAAGAGTTTAATGTCACGCTAGCATGTTGCCAACGTAGCCCAATGGTTAAGTGCAACCGGACGGAGATCGGGAGTTCCGTGGTTCAAATCCCATCCATTGCATTGAAATTTTCAGTCTGACTCTGTCTATCCAAACCTTTTCCCACACATGGCTAGTGTGCAAGAGCAATTAATTTACATCTGTTAGGCCCGATTTCACCAACAGATGCTAAAATCGACTTTAACAAATGTAATGTAACAATTGTAATAGGGCTAACAATTTCTTGCATTTCACCAACCTGTTTTCTGGAAATGTTAATAAACACGTGCTAACGCCAAGAAACTTGTAAATATTACAGATATAGAAGGCTGTGGATGAGTATAATATTTTCTGAACGTACTACGATGTGCTTTTGTTTTCATTTTCGTCTGCACCGCAGTCTGCACACAGCTTAAAAAAAACGGTGGATAAACAAAATCATAAACAAAAGCCATGAAACAAATTTCTCATATATGGAGAAAGGATTGTTAATTGAATTGGTGACGAAGTATAACGATGTCGTGGAAAATTGGACAGACGCGGTGAATGTAAAAGAGAAAGATGTCACACGGGGAAAATTGGAAACAAACAATTCAAATGCATGTGTCATTACTACAAACGAAAAGTATTACGTAAATTTAAAACGAGGTGCGAAGAAGTACAAGTGACGAGTGACTTGCACGTTTCAAGACGGGAGGTGGACAGTGTATTATCCACATAATTCAGTGAATTATAAAATCGCAAGGTTATTGATACTTGAAGCAAAGGCGAGATCGGCATATTCCTTTCGATGCATATTCTAACCTCGCTTGCACTTCCGCAGTAACCTTCACAGCAACATGTTTCGACAGTCTATACCTCCGTAAAAAAAAAAGTTTCTTCGGATAGCTCCTCAAAATCATTTCTCCTCATAGAACGTACTCTATTGCGAATGCCATTTAGACGGTCTTAAATATAGCAAATCGACAATAGCTGAGTTTATGCTCGCCATCTTGACTATTTACTTAAGGACTTAACATTAGAAATTTGACTTGTTAGTTTAACAAAAAAGTTTCGCTAACACTTGTTGGTGAAATGTAATTTTTGTTTTAACAATTGCTAAACTCGTGTTAAGTGTTAACATCTGTTGGTGAAATCGGGCATTAATATAATAATTGTGGTAACAATGAAGCCTGGGACTTAAGACTTACAGCACAGTAAGTCGCCACAAAAGGTGCGTATCTCATTGTATATGATAGCCCCTAGGGGTTTACCGGGCATAATACGGGTCAGTTGGAGAATTTAATGTCATCCTGGCATGTTGCCACGGTAGCTGAATGGTTAAGAGCAACCAGGCGAAGACCGGGAGAATCGTGGTTCAAATCCGGACCACGACATTGAATTTTTTCAGTCCGGCTCTACCTTTCCAAACATTGATTTTGCTTCTTTCATTCAATTGGCCAAGAAGTTCATTTATTCTAATGAAACAAGGGAGAAAGATAACTCTAATACGGCTCGTATCTCAGTATTCCTGACAAACATGTCCACTGTGCAACAAAGGAAGTCAGAAGACTCCCAGTAACTGGAGATGCTGCAAGATATTTATCCAGAAGATTACACAATCTCTGGCAAACAATGTGGGCAGGTCACCTCCTAACAAATTACACGAATTTAACAGAACTCCAGATGATCATATCGATTGCAGAAATTGAGACGGATTTTTTTTTTTTTTTTTTTTAATTTACCTCCTCCAACATTTAGTCATATCGGACGATGAATGAAATAGGTGAAATGATGCTCCAATGAGTCCGGGGTCCATGGAGCTTAGTTATTCGCCTTTCAGGATAAGGGAAACCCCCGGAAAAACTTATCTAGGTAACTCACCCTGACCGAGATTCGAACTCGGGATCTCTTGAACGTGAGGTAGACGAGCTATCATCTACGCTACTGAGACGGGCGAAAAATTACTCATTAGCAGACTACGGTTGGACACAAGTGAACAGGTTCGAATCTGAGCAGCTTTCAAACTGTCCCCAGCACCGCTAATAAATTTTAAAATATGTCCAGAGCAAATAAAATATTGTTTGGCATGAATACTCTTCTTTTCCCCTAAAATTCTTGGGAAAGCACGGCAGAGGTGGACGATCATCCAACCGATACAGGTAGGAGATGTGGTCAGCATCTCGGCATCCCCCAGCCGGAATGTTGGTTTACGTGAGCAGGACCGCTTACCTAGCGCAAGCCCCTCACTTTCCTCACGATGCTGAGTGGGCACCGGTCCTATACCTGGGACCTAAAATTCCCACCACATGGGTGGGATCGAACCCGGGCCGCTTTCCGGCATGCTGCCTTAGCTCGCTACGCCACGGCGCAGGACTTAAAATAAAGCTTATTTAACTGTAAATATGTGGTAAGAATTTCAGCACGTTCTACCAATAAATTTATAGACATACTGGAGGATTTGTATAGTATTACTCCTTAAGCAATTGCAGTTAAACAAGATGAGAA
The DNA here is from genome assembly GCA_030765055.1 of Mantis religiosa. Taxonomy (NCBI): domain Eukaryota; kingdom Metazoa; phylum Arthropoda; class Insecta; order Mantodea; family Mantidae; genus Mantis; species Mantis religiosa. The sequence continues at coordinate 140,751,101 of CM060955.1, read as the reverse complement.
AGTCTGAAGTGTATACACAGGTTATTTTCAATAATAATTGAAAACTATTTTCAATTAGTGTACCTCTATGAAAGTTATAACAAAACGGCCGGAAGTTCTGCATAATAATATGCAAGTAAAATCTGAATTTAGAAGAGAGAAAATTTCGGCCAGTTTGATTCCCCTTATATTCTTAAAAAAATATACATGTGTAATGAAATATAATGTAACACATCCCCTTAAATATATTCACGAAATTGCATTATACTTATGTTTAAGTGTTTGTATGCATGTAAATACTGTTACCAATATATTGTATTGATGACTATCATTTGTATTCTACAAGAACTTAAAATAAATCTATTAAAATCCCTTTCAGCTACTAAAAGATTAGTAGAATATGGCTCATCTGTTTAACTACGAAACAAAGGACATCACCAACAAACAACAAAGAGAGAGTTGAACCATCAAAATATAACTATAATATATAATATCACGCAGTACTCAAGATACATACGGCGTTGTTGGAAAGAGATTTGAAAAGAATAAGTACACTATAGCAGAGGATTCAAAGCTTTTTAATTGTTCTTATATAAAAACACTATTGACATTTAGTAAAGGCAATCATTTCGAGATTATTTTATATTAAAATCTCTTCACGTTAAGTTAATTGATGGAAATCAATCATTTCTTCGCACTAACCTTATATAGGCTAAGGTTTTGAATAGACAGAGCAGAGCCAAACTGAAAAATTCAATGCCATGGCCGGGATTTTAACCAAGGATCTCCAATAGAACTTTTGATCTATTCAAAACCTTAGCCTATATACGGCTAATGTGAAGAAATGATTAATTTCCACCAATTAACTTAAATAATAAGAGTTAAATGATGAAGCCTCGGACTCACTTACGATAGTAAGCCGCCACAAACGGTATTTCTCGAATACGAGAGCCCCTAGTGGTTTACCGGGAAAACACATGAGTGAGTTGGAGAATTTAATGTCATGACGGCAAGTTTACCATGGTAACTCAATGGATAAGAGTGACTGGACGTAAACCAGGAGTTCCGTGGTTCAAATCCCGGCCATGGCATTGAATTTTTCAGTTTGTCTCTATCTACTATTAGTTAGGTACAGAGGTTCTACTCCAATTACTCCTGGACCCGTAGGACCAAGGACCCGGGCCTCCTTCTACCCGGGAGCGATGGAAAATTCCGGGAGTCTTTCCATGGGGCAATACCTGGGGTCTAAGAAGCCCCCCCCCCCCCCCATCGACTACAACGTCAAGACGGGTGGAAGTGGATACGCCACTTACGCGCGTCAACCCCGCAGGGAAGACTACCGAAAACCTCGGTGGGGCCGCCTGGTGATCTAGCACACCTATTAGCTCTGCACCAGCAGAGCAGACCAGAGAAGAGTCGAGTCGTCCAGGTTTACCTGGACGGAGTGTTTGCTGCCCAGCACCTAGCCGCTTATTGCTTCTTTATCTGGGCAGTATAGAAGAGTCATCTTTTTGTCTCAGGCGGTTGTTTTCGGCAGTGGACATATCTAGCCTTGTGCGCGCTGTCGCCCCGTGGGGGGAATGCGCCCAGTGGTGGCTGCGCTCTTCCGCCTGCCTGGGAGGCATCTGAGCACAGTCCGCTTGACAGGCTAGAGGGAAAGGAACCCAGGACTTATGAGGCAACCCTCTACCCCCTTCAGGCGGCCATAGCCTGGCCGGAGGTACCCAATTCCCCGTGAGTGTCGGGAACACACTACCCCCTCGAGTTCAACCCAATCCGAACAAATCCCTGACGGGAGGGGCTCGGCAGTTCGGCCCGAGGTTCCTCTAGTAACGTCAGAGGTACTACGAGTGCTAAGGGTCCGCAGCGCTTGCACCATAGCAGCTGAAGGGGACGGATACCCTCCCCTACGGGATGCCTCTATCTCCTCTTCACATTGCTTTAACATGATCAGCTCATCCAACTATGACAAATCCTCTGACAAAACAACTTGTTTCCAAGTGAAAAACAATTTGCCGAATAGAACTTTGCGTGTAGTTCAAAGTGAGCCATCAGCAGGAGTCGAACCTGGAATCTCCCAAATGCAAGCCTTACCGCGGAACAATCTCGCTCGGTAGCAGCAAAATTTAAGATTTGCAGATTATACTTGTATGAATATAATACAAACTCTCGAATGGGATCCCCAAATTTTATTTGTTAAAATGAACATTCTCGATAATTTGAACATCAACATTCTCGTATGAAACAAGTTGCACTCTGAGATAACTAGGTACGGCTAAAAATTTGCCGCGTTTATATAATTTTCATTGCTTATTCCAAACTTTCAATAAGGCATCCTTCTATATACTAAAGAGATAATGGTACTTTTAAATTTTGGGCCACTTTTTGATTCCATATTTTTTATATGACCACGTGGAACATAAGCAAGGCAAAAACACAAAAAATATTATTATACTTACATAAACTGCCTCCATATGATCTACATATTTTGTACAGTGAGATTTTCCTATCCCTTACGAGTTGTTATTTATACAAAAGCTATTCAAAATGAAGAAGTATTCACAAACTTTTGCAGAAAATTCAACATATGCCTTCTAATTGTTATGAAAATATCCAAGCATATAATATTTATTCAATATCATCACGTCATTTTTGAGAGAACAATAACAACTAAAATTTGTCCAATTTTTGGGATAGTGTGGCATTCTTGGAGAACGTTGAATATATATAACAAGTTTAGTGTTTAATCGAATTTTTGTTTTTGAATTATTATTCACATATACGTATAAAACACCAAATAAAACATGCAGTTTATGTCAAAATAGGCGTTAGATTTCAAATAAAAAGCAATAATTTTCTATTGGGCAAGTATAAGAAGAAGTAAAAATGAGCAAAGTCTATAATTACTGAAAGATAAAGACAGTGAACGTTACCTGATGCATGGTGTTACGGTAGTATAATCGGCAGGTTTAACGGCCAAGTTTTATACCTTTGGTTATCTATCTGTTATGGACTATCTGCAATCAAAACGTGTCATCTTGTGCACGAGCATTCCTTTTAGTATTATTTCATGTCTGGTTTTAATTTCAGTCTAGAACGACTTCCTAGTAGCTTATCTTTGGATGTTACATATCACACGTTGTTACTGCGCCTTGTTACATTGTAATGCTCTCGTACATATCTGTCCACCTCTGTAGCATAGCTGGTAGCGGGTCTGATTCAGGTTCAAAAGTTCCCGAGTTCGAATCTCGGTCAGGGTGAGTTACTTGGGTAAGGTTTTCTTCAGTTTTTCCCTTATCTTGAAAGTCTGGTAACTTTAAGCTCTATGTACCCTGGACTCATTTCAGCATCAATTTACCCATTTCATACATCGTACGATATGACCTAGCCTTCGAGGAGGCAAATTGACGGAAAAAAAGGAATATCTACAAGATATTTGAATTGTATAGTTTTATGTGTGTACATGGGGTACTGAAAATGTGGTGTTACGGTAGAACGATATGCAAATTTGAGGCACCTTGAATAAAAAGTAATATTTTTAAAAAAATGTTCGTATCTTCCTCTCTCTCTCTCTCTCTCTCTCTCTCTCTCTCTCGCTCTCTCTCCTGTGTATGCGCGCATGTGTAAGGAACTTAATAAAAAAAAACAAAAAAAAAACTAAAACTTGGATAAATACCATAATACTTCAGGGATGCGACTTGAAGATTTTGAAGAAAATCCTCCAACAAAACTACCCCTTTCATGGTAAAATATTCTTAATATGTTTAAATTTTCAAAATACCTACTATAATGGTAACGATTAAAATGCCATTCCTTGGTGTAAGATATTTTCATGATAAATGAAGTGTGCTTCTTGAATTTTTTGGAAATCGTCTGTGGATGATTTTTATATAACTGTGTAGACCGTAAGAGACAGACAAAATGTACTACACAAAAAAGAAGATCTTCTTAAATCATGCAATTTATGTCAAATAACATATTTATGTTTCTTTAATAATTTCCGAATTATTTTGTATTATTAGTGTGAATATTCAATGCAAAGAGAATGGAATTTCCAAGCCATCACAAAACGACCTGTTTATATTAATCTATTATATTTTTCTTACGTCTACAATAAGATGTGCAAATACATAACAAAAGTACATCTGGACTATGAATAACTAGATTGAATAGTAAGCTTTTTTAGGTGTGTTTTGTAGTTAAGTGAGTAGAGAAAGTCAGCGAATCGGTTTTGTCTGTGGTCCGCGTTCGGTAGGTCCGAGTTTGACTCTCGTAGCCGACTAACGTGACCCATGAGTGTTTTTCGGGGTTGCCAGATGAATGCTGCGTAGGTTAATTATATCTCCTGAATTTCATCTCCATTATCATTTCATATCATCTCATATCTGGTGATCTCTTTCAGGGTAGAAGTGACGGTTGGTGTCTCGCCGTTGCATGGCAGGATGATGTACTCTGAATGAACACTTTCTCCTCCGACGGGATGGACTCCGGTCTCCGAGCCGGCCTAGTGGGCCGATTCAAGAAAGTGGCTGGCGGGATGCCTGTAGTGCAAGCGTGCCTGGAGTCATCCTTGCTCTGTGGAGCGACCTCCGGTCTCCGAACCCGCCTTGTCACTGTTTCGGGGCCACAATTTACTATTTTCTCCACTTGGGGACATTAGTACAAAAGACCAGTCTGGTCGAGGTGCTGAATCCCTTCTGAACAATCCAATCCAGTCCATTCCAATCCAATCTAACCCAAGTGGCCGCGCCGTGGTTCAGTGGTTAGACCGCTTGGCTCTCACCAAGGCGGCCCGGGTTAGATCCCAGGCGACCGCAAAGTGAGATTTGTGCTGGACAACACGGTGCTGGGGCGGGTTTTCTCCGGGACCTCCGGTTTCCCCCACCATCTCATTCCACCGGTGCTCCATCTTCATCTCATGTATCATCCGTGTCACCGCCTGCGGTGCCGTATGTAGTAAAAGCTGGCGTTAAACACTACACTACACTACACACACACGCACGCACGCACACACACACACACACACTCCAACCCAAGTCAGTAATGCAGTATGCACTTCCAAACATTTCAATTGTTTTGCTTTATTTGTTTATGTATTATGTTTCCAGAGAGAAAGCTTTAAACAGACCCTCGATCCTAAAAACGCAATTATGTAACTATTGATAACCCACATAACTCAAGAGCGAAAACTATTTCGTAATTAAGACTCACAAAGAATGTGCGTATAAAATATAAGATACTGGTATGGTGAATAAATTCATATTTTAAATTTATAGTAATGACCAGTGAATGAAATGATTTTTATTGCATCTTATCTAACTAGATGAATCGTATTTGTACGTATAAATAAGCCTCCACACTCCATGCAATGTTTTAAAAAATGAGACCTTATTCCGTTCCAAAAGGAAAATTAATTTCTTATAATATGTATTACATATTTAGAGTACTTTTAGGTAACAAATATGTAAACTTTAATCTTGAAAATTTAAAAAAATACTAAATATGAGACAGAAATATTGTTCATTTAGTGTATAGAGACCACATAAGAAATGTAACGCAGTTACACAACTTTCACTTATAAATTTGCAGGCATTTGTTGCATATTGCACTGTTAATTTCAATACAGGCTAATTCTTTTATCGAGATGCGACATTCACGACACATTTTTGTTTCTAGAACTTGTTTCAAACTGAATAAATGAATGCTTACCTACATGAGTAAACACTCAGGAATAAATTCGGAAGATATTGTAACGATCCCTTGCAAATTTCTCTCTCTCTCTCTCTCTCTCTCTCTCTCTCTCTCTCTCTCTCTCTCTCTCTCTCTCTCTCTCTCTCTCTCTCTCTCTCTCTCTCTCTCTCTCTCTCTCTCTCTCTCTCTCTCTCTCTCTCTCTCTCTCTCTCTGTGTGTTTGTGTGTATGCGTACTTTGGTGTGTGTGAGTTTGTGTGTGCGTACTTTGGTTTTTTTTTTTTTTAAATTTACGTCCTCCAACGTGAAGTCATGTCGGATATTGAATGGAATGGGCGAAATGATGCTCAAATGATCCCAGGGTCCATATAGCCTGGAGTTACCGACATTCGTCTTTCAGGATAAGGGAAACCCTGGAAAAAACTTTATCCAGGTAACTCATCCTGACCGAGATTCGAACTCGGGACCTTTTGAACGTGAGGCAGACATGCTGCCATGTATGCTACCGAGGAGTGTGTGTGCTTTTTTTAAAAAAAAAAATACGTTCTCCAACGTTAAATGATGCTCAAATGAGTCCAGGGTCCATGGAGCTTAGAGTTACCCGACATTCATCTGTAAGGATAAGGGAAACCCCCGGAAAAAACCTTATCCAGATAACTCGCCCTGACCGAGCTTCGGCCGCGCCGTGGCTCAGTGGTTAGACCGCTTGGCTCTCACCAAGGCGGCCCGGTTTCGATCCCAGGCGACCGCAAAGTGAGATTTGTTGTGGACAACACGGCGCTGTGGCAGGTTTTCTCCGGGACCTCCGGTTTCCCCCGCCATCTCATTCCACCGGTGCTCCATCTTCATCTCATGTACCATCAGTGTCACCGCCTGCGGTGCCGTATGTAGTAAAAGCGGGGGTTAAACACTACACATTTCATTTCATTTGACCGAGATTCGAACTCGGGACCTCTTGAACGTGAGGCAGACATGCTGCCATCTACGCTACCGAGGCGTGTGTGCGTGCGTGCGTGTGTGTGTGAGAGAGAGAGAGAGAGAGAGAGAGAGAGAGAGAGAGAGAGAGAGAGAGAGAGAGAGAGAGAGAGAGAGAGAGAGAGAGAGAGAGAGAGAGAGAGAGAGAGAGAGAGAGAGAGAGAGAGAGAGAGAGAGAGAAATATCCTGAAAGTGGCTATTTACACATTCTGTCGTGAGTATAAAAAGAATACAGTAGACCGAAATGATAAGTATTTTTTTTAAAGAATCAGATCGCTATGGGATGACTTTGAAATTTCACGTTTTTTGTGTGACAACGAGAAATAACGAATAGCGACTTATTATTTAAAATACTTAAAACGTTTCAAAAATTAAACCAATAACAAATAATACGTCGAAAGTGGTTAATGCTGCAAACAATGTGGAAAATATCGTGAATCGTTATCGAGTACTGAGAAAAACTGTTAAACCGTTAAAATACATTTTATATTTGACTGCGAATTAGAATTTGTGAAAGTGTTTGCAAAATGAAGTTGCGAGCCCGAAATAAGCCGTATACGGAAATGATAAATGACTAACTGTAAACAAAACCTTGAACAGGTCTCTCGAACCGCATTGAGCATTGCAGAAGGAAGAAGACCTAACAGCGATTGTGATTGATGAAAGCCATAATAGCACGTAACATCAAGAAATTCGTGTTACCAGATATAAACACTGCAAACTTTGTGCGAATATAAAAACTGAGCAGAATGAATCGAAATGCATACCAAAGCAGTTTCCAGTTCTTGGCATATCCAACAGTTCAAGTCCACAATTCTACAAGTCTATCATGGCAGCTAAGGTAAGTATCTACTTGATCAACTAAAACAGTTGGAAATGGGTTTTGTTCATAAGTTCTGGGGTTCTACATGCAAAATTTTCTCTTAAAAAAGGGCCCTGATTTATGGGCCTACCCATGGGGAACAGCTTTATTAAGTAATAATTATACTTGGGAAGCTAAGATAACAGTATATAGGAAAATATCTTCTTTTTCTTTCTTATTCTTCGTGTAATCCAGAATTAAGAGTCTCTCCATCTTTTCCTCAAGCGATAGCTTGAATATTTAATTGATTTCTAATTTATTTTATCCCTTCTGGCTTTTTAAAATCCTTCTTACGATATTCATTTCATTTGTCTCCAGGGTTTGTCTTGTTTTAGATGTTTCTGCTCGTGTCTCAGAAACATAGGTCGTATATTCATATTTATTGCAACTTAATACAGTGTGTGAACACAATTAAGCCATGCGATTTGTAATACATACTCTCTCTTAAAAGTAAACGAATAGAAATGACAAAAAAAAAAAATTGTCATTCATCTCTCTCTCTCTCTCTCTCTCTCTCTCTCTCTCTCTCTCTCTCTCTCTCTCTCTCTCTCTCTCTCTCTCACACACACACACACACAATATTCATCTATACTGTAATAGGCTCTGCTTAACAAGAATTTAGTCAGTTTAGATTTAAACTTAGCAGCTGACACAGTATTTTTTAGGCTTTCCGGGAGTAGAATTGGACCAAAGTATTGGAGCTTATGTTCAAAAAGTTTTAGCCTGTGACCTTTAACTATATAGTTATTCTTTCCCCTTGTTTCATATGTGTGGACATCGGAATTTGTGTAGGTTATATTCCTGTTATGTACAAAAAGTATTGTTCGCAGAATAAATATGCAGGGAAGAGTAAGTATGTTTAGTTTTTTTAAAATACGGCGTGCCTGAACTTGTACGTGTTATTTTTGCCAGGTATCTGATAGCTCTTTTCTGTAGGAGAAAAATTCTGTTAAAGTTTAATTTGGAAGTGTGACTCCACAGCACGATGCCACAAGAAATGTGTGAATATATTAATGCAAAATATACTAACTTACTAGTATCTACTAAATATCGCATCACAATAAGTCCTGAGCTTAATTTACTTTCTAGTTTTTCAATGTGGTTGTTCCAAGTTAACTTGTCATCAAGGATTAAACCTAAAATATTTACACTTTTTACAGCCTGGACTAGACTATTGCCTATATTAAGCTGAGGTTCGAAAGGACGTCTCTTAAACTCAAATAGAATTAATTCGCTTTTTTGTGCATTAGTACACAGTATGCATTCTTATCTTGGAGTCTTCACTTAAATATATATTTCTCCCTATTACATAATTCATACAACGTTCTATTCTTGCTAATTTATTAGCTTGGTATGTCACTTCACTGTTTAGGTCACCCAACTATTTAATTCAATTCCCAATTATTTTACTGTCATTACTTATTCCATTATTTTTCTATTTTCAACTTACAACTTACAGGGTATTTACATATTGCCATCACTTTAGTTTTGGGCCTTGAGGTTCTCATATAGGAAAATATAAGCGTGTAAAAACTATAGGTGCATATTTTAAAATATTCTTCTTGTAATAAGGTTCACTTGTATTCTATAGTAACACGAAATCCTCTAAAAATAAAATCATATGTGTTGCACTAACAGACTTTATCTTCGAAAACCTCTACAAATTAATTTTACTTTTTGGTATAGGTTATAGCAGATAAACACACATTTGCAATGTGTTGCAATGCAGTAGCTTTCAAATGTTCACAGATATCGGTATTTTAATAATCTGCGACATCTAACTCAGGACCAGATAATCTCTGTTTTCTGTCAATTTGTGGATGAATTTCGAAGAAACTAAGTAACACCTAACCATATCCAACACCAACTCCAATACTCAGACCATAATACGAGAATCGTTTGTAGGAAAAATGGCGGCGCTCGTGGCCCAGCTTGTTATGTTGTGGTTATATCTACAGAGTAAAGTGTGTGTTTGTTTACTTTGATTATGTGTTTGAAGAATTAATGTAATTCATATTACAGTGGCAATTAGTTACTAACGAGTTAGTTTATAGTTAAGTATTTAACATAAAGTGATAACGTTTACCTAAATATATACAGTGAAGTATTGTCGAAATGCGTCGTTGTGTTCCCAGCTGCAATCTAATTATGGTAGTGCACCTCACACGACATTTAAATTTGCGAAGGAAAAATCGTAATAGGATAAGTGGATCAGGATCATACATCGTAAAGATTTTAAAGTAAATGACAAAACTGTAGTTTGTATTCATTTTGAACAGTGCTTTGAGGTTAAGGAAGACATCTTTCCAGTAAATGATGGTGCATACCCCACGATTTTTAAGAATCAGCCATCCTATCACACATTAAAGCTCATAGAGAAAATACGAAATCCAGAAGAATGCATCCAAGACATTTTACAGAGAGTGAAGATAATTTTAATATTTGGTGTGCACAAGATGTTATTGACAGCATTGAGTCCTTAAAAACCGAAGTGGTGAGGAGATTTTAACCCATTGATAGGCATTATTAAAGACGATTAGTTACGTTCTTTTCAATAACATTCAAGATCCCAGCTTCACTTAATAAGTTTCAAAGTATTTCATAACCTAGAAGAAATATTATGAGCCTACTTAAATATTATAGTATAAGCAGTATGTCCTTGCCAGAAAAGGTTACCATGTAAACAATGTAAAAGAAACTTTAGTACTTGCTACAGACGATAGGATGATACAGTCCAATAAGATAAAGTTTGCTGTGTTTAATGCTTATGAGTTGTCATGCCTTATAAATTAAATTTTGATTGGAAGTATAAGGTGGAAAAAGGCGTAGTACTGGTCGTGCTACTATATAATGTTATAAGCTCTTAGAATTTGTCATGATGCTCCTTATTTATGTTATTACACATTTTAGTTGAAAGTATAAATGATAAATGCTTAGGAGTTACCTCGCTGCTCCTTAATATGGATTATATTATGCCCATTGTGTATAGTTTCCTATTCTGCGTAACCAGAGTCGCTGGGCTTCGACGGGCGCCATCTTGGAATCTGTATTATGGTCTGAGTATTGGAGTTGGTGTTGCCATATCTAAACCACCTCACTTCAGCATAGTAAATTAAATCACCCTCATGTCCACCTATATCATTCAAAAATGTGCTAAACTGCCTGTGTTTTTTTGTTCTCCATATATATTTCAATGATTGTATACGTAGCTAGACCCATGATGGTTTTTATATTCAATACTTTTATACACAAAGATTGCTGATGTATAATACAAGGGCATACTGTCTTTTATTTTTTTAAGGGTAGAAATATTCATTAACAGTTTTTTGATATTTAAATTTTTCAATTTTCTTTTGTATAAAATCTTTATTAAAACCATTAAGTTAGTTAGTTACTAACGCTCCCCACATGGCAACCTTGGCCTTCGGGGTAACCTCACCCCACCAAGCGATGACCGGACCCATTTCTCAGGTGGAGGCACCCAGAGGGCGGTGTCCATTACCTCCGATGATAGGGTGCTATCATGATAGGGTGATAGTGAAGATGGCGGTGAGGTGAGAGGACCTACAGTTTTTACCGTGGACTCCGAACCACGTTGGGCATAGGGGATACTTCACGTGTGCTAGACAGAGGTGAAGGCGTGGATAGGGCCGACTTAAAATCGCCAACCCCAGAGCCGGGAATCGAACTCGGGACCCTTAGAACGGGAGCCGCGAACGAAACCACCGCGCTACCCCGGCGCCCTTTAAAACCATTAATTAAAGCTTTAGGAATAATATGTTTGTATTCTTTATTAAATTCATCTTTATTCAGGCATATATTTATTAATCTATAAATCAAATTATTAAAACAGCAAATTTATGTGGAAAAGGGTTAAAACTTTTATTTTTTATGTAATTATCGACATGAGTAGAATTCCTATGAATACCAAAATCCAATTTGTTATTATTTCTTATAATCTTCAAATCCATAAAAGTAAGAAAACCAACAATTTCAGTTTCTAATGTGAATTTTATAGCTTTATCTTGTAAATTTAGTAATTTTAAAGCGTCATTTATTTGTTTATGAGGAACAATAGCAAAAATATTATCAACATCTCTATACCAGGCTTTAAAAATCAAAGGGAATGCTTTAATGACTTGAATTTCGAAAAAAACTCATAAAAAGATCAGCAAGAAAGGTGAAAGAGGATTACCCATTGCTAAGCCAGAAGTTTCTTGAAAAAATTCACCATTAAAAGGGAAAAAATGTTGATACAAACAAAAAGTAGTAAGTTTAACGAAATCAACAATTAAGTCCTCATGTATATTTATTGAATTTAATCACTTTTTAAATAAATTAAAAAGTTTTTATCCTCCGTTGTTAACTCCAGCAACAATTAACACGGCTGTTTGCGCCAGAACATGTAATTCACAGCTTTCGTCCAGCGCATTTGGAAGCGAACTATTTTTAGAACACCCTTTCTAAACTCATTTTCCCCAAATGGTTCAGTAGCTTTAAAACCTCTAACACTAACAATAACTGAATATTTCATTCGATCTGTTCACTTAATTTATAAAAAAGCATATTTTAATTATTATAATCTTATAGCCCTTTCGATCCGCGTAATACGATGATAAATAAATCATGCTTTGCTTCACAATGTCAGCTTATTTTCTTATAAATACCGACAATGTTTAGGAATACTGCAGATATACAACTTTGTGTCCACCTACTGTACACAAAAACTTGTCTTCCAATTGTTATTTGAATTTACCGTTGGTTTCAAATTTCCAGAAGTTTTATTTATTTAACGTCCTTCAACATAATAGTCATATCAGACGATGAATTGTAAACTGAGTTTTTATTTATGGACTAAACTGATGCAGTTCTCAGTGTCCTATTCTAAACTGGACGTGAGAGGCTACTTAATATTGCTCAAAGCCCCTTTATCAGGCTTTAAGTTATTTTTCATGCGGCAAATCTACGACAAGGGGGCCATCGGCTTCACTTCCTTACCGAAGCAAGTCACGGTAAGCATTTTTACGTCCGAAAAATTCCATCGTCCTCCGTCGGGTTTGAACTATGCGTCCTCGATTATAATATTACACCTATACTACAAAGGACTACGTGACGATAAATGTAATGGTATCAAATGAGTCCAGGGTCCCTAGAGCTTAGAATTACCCATATTCATTTTTCAGGATAGGGGAAAGCCCCAGAAAAACCTTATCCAGATAGATATTTTACACTGAACGAGATTCAAACTCGGGACTGCTTGAATATGAGGCAGACACGCTATCCCAACACCTCAGAGGCGCCCTAATTTCCGAGAATGATACTGTCTGCCACTCCCTTTAGACTATATTCAAGTAGTGGACTTCTTGGTTAAGTCCACACTGCAGTACTTCGGTAAATATTATGACAAATTGGATCATCCGTGACTGAACTAAGATCACGTCCACTGTTTAGAAATCTCTTGTAGGAAAGAAGTTGTGCGAATTACATTAATAATAACAATAATAATTAATAATAATAAATTCCAATTGTAGCAGGTAGAAAAGTCAATCAAATGTATACAGCCTTTTTTTCTTCTCCGGTACTAATGTTCATTTTTTTATTATTATTTTACTTTGCAGATTGTTATAGTAATCTTCCTGGTGGCTTTGCTGCAGTCTTCAGTACTAGGAGGATCTTACTACCTGTACAATGATGACAAATGGCATTCGTCGCACGACATGGGTGCCTCTCAGGAGGCTTCAGCTGTTGCTACTCCTTTCTACGCGAGCGCAGATGCCTCCAGCAACTGGTATAACAAGAAACACAACTCTGGTTCTATGCACAAAATCGCGCGCCCAGGCTTCTTTCCCATCATGTACCCCATTATTGCCGTCTAACATAATGGCATTATAGCAATGATAACTGTAATCTAAATGTAGTTCCATTTGAATTTTTTGTAGATGAGCACGTGCAATAAAGTAGTATTAGTCAAACTGTGCTGTAGTTTTTGAGTAGCACTTTAAGACCACTATCCTATTAACCAGTCATAACCAGCACCAAAAGTCAGAGCTAATAAGTGGAGAGAAACATGCACTCAGCGTGACCAGGTTGCTGCCTGGCTGCATCTATGGAGATCTTGACCTGTACCTGGTGTCTCTGATTTTGGTATTGTCACACTGGTGTCCAGTGTTGCCAAGTCTGCCAAAAAAATCAGGAAGATTTTGTTTTAAAAAAGGAGAAAGCAGTAGACTCTTTTACATTCAAAGTTTGTTAATGTATATTGATACCGAAATTAAAGGATTGCCATAAGTAAAGAATCATGATGGATTTCAAAGGAATGTTGGTTCTTTGTTACAACGCGTGCAGGTGCCGTTGAGTCGAATAGCAGTTGGGGTTGAATAGTTATTTTAACAAAAGAAATGTAAGAAACAGTGTCCTTAGCAGAGCTCTAAAGGGTAGCACTCGACCTTGTTGAATAAGGTATTCTTCGGACCCTTCATAATGGCATGACAAAATAGTCACAAAGGGAATCTTTGGTTGAATAATGGGCTTCAAGAAAGTGAAAGTCACACACACCCACGCGCAGCTATGACCAGTAAGGGACATTCAGATAGTCTTCGGCGTGAGGCCGACTAGGGCAGTCCTCTTCTTCTGTCTTGGTCGAGGGCAGACCAGAAGTGATGAGAGAAGATATTTGTCGGTTCATATGTGCGTGAAGAACGAATTAAGTTTATCGAGTAATAAGTATTCCACCTTCAGTCTCTCTGAACAGTGATATATGGTTAACCCTTGGTCGGCAACTTCAAGTTTGATGTTCTGATAAAAGAAGCAGTCATTAAACCAGTTTGAAACGGGCATTCCAGTGTCATTAAACTATCCTTCTCATACATGCTCACGCATACCCTGTGAGAAACCTCATTGCTTTACCCTGAGCTAAACATTATTGTATCAAACTGTAGCTGAAAGTGGAACTGTGTGCCACCCATTTTATTATTGCTTCAAACTGTCGCCCCAGCGTGGAACTCCTTGCTCGCCACTTATTCGCTTCAATATAAATACTAATTGTAAAGCATTTATTATTATTATTATTATTATTATTATTATTATTATTATTATTATTATTATTATTATTATTATTATTATTATTATTATTATTATTATTATTATTATTATTATTATTATTATTATTATTATTATTATTATTATTATTATTATTATTATTATTATTATTATTATTATTATTATTATTATTATTATTATTATTATTATTATTATTATTATTATTATTATTATTATTATTATTATTATTATTATTATTATTATTATTATTATTATTATTATTATTATTATTATTATTAATCATCATCAACATCATCATCCGAATGAAACCTAAGAACTAAATGCAAATGTTTAGACGAACTGATTTCTGTCGATTCATCTACAAATTTTTTCTCAGTTTTGCATATAGCATTTCTTTACTTTCAAGACCCAAAACATTGTTTTGCAATATCACAATCAGGCAGATGGATTTAACCAGAGAAGGCATATGTTCCATAACATTGAAGGAAATGTTATGTTTTGTAGAAAAGCCACCAGCAGAATTTCCGATTCTTTTACTTTGGTAATCAATGAGGTAGACTGATGAGCAAGTGATGATAGAGTTTTCTGTCCAACTAGCCGTTTGGTAGACTGAATATGTTTTTCAGTTGCTGCACTTTTCCCATCTGATGAAATATTTATGTTGTAATCACACACTTTGCACAATGCAAAATTAGACTCCATATTAGAAGATTTTAACCAGGCGCTGAATTTATTTTCTTGCTCCCACTCAGGTTTGTAAAGCTGGCTGTATTTCTGCTTCTTACTCATGTTTAAGATGACAGTTTCGTAGAAACACTATGCTAATATGAAGAGGGAAAAACACTATGCTAATATGAAGGGAAAAAAAAGGACAAACGTGCACTAACTCGTCGCTAGCAGAGAATGACGTCCGATTTCACAAACAGATGTTAAAATCGACGTTAACAAATGTAACGTAACAATTGTCACAGCGCTAAAACCAATGTTAAATTTCTTGCATTTCACCAACCTGTTTTCTTAAAATGTTAACAAACCTGTGTTAACGCCAAGAAACTTGAAAATATCACAGCTATAAAGGGCAATGGATGATTTTCTGAACGTACTCCGGTGTGTTTTTGTTTTCATTTTCGTCTGCACAAATGGCGAATGAACAAATCATAAATAAAGGCGTGAGGCAAATTTATCATTGACGGAGAAAGAATTGTTAATTGAAATGGTGACGAAGTGTAAGGATATCGTGGAAAATAAGAGGACGGATGCAGTGAATGTAAAAGAGAAAGATGTCGCGGGGAAAATATTGGAAACGAATTTAATTCAAATGCATGTGTCACTACTACAAGCACCAAACAACTTGTCAGTATTACGTAAATTTAAAACGAGGTGCGAAGGACAAGTGACTTGAACGCTTCAAGACGGGAAGTGGACAGAGTATTATCCATATAATTCAGTGAATTATAAAATCGCAAGGTTATTAATACTTGAAGCTAAGGCGAGATCGCCATATTGTTTGCGATGCATGTTCTAACCTCTCTTGTACTTCCGCAGTAACCCTCATAGCAACATGTTTCGACAGTCTATACCTCCGTAAAACAATTTTCTTCTGATAGTTCCTCAAAATCATTTCTCCTCATAGGCCGTACTCTATTATGAATGCCATTTAGACAGTCTTAAATATAGCAAATCTACATCAACAACTGAGTTTATGCTCGCCATTGACTATTTACAATTGTTAAGGGCTTAACATTAGAAATTCGGCTTGTTAGTTTAACATGAGATTTAATACGAGTGTTACGCTAACACTTGGTGAAATGCAATTTTTGTTTTAACTATTGCTAAACTCGTGTTAAGTCTTAACATTTGTTGGTGAAATCGGGCATGACAGTACCAAAGTTCCTTCTCAAGCTCAACCATAGAGCAAGTGAAAAAAGTACTTTGGTTTTACGTCACGTTTTAATATTCAATTTTGCTGAATTAGTCAAATGCCATCAGTGAAACCAACGGTTGTCTAAGAAATAGAAAATAAATCAATGCGTAGGTAATATAAATGTTTAGTGACATATTGCACGTACATCAGAGATGAACACTATTACAAGCAACCGAACAGAAAGTAACAGAGCAGTCGACAAATATCTCCTATGTGCTGATTAAGGTATTTGTGTTTACTTGTAAGCTGATAGCTCGTCGCTGATCTCGGGTTTAAAACAGTAAACACAAGATGTGAGCTGAGCTGAGCATATACGTGTTATCGTAGTATTTATTGCTGACTTCTCTTATTATATCGTATTTTGTGTTTATGCAGTACTCACATAGCACCTCGGGGAATTCACGGATTCAAACATATCATAGGTCCACTGCTAGGAAAACAAAGCCTGCGAACCATGTAGAGGGTCGGTCTGCTGCCCTGTTTTCTCCTTCATGCCAATACGTACGTGATCAATACAATAGAGTCGTAGATTATCCGAATTCTTACATTTTCGCAGCGTACGTGCCTCGGAATTAAATAAGTGGACCCTGTGGGAAACTTCCTACCAACGTTCGGTCATGCGCACATACAAAATTCATACGATGGTTTAAACTCGAAATTGAAACCAACCAATTACAGTTTAGAACTTACAAACGTGATTCGCACAAAAATTCAAAATGTAACGATAGAGGGGGAAATCCAGGAGATAGTGGATCCGTGATTTGGATAGCGGAGACACTCTCTGTCGATCGGGCGTAGTGGAACCACGTCGTACATACCAGTGCGGTAGGAATACACTGAACACATAACACGTGTAAAGAACTCTATCGTTACCGCCAAAAACAACACACGAGTCTACAAACAGCGACTTTACAGGTGGCGAGTGAGGTATCTAATTCCTGCAGTGCCGTATGTAGTAAAAGCGGGCGTTAAACACTACACTACTACAGTAGTGAATAAATCGATCATGGAACAGTCGAGGTGTTTTCTTCGCTGATTATACCACATCCAGTCAGGACGTATCCTACACCCTGGAACAAAGAAGAGAGTCCATGCAGAGCAAACCCCGAGGAAAACCCCGACCTGTCCAGGAAACCTCCCCCATCCGTAACCTTCACCCGTCACCTTCCCTACTTCATGAGGTGTTGAGGCTGGGAGGACTCAACTAGGTTCCTAACTGGCAAGGACCGCCTCAAGCAGTAGATTTCTAAAAAAGCAGGAAGTCTCCTCTTAAATCAATAGACCTGGCAACACTGCTGGTGTCCACGCATCTACCTGCCGAAAAGTTGAGTGGGAGTAGGGGAATTCCTCCTCCTTTGTCATCTGCTGGCTGGAGAGACGGGAGAAGCGTGATTGGGTGTGCCACAGCCGGCATTGCTCTTATAGGTATTACCGAACAAAATTGCCATCTGGGGTTTTCAAATAAGCGAGTTATTTACTCTTTTGTGATGCTTTCAATCCATTTTATAACCTGGCACTTGGTTCCGCTTCAGCAATAGGTAGGTAAATTCAGTTTGTGCAGAAAGTTGATCCCCTGACACTGCTACACACCAGGTTAAATTGAGCAAAATGCTTATAAATGCTTTTTTGCTGAAATATGGTCTTTACGTGCTTATTTTATGCTTTTTAATTAAAACAGCTTATTTTATCTAAATCATATTAATTTAAAAGTAAATTTTGACTCCTAGCCATCATTTTATCTTCAGACAGTTTACATCGTCTCGCTGAAAGAGGAGCCGATATGAACACGTGGATCTTCTTGTCTCTTGCGTAAAGAAAGTATTTGTACTGTCGCCGATTAAAATGATAAATAAACCCTGGCGTGACAGCCCTAAGAGGGCCGGCCTTCCAACCCTACTGCCGGCCTCACGCCCACATACGCAAGGATCATCCAACCTATACGGGGAGGAGATGTGATGAGCATCTGGACATCCCCCAGCCGGAATGTTGGTTTACGTGACCAGGGCCGCTTACCTAGCGTAAGCTCCTCACTTTCCCGACGATGCTGAGTGGGCTCCGGCCCCACACCCGGGACTTACAATCCGTACCCCATGGATGGGATCGAACCCGGGCCGCTTTACTGTCACCGATTAGAGTTCAAAAATTCATGAAGTCCTTCCAAATTTGTCTTTACCTCCTCAGCCAGTGGATCGGGTTCTTGGTTAAAGGCTGTGTCATTCTACGCAGAACATTTCAATAAAATAAAAGTGTTGCACAAAAGATGCAGGCAACATCGCCACAGCACAAGAATGTGTTGCTAATATTGGCATCCAGGATAAGATAGAGTATATTCATAAGCGCTTCTCCAAAACACCTGCTATTACAACACGGAAGCTCGAAATAATACATTGGAACTTTCATTTTCTTTAATAGATGAAATTTCAGCAACATTGTCTTCAGAGACTCCGGTATTGTGAAAACTGCATTTGAGAAACTCAGGTATTACCGAAAAATCCTGGTTAGGAAACACTGTGTAAAATTTCTTCAAAACTTGCTGGTACAGAAACGTATATCGAGGACTATCAGGCGTCCTCGACTCAAGCGATATGCAACCCGTAACCGAAACGGAGCAAAAATTTAAATCGTGTCTCCAAAAACGGGGGAACGCCTAAGTGCAGCTGCATTTTGAGATCAATCAAGGGCATCCCATACCAAATTTCCCCAAAATTCAAACAAACACCCAAGCAGAACATGAAACCACTTTGCTCATTTCGCAGGTAAAGCTGCAAAGTGGCTAGGTACTGCGGCATAAAGACACCCGGACGGGGAGAAGCCCTGCCCGACTAGGACTACCTCTGGACCTCTGGACGTATATCGAGGAGAACTTCATTCATAAGGAACTGTGGTGCTTTTCACGTGTTCCAATAACGTCATGTGACGTGGAGAGATCCTTTTCACAGTATAAACATTCTTCATTAAAAACACAGGAGCATCCCTCAAAAAATCTCAAGATAACTCTATCGTGTACTGTAACAAGCTTGAGTAAGGCAAAAATTCTACCAAACAATGCGTTTATGATTAAAGTTTTATTTTAATTTGCTTATTTTTGGTGGTTATTTGTTTCATTTTTCTGTGCTTATTTGCTTGGTTATTTCACCATTTGATTGTGCTTTCAGATCCGGGCTCTAGTTATCAATTATATATTACTCCAATCTTTGAAAGGCTCTATGCCCGAAATTTCAAAACATCCATGGTATAAAACGTTTCTCTTCATTTCTAAATGAAAACTTCTGTAAAATAAACACGTGCTAGTTTCGCTATTTGCAGTAACCGATTATCTTCACTGACCGGACAGGTTAACTTGTTTCTGGTGTTTAATGTGGGTGAGAGACGTGAGGTCTAAGGCAATATTTACAACCCTTACTTGTATAGGCTCGTCCACTAGTTCCAAAGACTTTTTCACGTGCGAAATTGTTTGGCGACAACTATACATAAACTCAGCGCATAAAGCATTATATACTTCGTTGTGTGAAACAGATTTTAAAGTTCGGATCACTAATACGAGAGCTGTTCAATAAAGAATGATCAGATTTTTTTTGACAACGTACCTTTACTCATCCTCATAACTTTAATGTTCCTTCTTAAAATAGTCTCCCCTGAATACGATGCACTTATCCCAGCGTTTCTGCCAGTCTTCAAAGACATGCTGGAAACCATTTTTGAGAGATCCTTCAAAATTACCTCCGCAGCCTTCACCACTGCTTCAGATGATGAATAATGCCTCCCACGAAGGCGTTTCTTCAAGTTAGGGAATAGAAAAAAATCACATGGGGCTAAATCCGGACTATAGAGAGGGTGAGGGATGCAGTTCACGTTGATTTTTACAAGATATTCAGCAACAACATTGGCAATATGCGGCTACGTATTATCGTGGTGCTGCATCCAGCCTGCTTCACGGAAATGTGATCCTTTCCGCCTGATATGGACTTGCAAAGTTTACAGGACATCCCTGCAGTATTGTCCAGCTACTGATGTGTGTGCAGGTACAACATCCTCATACACCATTCCATGAATATCAAAGAATGAGATGACCATAACTTTCCCAAAAGAAGCAACCACTTTTTGCTTTTTGGGGGGTTGGTGATAAAGGAGATTTCCACACTGAGCTTTATGTTTGCTCTCAGGATCAAAATGATGTAGCCAAGTTTCACCAGCAGTGATTACGTTTGAAAGAAACCCCGGATCTTCCTCTAACATCAACTTTAACTGCATGCAGACCTGCATTCGAATGTCCTTTTGTTCGGGAATAAACAGTCTTGGAACCCATCGTACACAAACACGTCTCATGTGTAATGTTTCTATCACGTTTGAGTGGCACCCAATGAAATGTTCAGTATTTCAGGAAGTGATCTTAAGGTAATTCATCGATCCTCTCTCACAATGACAGCAGCAGTGTTGACGTTTTCTTCCGTAAAAGGAGTAACTGGAGCACCTGGTCCGCCTTCCTTTGAAATTGTCTCCCCTCTTTAAATATTTTAAACCCCCTTCGAGCTTTGCTGTAGGGAAGAAGAGATTCTCCATAGAAATACAACCAGTATTTCAATTACCTTTTTATTGCCACGTCACGTTTTCTTATGTTTGTTCGTTCGAATGTTGTTCAGGGATATTAAACACATCATTCAAATAAGGCAAATGTATGTACCACTTTAGCAATACATCTACCACCACTAATACAGTTGCCTTCTTAAAAAAAAAAATCTTACATTATGTAAAACATATTAAAATTTGCAATATATTACCATTCAAGAAGCATCAGCCTGAGAACATGTGTCAGCATAGGTTAACAATAATATAAATCATCAAATGATCTTCACATGCAACATGCTCCAATTATTGAAAATTTACCTGTTTAATATTAACGAATCCCCATATTATATGTACAGTGAGTATATAAAAATGACAATAAACATTTCCTTAAGATTTTATATTGATTAGAATTACCTAGTAGTTTCTAACAGTATGAAAGTTTATTGTAAATTCTCATTTCAGAATAGTTTTACCATGGTTTAATAATAACATATTTGCTTCAAAACAAATATTGAGTTGTTCAAATGTTTTATTGACAGTCTCTCTTAACTACTGATGTGATTTTACAGATATAAGTATGCTAGTATTATCAACAATACATCACTTGCGATTATTTTTGCACCAGACATTTCGGATGTTATGTGATTTATTAAGTCGACTGTCTTTCCTACAGTTGTTTTTGCTTATACTACATATTACATGGCAAAGTGTAAAAGCGTATCGGGAAATATGCGATCAATGGAGTTGTTTGCGCAAGCCTGTCGCACATACAGGCCAAGACAATGTATGTATATTGTCAAGTGATAAAACCAAACGAATGATAATTTTCATTTGAGATTAATAATGAATTGCCTAACATTTCACATCACGCACGCAGCTCCCAAGTGCTCTATTTGTGTTTCGTCACCTACTGTACTCTTCTAGTAATCAATATAACAAGCGAATGTAGCGCTTGTTACCGAAGATCAATACGCCTCAACACTGTACCTGGACCACAGACCTGGCCATCACTTCCGAGTTTATTTCCCTAATCCGTTAACGTGGTGTTACCCAGAAAACACCTATCATATCCTTGATTGTTACATTATTTCCCTTAGAATTTAAGTAAGTAATTTAGGTGTGTGTTATGTGGAGAAGCACCTACAACGAAAACCACATTAATATCCTGGATATAGTTTTTCCTCGTCGATGCCAAGAAAAAACAAAACCGAGAAATTTTAAATAGTACGTGGTTATGTGATGTGTTCTGTGTACATGAGCATAACTCATTCTAGGATCGAAAGAACAAGATATAGCACAACGCTAGACAATATGGCAGTTACCAGAAAGTGTGCCATCCTCCTATTAAGAAGGAAGCCCAAAGTATCTCTCATACAGAACATCCATCTACTCTTTCCCGTGTTGCAAGGTATAAAAATAAATCGCTTAATTATCTCGACGTGATTAGTAAATAATACGGGAAATAAAACGTCCGCTACTGCCTCCCTCTGTTGCAACGATCACTCCGAGCCATCGGCACGTGGAGTGAAAGGTGGATGATGGCCATCAGCCCACAGAAGAGCTCTGCCTTCTGCTGGGGAAGGTACTCCGCTGGCGCCCGGAAGGAGACCTGCGGTTGAGGTAGAGAAGGATCCCTTGGGTCCGATCTGCCAAATACCTGGGTGTCCGACTGGACCGCGGCCTCACCTTCATCCCACATGCCCGTGAAAAAATCAGCCTCGGCCATGCAGCGCTCAGGCAGTTGTACCCCATATTCCGATCGACCATGCCCACTCGCCTGAAACTACGGGTGTATCGTGCGATCATCCCGCCCCTGATCCTGTATGGATGCGAGGTCTGGGGATCGGTGGCTCGTACCACCATCCGCAGACTGCAAGCCGTGCAGAACAGGGCGCTTAGGGCGCTATGATCTACGATACCGAACGTATGTTTCCGTCACACACACTACACTCCCATTCTGGAATACCTTATGTTGAGGACGTTGTGCGTGAACGCTCGCGCACATTGTATGCCAGGATTACATCCCATCCCAACCACCTAGTGAACACACTAGGGCAATATGACCACCGTGCGCCCAGGAGGAAAAAGAGCTACCGCCTCCCCAAGGACGCTCTTGGGTGGTGAGACCAGCCTCTCATTCCCTCAACACTACACTCTGTCCCGAAAACACTAGGGCTGGATCTGGCCTGTCGGTCGACTTCCGGCAGTCATGTCCCCCTGTGTGACCCCAATGAGAACCACAACCTAAACGATCCCCAACCACCCGACCTCTCGCTCCTGGCCCCGCCACACTGGACGGACTCTGCAACGCAGGCCGCCCCTAGCGTGGCGGCTTAGGGCACTGGCCTCCTACTTGGAAGCTCATCCCGCCGCCAGGAGCACTAGCAGAGGCCGAATTAGGTCCATCAATTAAGAAGGACATCCAAGCTTTGGAGGAAAGACCAATCCTATAAGATCGCACGGGTAAATCCGCACAGCGGATAGGTACCGTGGCGCTCTACCCACCGTCCGGGAGCACCCGGATGACTTGTTCTCACTCTTGGCTCTCTCTTGGAAATTTGCACTTGAATGAGCATTAAAATTTGTATCTATGGATAACATTTGATAAGTTCACTCAAAGTCTTAGTGTTTTTTTCTGCAGGCACTAAGTGGTATTTTTCGCACTTCTGATTGCACTACACTATGCACATGCATTTTTCTTCTGGTTTGTGGAATTCTTCATTTGTGCACATTTTGTTGTAGAAACCATGAATCGCCATCCTTATGATTGCGTACCTCTGTTTATGGTTGCTGCCGGTCCAGTCTCTGTTTACCGTGTCTCCTTTTCCAAAGAAGTCTGCTCTGTCCTGCATAGGTGCGCTGTAGTCTGTAATGTAAGTCCTAAGTACTTGAATTTATTCACTATTCTCAGTGATTCTTCTACTACAATACCAGAGTTCTGGAAGAAATATGTGGAGACAAAAAATGGGGTAAAATAATGACTAAAGTGATGAATAAGCTCAGTAAAAAAATTCCCAGAAGGCTGGAAAGTGTGATAGTGCCCGAAAATAAAGAGAAGGTAGAAACCAGAAAATTAAAGAGGGATACGTTAATTGTTGGTGATAGGGAAACTCTGCACAGGAATACCTACTGGCAGATAGGCTAAGAGATTCCTGATTAGGCTAAGAGATTGGGTCGAGTAGGTAGGGGTGGTTTCAGAGTTCCAGGCAGATTTTAGAAACGGGAGACAGATAGTAGATAATGCATTTACAATAAAAACCATAATAGAGAAGTATTTAAGTAAGAAGAGGAAAAGGGTGTACATGTTCATTGCGGACTTTGAGAAAGCATTTGTTACAATAAATAGAGAAGCCTTAGTTTATAAATTGAGAAGGAAGTGAGAAATTAAGAATTTTGAAGAAGAAATCAAATGAATATATGAAATTGTAATATTTTGTATAAGGTTAAAATAATAACGGAGAGACTGAGACGACGGAACAAAGATTAGGTTTGAGACAAGCATGTAAAATTAGTCCCATTTTATTTGGCCCATTTATAGATGATATATTAGAAAAAGTAAGGGAGAAGTACTCACACTGTCCAGTAATAAAGAATAAAGCGATACCAGGTTTACTATATGCGGATGATTTAACGGTAGGAGCATTTACAATAATAAGTTTACAGAAAGGAATTGAGTACAGAAATTTTGTGAGGAATCGAGAACTAAAGTCAAGATAGACGTCAAAGGTAAGGCTATTTAAAAGAGGGAATATTAAGAAAACATGAAAAAAGTGGTAACTGGATGAGGTAGAGTAGGGGGTTGTCAAGGGGTATGATTATTTCGGGGTGAGGATAAGCAGTAATTGTGACTGGGCGGCACATGGCAGGAAGATGAAGGCTAAAAGATTTGAGTGAAAAAGTAGATCAGAGGCATAGGATGTTCTGTAAAGAAGTACTAGAGCTATCGAACTAGGGCACCAGGGGAAGCTGCTTTATTTGAGTTAGGCAGGCCAAAAAGGAAGGGAATAATAATGGGAAAGTTATTGAATTTTTGGTATAGACGTTTGATAAGAAGCCCCTCAAAATCCGACCTCTAGCCCACGCCTCGAGGGGTGGGCAACGGGAAGTAGAGGAATGCCTTGTGTGCGTGAAGTACGGTGGGGACTTCGTGTGTCCCGGGGCCGTTACGATAACCGTAAAGGTCAAACAGGAACCCTGAAAAATCGGCAAAAGAGGCAACGGTCTGTATAGAATAGCAACGGAAAGAAAATCCCTGTAAGGAATGTGCTGTGGGACAAGGACAGGGAATGTGTGTGTCAGAGAACGCTTGCTATACAAGGAGCAGACCGTTAAAAAACATGCGCCCTATTCACTCTGTGCATTAAAGCAGGGAAGATTCATTCACAAAAGTAGAAGCCGTCAGAATGTTTTTGAATGGTCTGTAACTGTACTGACATGGGGTGTTCATAAACCTGTCCAGGGAGGGTTTGGGGACCTTCGGCCAACCCCCTGCGTGTCGCCTCTTGGAGACATTCTCTCCTATGGTGGAGTATACCTCCAGCTTGGGAATTTGGCAGGAGATTAGCAGCTCATTCCTGTAAAACAACCTTGCTACGTTTCCCAAGAATGTGATAACTGGACGGATTAAGAGGCATCGACTCTGGAAATACAGGGCAACCGCTGAAGAGTAGAGAAACCCTTAAAAGTAAGTAAAAAGTGTGTTTGATAAAAGAAAAGAAAGAGATTTTAAGGTTATCATGGACCGGCAAAAATGTATTCAAAGTAAACGCAGTTTGGTGCATAGGGGTAGAAGGTAAAATGAGAGAAATAGGAATGGGAGGCTTTTGGGAAAAGGGAAGAGGAAATGGAGTAGGATTTTGGAAGATGGTGAGAAATAGGATAGCGGACATATGAAGATAAAAGATATGGGGGGGCCCTCAGAAAGCAAAAAAAAAAAAAAAAAAAAAAAAAAAAAAAAAAATTATATATATTGGGTTTCTATAGAATAATTAAAAGGGAGTGGGGAGGACAGGAATATGTTGATCATTGCAATAATGGGCAAAGAGAACGGCTGGCATGGATGTGGACTGGAACACTATTTCTGGAGGGTCTAAGGGGGAGAGATACAAGGGGTCTGTGAGCTATGTGGGAGGGAAGAGAACATGGGGCGTTATATGGCAGAGTGCAAGGAAATAGCGGAGTGGAGAAATAAGGTACGGGAGCTAAAATGGAATTAAATGGAAAAAATAGTAGCCATAAACATTCTGACAGAAAAGGAGAAAAGGAAAATAAGAACATGAAGGAAGTTTTGAAGAAAAAAGATGAAAGAGAAATGGAGTAGTTGAAAAAAGAGGAGCAGAGGAGAATAGAGAAGGCAGGAGACAAGAAAGTAAGAGAGTAAGGATGAAGTAGGAGGCCACCTCGAATGGAGCCAAAGGCCAGGAAGCCAGGTAACCAGGGTACCAAGGGGATAATGAACGGCTAGATTATAATTTGTACTAAGCATAAGGTAAGCAATAGAAATATTGTGACTTATTGAAAATTATGTAAAATGGAAATAAAGGCATGGGTTACGCATTCGTTCTTGACGAATGATCTTCAGCGGAAATCCAGTGAGCTGGCCTACCCTTAATAAACAGGTCAGTAAATATGTTATGTCACAATAACAGCTCTTCTTTCCTCTGTTGCTTTTGTGTATACAGTAGACTGCAAAAGTTTTGAGCGGTACGGGTATATGCATGCAAGTATTTTAATGAGTGCTAGTTAGTTACGTAATTACGTGCTACTTACTAACGTGACAATGCCTCCTACAGTGTCAAAAATAAAAGAAAAAGCTCTACATAGTCAAAGTCGCAAGGTTATTGCTAATATTTATGAGTATATGAAGGAAGAATCCAAACAGTTCATGCAGATTAGATTAGATTGATTTGCGTTCAGTAGGTTCACTTGTAGCCAGAAAAGGCTGTGAACATTGAACATGTCTAGAGGTATAAAGTTTAATAGCATATATATGTACAAAAGTTAACATAAGACACATATTATAGTACACAGGCAATATGAACAACAATATGGAAAACAAAGCAGGGATAATTATATATATATGAATCAAAATGAAACACTTTTTAAACCAGCTTTCACTTGGTTTATGCCAGTACGTCTTAACCTTTTTTGCAATGGATACCATTCTTGTTATTTATTAAATACATATAGATTAAAAATAAACTTTCAGCTTGCATCAAATAATTATAAGTAATGATTTGTCATTGGAATAGTTAAATACTACTTATAGAGCTACAGAAGCATTATCAGGATAATTTGTCATTCAGATAATCTTGTACAGAATAAAAAGATTTTGAGCAAAGGTACTCTCTAACAGCTTTTTTAAAAGCACCGAAGTTATCAACTTTTTCTTTAAGAACATTAGGAAGTGCGCCAAATATTTTGATAGCTTCATAATACACACCTTTCTGAAAGCAAGAAAGTTTAGCACTGGGATAATGGATATTATACTTTTGTATAGCGTTTATTTTGTGAATTACATTATTTGTTGCAAATAAGGCACGATTGCATACAAAGGATTTTAGGATCGAGAATATATACATACAAGGAAGCGTTAATATCTTCAATCTTGTAAAAAGTTCTTTACAGGAGCATCTGGTGTGGGTGTTAGTAATGATTCTTATAACCCTCTTTTGCATAAGAAATATTTTTTTTTCTTTCTACTGAGTTGCCCCAAAATAATATTCCATATTCCATAATAGAGTTAACGTATGCATAATATACTAATTTAAGTGTGTCAATAGAACTCACATTAACCAGCTCTCGGATAGCATAACAGGCAGAGCTAAGTTTAGGTAAGATATAATTTATGTGAGCTTTCCAATCTAAACATCTGTCCACTTGAAGGCCCAGAAATTTTATGCTGTCAATTTCTTCTAATAACATATCATTAATCCCGATTTCTATTTCAGTATGTGATGTACGAAAGGTTATAAATTTGACCACTTTTGTTTTGTCTAGATTCACAGATAATTTGTTTGCTTTAAACCAGCATGACATACAGTTCAAAACATAATTCATTTTAATTATACACTCGTTTAAATTTGTACTGGTCACCAGGACACTAGTGTCATCAGCAAAAAGAACTGTACTTGCAATGTCCTTTATATAAAGTGAGAGGTCATTTATATAGATAAGAAATAATAAAGGCCCTAACACGGAACCTTGGGGTACTCCATGAGTTACTATTTTCCAGTTCGAAGTTTGTTTTTCATAACCAATATCACTGGCAGCTACTTCAACACTCTGTTTTCTTTCATTTAGATATGATACAAACCATCTTAAATGTTCATTTTTTAGTCCATAGCAGCATGTATGTAAACGCACATCTCACTGCAGACTATACCTCTTCTCTCGATACCAGCGAGTAGTGAGCCAAAAGGTGAGTAGTGACTCACACCCAACCTCTCATACAATTTTTATTCGTCAAGAAGAAACGCGCAAACTGTACATTCATTCATTTTTTTCATTCACTCTATTATAGTAGCGCTGTTGTTCCTTGGAGTGAGGATTTGCCCTTTCTGAATCCAAATTGGTATTCAGGTATGTAATTGAGACTGAGAGATGTTACTTTATTTGTTATTATCTTCATGAATACTTTGAAGATTGTGTTCTCCAATGCCACTCCTCTTTAAGTTCCTGTTGCCTGTACTTTTCCTTTGTAGAGAATTTTCATTGTTGTCGTATCTACTGTTCAGGTTAGTTTCTGATTTCAAGTACTCAAATAGTTCTTTCAATTAGACAAATAAAAATAGTTGTAAAAGAATCTTCGCTTAACCTAAGTATTAACTTGGGTATTAACTGAAAAGCAACATGCTTTTGAAATGGATATTACAAAGAAGAAGGAAGTATTAATATCAACTTCTTAAGTTAAGTGAAGATTCTTTTACAAATATTTTTATTTGTGCAATATTTGTTGCTTCACTGTAACTAGCTTTATTTTCTGTGTGATCAGTTCTTTCCATGTTTGTCCCATTGTTTCAGTTGTTGCTGTTGCCTTCAGATGTTCGTATGCTATTTGATGCCCCAGCTGCTTATTTCTCCTTTGTTTCTCTGTTGCGTTTATCACCTCTGTTTTCGATATGTTAATCCTCTGTACCACTAAATTCTGGTTATTTCGTTCTCCTATGAGAATATCATATGCTTCGTTTTTATTTTCTATATTCGATAGTTTTTAGAAATAATTTTCCCAATTTTCTATTGGGATGTCTTTCCCAATACTTGTTTTCCCTTTTAAAGGTAGGAAAGTGTTATTTTTTACTTCTACCATCTGTCGAGCTTCCTTTTCCATGTGTTTACCCCTTTTTGTTTTGATTATTACCTTGTATTGTCTTCTTCCTCTGGTAATTTTCTAAGTACTCTACCGTTTTTGTAGTTTTTGCTTTATTTAAAACTAGCAGCGTGGCTTTCCTTTCTTGATGCGGTCCTTGTCAAACCATGGCTGTGCATGTCTTCTAATGACCTGCGGTAAACATAGTGTCCTATGTTGGTGGCCCTGTTTTCAAGATCCAAGAAGAACTCACATAATTAGTTATCACACAATGCGCTAAATTATGTTTCAAAATCAACGAGTAGTGA
The DNA here is from genome assembly GCA_030765055.1 of Mantis religiosa. Lineage (NCBI taxonomy): Eukaryota > Metazoa > Arthropoda > Insecta > Mantodea > Mantidae > Mantis > Mantis religiosa. The sequence goes on along the minus strand of CM060955.1, from coordinate 140,721,431 downwards.
TTATTTATGCACATTATAGCTGTCATTGAGCAGGATATACAAGTTTAGACAGTTAGGAGGTGCAGAAGAGTATACCAGAAGCCTGAATTACCCACATGCTGCATATGCTGAACTGAATATTAAGGAAAGCAAGGGAAATACAACTCCGCTTCATATAGTTACAGATAATTTTTCAGTTAACATCATTGAAGTCTCATCATTATGGCAGGTAATTATTAAATAGCCGTAGTCAACATCATTGAAGTCTCACCATTATGGCAGGTAATTATTAAATAGCCGTATTATTGGACATTTTTACCACTTGTGGTCAATTCCAGCACTCGCCGCATAGCGAGGTTGGATGTTAAAAGTCACTTAGTTAACGACTATATGAATTATAGGTTAAACTGCAGGACAGAGGCGTCGTCTTGGAAAAATTAACGCAAACGGTTGCCAACTGCGGCGTTATGAAATACAAGACAGCTAAATGTTGCCATTGTTTTTGTTATTCCTGTTCTAATATTATTATTTCTGATGTGGTCGGTTGAAAACGCTATGTAAACACAACTTTGCCTATGGTAAATTGATTTTAGGGACATGGCATTTATTTTGTTAATTTCAGGAAAATGTATTTATTTAGAACAATGAATGCTTATTTAGATCTACCTGTGAAGCAAAGCAAAATAAATTCTTAAATGTAACATTTGAAACAATATAAATGCAGTAAATATATATAACAAAATGTTTAAAATACAAAAACGTGTATACATGTCATATAAAGTGTGCTTCAAATGTATTGTCTTCTTACATTTCCTCTTGTGTTATACTACTTACTCTTATCAGTCTCTAGATATAATCACAAAGCATTGGCTCATTATACTGTCCCTGATACCTTCTTTCAAATAATTGTAAGTCCTGATGCAAGTTGAAACAAATAATTGTTAGTCCTGATGCAGCCTTTCAACTTGTCTGAATAAGCACCCAAATGAGATAAATAAAAGTCAACATGAAAAATTCAATCCATGGCTGGGATTTGAACCACGGATCTCCTGGTTTCCGCCCAGTCACCCTAACTTGACCCATATATTTCCCCGGTAAACCACTAGGGGCTCTCGTATTCGAGATACACCATTTGTGGCGACTTACTATCGTAAGTACTTGAGTCCCAGGCTTCATTATTTAACTCTTTTTATTTATTTATTTTAAAACCTTAGCCTATATATGGCTAGTGTGGAGAAATGATTAATTTCCATCAATTAACTAAAACCCATATGAGACTTGAAAATATCCAGATGTGACTGGAGTACATGCAGCTTTAGAGACGTTCTGCACCCCATTCATTTGTAGTTCTTGAAAAGACCTATCATATCCCTGTAATTGTCCATTCTGTGATTACCTAGAAAACAATTAACAACTTCCCCGAAACTTTTCCAGGCCTTTCTTTGACCTGGTAGAAGCTTGCTGATGAACGTGTCATGACAAAGTAATTTTTTTTCACTTGGGGCCCTCCAAAAGTCCACCCTTTATCTTAACCTGTGATAGTTTGGGGAACACATTCTGGAGGTATTTCATTGCATCTGATGTTGGATTTAATGCTTTTATGAATTGCTTGATGAGTCCAAGCTTAATATGAAAGGGAGGCATTAGTATCATTTCCTGCTCGACAAGATGTTCCCGCTTTACATTTTTCTATCCAGCTACAAACTCTAACCTTAGTGGCCACTCAAGAATCTGAAAATGCTGCCTGTATTTCAAGAACAGAGAAAGCAGGGATTCTTTGTGTAATCCCATCAAAAATATGATCATTTTGAAATCACCAATTACATCCCACTAGTTCAGCATATTTTAACACCCGAAGATGTTGAATACTTGAGTTATTCTTCCTTTAGGTAAGTCGAATGAGCGATTGGAATTGAGGAATAGTTGTTTCCATTATGGAGGAGAACAGCTTTCAGATTCTTGCAGGAGCTATCAATAAGAGTCGCCAGTGCTTTGAATCATAGTTAAACTATTTCTTTGAAAAGGCCAGCACATTGTGGCAGTAGCACACGTCTGTCAGAGTGAAGTATTGTGAGGAAAGTTCATGTGTGGTTTCCTTTGTCTGGATATCTTGCAACTCTTACTCAATAGGTTCTACTGCTTTAGTCTCAGTAGGATTTCTGCTTTAGATTTTGTTAGTCCATTTAACACATTTTATGTGGGGTAGTGAGGTGTAGAATCTTCATCCTCTGAGAAGTCTTCTCCATGGTTAATTTTGGTATTTGATTCACTAGTGTGTTCACACTCTTTTAGTACTGGAGGAAGATGAATAGGAAGCTCCTCATCTCATGTGGAATGGACCTAAGAGATGATGGCAAGTTTGGATCTGCAAAAACATTGGGTTTCTTGCACATTTTATGATGAGAAAAGTCACTAACAGAGAAATAGCAGCTGGAGAGGTGATCTGTTAGTCCTTGCCATATTCTAGGTACAACAAATTTAATTTTTCTGCTTTCTCCTCTGTACCAGCCCTCAAGAATAGATCTGAAATTCTTATGTACATGTGAAGAAAAGATGCCATTGTTCATCAATAATGTTGATCTATGATAGTAAAACAGAGTGGAACTGTTACTCATCTCATATATAAAATGGTCTTTAGCTAATATAATTCTAACCTATTAATTTCTTATTACTGGACATAAAAAGCAAAGAAGTGATTATGTAGGAATACTCAGTATAGTTTACCTGATTCATCCAAAACAGGCATAAAATTCAGTTAAACAAGAAAAAAGTAGTTTTTTGTTACATGGTGTTATCCATCCTTCAAGGTAGAGAATACTTCTATTAAACAAGGCTGTTCAATAAGACATGCAATGACACATGGAAATATAATATGGCCCTAAGCCCAGGTACATTTTTATAGGCAGAGGTGTGTATTCATCCTTAGCTACTAAGCAACGGGGTAAAGCATAGTCAAAACCCAATGAGTTGTATACCCTTAGAATGGTGAACAATGCGGGTCTCCAAAGAACTTGCATCTCTCCAAGGAACCAACTATATGATGACATCAGGTCCTTCACTACTTTCCTATTGATGCTATCCATGTGATTGGAACAAAGGTAGAGGGACGTTAAAGGAAAAAAGATGAGTTGTATTTATTATATATGATGGTTCGCGAAACATGTCCTCAACATAGGTACGTAAGTGAAGCTGATGTGAAATAAATACAACTCATCTATAATTTAACAGTTGTTTCGCTTCACTGTGGTGTTGCGATACAGTTAAATTTTGATGTATGTAACTTTATTTTAATTTGACTAGGAAAATATTCACAACTATGCAAATTGATGTGATAAGTTTGTCATTATTTTACTGTTTTCATGTTCACATAGTATTATAGATATTTATTTTAAAGCATTGGGACAGAAAAAGGATAATCTGTACATGAAAGGAATGCATGTTAATTTATTTATATTATTGAGGGTGTTGAATTGGCCTGTGATCTCTAAAATAATCCATTTTATTGAGGTTTATGTTCATGTTGATAATCTCTATAAAAATTATTTGTGGTTGGTTTATTGACACTCGTCACTTACTTTTTCATATATTTATGAGAGACTAGTTTCAAAGGCCCTGGCCTCCATTTTCAATCTCTTCCCAACTTGATAATCTCTGTTGAGAAAGTAGCTGTAAAAATTTAGCTCTTCGCACAAATGCTTACTGCTCATAATGCATGTGATTGTGAGAAATGCTCCACCTTTAAGCGGAAGTGGGGAGTCGCATGTTTGTGTGTAGCGGTGGGAATTCCTACTTGCTTTGACTATTTGGAGGGGAGATGTGAAATGCTTCAATGGGGCAGCTTGTTCACCATTATGGTCCCTCCTTGTTAACTCAGGTTTAATATGTACCTACTCTGAAATTGCTAATACAAGTCTTTCTCAAGTTTGGTAAGTTTACCCAAATGGAACTGTAAAACATTGGAATTGACCCCAAGTAGTAAAAAATATCCAAAAAAGAAAAAATTAAACGTCAGTATGATTGATGGTCGGGAGATCACAAAACTGAATGCCTTAACCTGCAAAATGTATCTGAGATATTGAGGCCCTAAGCCACATTGCTAAGGGGTGTAAAGAGGAAAAGTGAAGCATTTGGCTGCAACTGCAAAGCTATAACAAGCTGAGATGCCAGAGAAACAAAAACCCAGTGATTGCCGGGTAATCATCACTCATACTGAAGTGGAACCCCAAAAATCAACAGATATGATACTGGAAATATACTGTGATTATCCTTTAAATCCAATCTGTGATCTTACACATGACTGTCTATTTGTTTATTAATTAGCAAGCATATTTGGTTTTATTTGTTAGAGTCAGTTAACAATGTGTGGGGACATTGAACTAGTCTTACAATATACATAAAATATCATAAAATGCATTCAATTAAATATACACCCCTTGTCTCTTTTTAGCGTAATTCATTACTTAGTTAAAATAGAAGAAATTGAAAGTCGCAAACACTGCCATACTTATAATTTGTCATTTACCCGTTACTTGACATTAAAATATTTGGCCATATTCCCATATGTAACTCCTGGCCCAAAAGTAATTATGTATATCATGTAAAAGTCATTACCATTACCTTTGTTGTGCATTTTGAATAATATTTCAGCACTTCCCAATCTGGTAAAAGTAGCACATGTTTTTAATAAGTATATGTTTGGTATGAAAATAATGTATCTGCTTCCTGCCAACCTAAGGGCAGGAACTGAAACCTATTAGAATGGCATGTTCTATGCTGTTCCTTTCTGTTATAGTGTTTCATTCAGATTAGATTAAATTGATTTGCATTCACAGGGTTCACTTGTACCCAGAAAAGGCTCTGAACATTGAACATGTCTGGATGTAAACAGTTTAATAGCATATATATGTACTTGAAAAATTAACATAAGGCACACGTTATACACAGGCAATATGAAAAGCAACAAAGCATTATAAATATGATACAAAATCAAACACCTTTTTAATCAACTTTCACTAGGCTTTTGCCATTACTTGTCAACCTTTTTGCAATGGATATCATTTATTGTCATATCTTAAATACATTATACATTAAAATTAACTTTTGTGCATGTATCAAAGATTAATTGGCAATGATTTGTCATTGGAACAATTAGATTCTTCTTACAGAGCTACATAAGCATTATCAGGATAATTTTTCATTCAGATAATCTTGTACAGAATAAAATGATTTTGAGCATATTTACTCTCTAGCAGAATTTTTAAAAGCACCGAAATTATCAATTTTCTCTTTAAGATCATTAGGAAGAATGCCAAATATTTTGATGGTTTCATAATGCACACTATTTTGAAAGCAAGAAAGTTTAGATCACAGATAATTTGTTCGCTTTAAACCAACATTACATATAGTTCAAAACATAATTCAATTTAATTATACACTCGTTAAAATTCATACTGGTCAACAGGACTGATGTCATTAGCGAAAAGAGCTGTACTTGCAGTGTACTGTATATAAAGCGAGAGGTCATTTATATAGATCAGGAATAGTAAAGGACCTAACATGTAGTCTTCGGGTACTCCATGAGTTACTACTTTCCAATTCAAAGTTAGTTTTTCATAACCAATTTCACTAGCTGTTTCAACATTGTTTTCATTCATTTAGATATGATACAAACCAACTTAAATGTTCATTTTTTAGTCCATGGAATTCCAATTTTGCTATGAGTGTCATGATTAACACAGTCAAAAGCCTTTGCTAGATCACAGAAAATTCCACCTACATGTCTTTTTTCTTTAAGGCAGTCAACATTTCATGTGTAAGTTTATAAGTTGCATTATTTGTCGATATTCCCTTTCTGAACCCAAACTGATTACTGACAAGTATGTTGTTATATTCAAGGTGTTTATACAGTCTGGTGAACATTACTTTTTAAAAACTTTTTAAAAAATTGGCAAGAGATATTGGTCTATAATTTGAAACATTATTGTGTTCGCCTGTTTTGAAAAGAGGTTTAACAATTGAGAATTTCATCCTATCGGGGAAAATTCCAGTCTTTAGAGACTGCTATTTCATGTAGTGCATTGGAATAATTTAAGTACAATTAGAACCATATCTTACACATGTTGCAAGAACTCAATGTCTTTGATTTTAAGACAATTTGTGGATACTGAAAACTGAGGGAAGTTATTGGATTTGTTAATACAACATGAGAGTATTAAGTGTATTTGTGCCATATTTTGAAAATATGGTTAGAGCGAGATGAAGAAAAGGTGAAATTATGGTATTCAATTGCAAGATGGAACACCCACCTATGATAGAGCAAAGAGGGGTGTTCTGTTCATGAAAAAAAGGTGGATCTATATAAAAAGTGAAGCATGCATTTATAAAAGATAATATAATCTAGTGTAAGGATAAAGTAAATGTCAAAGAAGCACGTGGCAGAAAGTAACTGCATTGGCTGGTGTGTTTTAATACTCCCATACTCTTCCATGATATATTTCCGCAGTTTATTAAGCTTCTTATTTACCTGCTTTCAATAAGCCTTCAAGTTGTTATAATGTAGAATTAACTTTACAGTGTGATTAAAGCAAAAAGAATGGCTCTCAACAATGCATTAGTTGATGTAACAACAAAGGGAGCAGAAACTTAGGTGACAGCATCACAGTTTGTGTGCTCGTCAGATGTTGTGTTAACCAATAATGTACTAGAGGCAGAGCTCAGTGCTTTGGAATGTGATTGAATACTTTATTCTGACAGCAAATAGATACTAGTTAAGAAAATTGGATGGTTCCAACAACGAACTTAGGTTATTCCTTTTCTTAGGCTGTCAGGCTGGTCAGATCAGATTTATGGCAGTTGCAAAATATAATTGCGGCTGAACATTGGCTACTAGCAGCAAAGCGCAACGTAGCCATATGTCAAACAGCAAGGAGAAGCTATATGAAATGAAAACACTTTATTGGATATTACCGTAGCTGTCAAGTAAACATAAACAAGCATTTGATTGGATGTTGTGTTAACCAGCACCACCTGCCAACCGCCATTAAATTTTGCATCTGCCATAGTTAAGTTACTTTTATATAAGCTTATGTATATTTATGATTCACGATAGGTTAGGTTTTGAGTAGCATAAATTTTATTCATGCTATTTTTCCTTCATAATTTGTTCATTAATTGTCTTGTATCCCAGTAGAGTTTACAAATGTTCGATTGAACTGGAACTCTAACATATAGTTACGTAAAATATGAAGCTATTAACAGTGAAGCAAACAAATATATACAAATATAACAATTTGTAACTTAAAACTTCACTTATCTTATAAGAAATGATGATTTTCTTATAAATTGTCAGAATTCCGACTGAGGATATGTAAAAGTTTACATGAAATCGCCATCCCGGACGATTTATAAGAAAACCATCATTTCTTATAAGATAAGTGAAGTTACAAATTGTTATATTTGTATATATCTAACACATAGTAATTATAATTAATAATGTAACCAATTGTGATTATGTAATTTCCTATATATTGTAATGGATTGATTTCCAAAATAAAGCCATATGTAACAATAACATTTTTCCTTCATTTCCCACTTATCACCTAATTACACCCTTTCCTGCTTCCTAAATTCTGCAGTTTGCTAAAAGGTTTCATGTATTTTTCCAAGATTGACAGTATTAGTACACATGGAATGGCACTGTCATCTGCAGTGACAATGTGGTACTATTCTTGTAGTGCATTTGGAAATTTTACCAAATATTTTTTCTGATTAAATGGAAAGTTGTACAAGTATATAAGGATAACTTTTAATTCTTTCTTGAAGGTAGTGTGCTTCCTAGAATTGTTTATTAGCTTTAAAAAGCATGGAATTTAATTATACTTACTGTAGAATAGTAACATACTTTCTGCAGTATTTTAAAACTGTTTCCTGCCTGTCCTAAGAGCCTATAGAATTATTTGCAGATGGGATAAGGGTAGCATTGTGTTGTTAGTGTCTTTTTTCTAGGTTTCAGTGCTTGTGCTCTACAGAACGATGGCCAGATGTATTGTAGAACGACATCGCCCCACCACATCCTTACATCTGGCCCATTTTCTGTACATGTGAGTGCTGGAGCTTAGAAAAAGGATCTAATGTAGTAGATGTACTCTTATTCAAGGCAGCTAAGGTTTTTTAAATTTAGATCCTCCAATGCTAAGACATATTGGGCAATGAATGAAATGGGTGAAATGATGCTCAGGAGTCCAGGGTCTATAGAGCTTAAAGTTATAAATTAGAAATTACAAGAAGCACAAGTTGGTGCATGCAATAGAAACATAAAGAAACATTAAAGAGACATGTTTACACTGTGTATTTGTTAAAAAGTGAAAGTGATTGTAAGTTAGCATTGTGCTAATTATTTTAGTGAACAAATAAAGGAGTTAAGGTGAATGACATCCAAAGTTGTTTTTCTCATACTATGAAGATAATAGGGAGTGCACAAAAAGTCTACATCTGAGGTGTCTTGGCTTCAACCGTTCCAATCATCCTCTGTGATCTAGGGGTAACATGTTCCTATGGTTGCACGTTTGAACCAGGGGAGGACAATGGATTTTTTGGGGGCTTATAGACCCTCATATGTCATCCTTTGGAAGGGAAGTAAAGCCAGTGATCCCATGTCATCAATTTATGGTACACAAAAGAACCTCAAATCTGATAAAGAGGGATCTGAACAAAATGAGATTGAGAATGATAGCATTATAAGTGCATCCATAAATAAAAAACTATTTTCTGACAGCTCTATCTTCACTCTCGCTTATCACTGGGCAAAGTATTGGTCAATTTTTTAAATTTGATATTAACCCAACCCTCTCTCTCCTTTTTTTTTTAAATTGGAATAAATGTGTAATGTACCACTCAGCATACAGAATGTCGGCAATATATTTACAGTTATTAATTATATATTTACAGTTTATGGTATTACAAAAAGCTGGGAGGGAAACATAAGGAAAATGAAATAATGTACTTTCACACACACTGCAGTCCATAGAACCTTACTGTTGCAATTATTAACTACACCATATGCAAATTTTTAAAAGATGATGTGCTCATATAAATAACAAAATAACTTCAGTGATGACATACATGATGAAAATAATTCATCTAATAATATATGTAGTGGTATATAAATAGACTGCTAGGTGTTAATTGGTTAATGTGAGTGTTACATTGGTAGAAAAATGGCAGTAAGATTCAGATCTTCCCAGTTCAGTACCCAAATCAATATCAATCCCATAAGTTCTAATAATCACATTATGAACAGTCTCAGTAGAATCAGCAGAATGTTGTTGAGGTCACATTCTTTAGATTAACATTTGACTTACAAATACATTCCACTTTGAATCGACCCCAAGTTCCTCTAGCAGTAAGGATCCTGTCTTTCTTTATGACTGCTCCTTAGAACCAAAATTCTCCTGTTAATGATCTTGTCATCTTCAAATCAGAGATCCTTCAGTTGGAAGATGGGAATTTTTTGTAAAGCATAGAATCTGGAACTTTAAATAAGCAAGATATTGTGACTTTGTGGCTTCGTAGAATTAAAAGTCCAAGTTGCAGAAATTCAAAACGTTACAGAAATTCAAAACGTTCTTTATTTGCATAGAAATACACTTTGTACACCAGCAGAATTACGTCACAGACACAATCTTCCAAGGTCGTTGACCACAAACAAACAGCGTTCACAGTTACACTCTGTTTACAACAACTCTCATTACGACTGTTTACTCCTACTCCGCTGGTGTGTCGCCCCTTATATATACCACTGCTCATATCACTAGAAATTTCTGGAATATTCTGTAACAGACAAGAAAACGACTGTTCTCTATCAATCAAGATGTCACTAGAATGTTCCATATACCTCACTTTATCTGTTTTGGCATGCCTTTTATCTCTGCGCTATCTTTATCTGCTTAGGCAAGCTGTTTATCTCCGCCGGGCACTATCTGTCCGTTATCTCTCTGTGCCGAACCTTTTCTGTGCATCGCCACAGCTGTGACAATATGTTTGTGTGTTTATGTTAAACCCAAGAAAAAAATGTGAAATAAGATGAAACTTAAAAAGAAAACACATATTATACCAATTTATTGCAGTGTGCTGAATTTATGTATTGTATTATTGTTTTGTTATTCAGGCTCCATTCATATGATCTCAAAGAGCACTGCTGCTTATAAATTGTGCAACATGTGATGAAAGATTTAAGTACAAATTGATGAAATATTTTTTAAATGTCCAATTAAAATTTTGTCTTACCTGCATATAATTTAAGAACAAAACATAGTCTCCAACAACAAAATTTTAGCTACACAAACTTTCCAACAATCAAGCAGAGCAGATGGTAATCCTAGAAATTCTAGGAAACAAAATACATACTGATGGAAGGAATAGAAGTTGTATACAGGCAACAAAATCATAGTAGACTTAATTGAAAAATAACTAAAAATGATCAGTAATTGAAAATGTTAGGTAAAATCTCAAAATTCTCTCTAGTCAACACTGGCAGATTCATTTTAAATTGATGAAGGTCTGATCAAGTATGAATTAACACAAATTTCTTCCACACTTACAAGCCGTGATCTTCTAGAGTTTATTTGTCCAGACGTTTCATCCACACCTGCAGTGGACATCATCAGTTGCGTGGTCTATGTCTTCTTGTGTTAATTCTAACTGTGGCCATGAAAGCTTCTGAATACTCATAATCAAGTATGACTTGAAAAAGATTTGTTTCTTCTTGACATAGAATTTTGACAGAGTAATGATAATAATGTTAAAGCTCCACTTAAATAATTGAATTGTATGTTTCTATAAAGCATGTAATATGTTATGGGGGCATAGTGTTATATATAAACAAAAAAACTTAATGTAATTTGATGCTGGAGGGCATTTAACATAAAGTATATAATCACCTATTTATTTAAATTTAAAGGGAGTCGATTAATGACACTAAACAATACTTTTAAATTTTGCGGAACATGTTTCAGAGACTATTTGCCTCCATTGTCAGCGGGACATTGACTGGTTCTCAGTGGTGTAGCTGGCGATATTTTGTTATGGTCTCCTTTGGTGGTGGTTCGAGGAAAGTGCTGAACAAATCTTTCTGGGGATGTCTAAATTGAATACCTTGTTCCTATTTTTTGAAATGAAGATTTGTTCCCATGTGAACAGTTCTTGTTTTTCTGATGCATGTTTTCGTAGTTTTGGTTCTGGATTTATGTTGTGGTTTTTCCCCCCAAAAATGCATTTATTTACTTAAAATGCATGTAATCATATTGAAGAATGCAGTCCATGCAAATTATCCTTGTGGGTAAGTAACTACCTCTGATTGCTAAAGGGAATGTATTACACTTAGAACACATTGTTTATGTTCTTAATGAAGGAAAAGAAAAGGTGCATTACGTGTTATTGTATTATGTGTAGAGCATTTTATAATAGATTGTCAGATTTTTGTCAGCTTCTTCAACCTCATTTTAGCACTCATTTCACACATTTCATTCATCTCTAGGTGCTTTAGTATTTTTTCCTGCTATATTTTTCTTCAAAGAAACATCCCAATTTCCTCTAAGCATACTGAAAATTCTAGTTTGGAGAGCAAATATGTTAGTGCCATTTCACTGTGGTGGATGACAAGATCATTTATGCTTAATGAGCTGCAAAAAACAAAAATAAAAGTAAATTTTTTTTATCACAGTGTTCATAACTTTAATTTTTATGTTGAAGAGAGGCATTATATCTGTAGTTATAATTAATGCTTCATCAAATGTAAATATTAATGTAAACTTTGCAGAGAATGCCCCTTAAAGTGGCACAAACTGGATTAACACAAACATATTTATAGCAGCTGTTCTCTTTTAATTAAGAAATTTTGAATGTAAAACTTAAGCTGTATTTAATTACTGTTTTATTAATGTGTGGTATATTCTGTTTCAGATTGCCTTGCAGACTTTTTTGATCTAGATAAGACTGTGAGGAGAACAATATTGCCAGGTAGTCAAACTAAAGGCTTTGTAGAAGTAAAAGAATTTGATATCTATGATAACTTTTGTCCACCTGAAAAGCCTAAACATGGAACTGATTATGTAAAAGAATATGTTGAAAAAGAAAAAGAAGAGCTGACTAAGGTAAGTAGAACAAAAGAGTAATATGTTTTCCTTTTCTTGCCCTCAGGTTTGTATAATATGTCACAGGTATGGTACAAGAAGTTAAGTTAGTGAGAAAGAGGATACAATTAAAAGTATGGTTCTTAATGATGTGACATTCACCTGACTGTCCTATCTGTGGGGAATGATAATGGAGATGGTAAGTCATCTTATTCCGCCTGGAGTTATCAACAATAGTGCTTGGCATGTAGAGTACAACAGTGATGGAATTGGTCATTTTGGAAGGCAAGTGATTCAGTGCCACAATCTTGTAGTCTTTCTTCCTCATATTCGTCATTAACCCTTTCACTGATATGGACGTCATATGACGTCGAAGTTAAAAGGCCCCCAACCGATATGAACGTATATAGACGTTAAATAAACTCACTAAGAAGTAAAAGCTTACCTTTAAAAGTTTCTTCTTGAATGGTACACCTCAAAACAGGGATAAACACACAAGGGCACATCTCCACATTCACGGCAAATCGTACTAGTTTCCTTTCGGACACCTTTCTTGCAGCATACCAGACATTTTCTAAAGGGATGCGACTTTTTTGCTGTGGGTGGTACCCTTTTAGGAAAATGTTTTCCTTCAAGTCTGAGGGGTTCTGGGGTGGTGGATTTCTTACCCCCAGTATGGAGAGGTCTTTGAATTTTATAATGCTCAATTAGGCTGCGAGCTATTGATATGCAAAAGTCCAGATACGTCATTGTCTTCCATGGGTTTAGAGCTCTCCAAATTACTAAACAATTGTATATGGTTATATCCAGCTGGTGTAAAAATACCATTTGATTGTTTTTCACAAAGAGGCATATGCGTGTAATACCTGATCTACTAGATCCACTCTATCCATATGCATATTGTATTCCTGGATAACATTGGGCTTGAAAATTGACATTTTGTTATGAGCATCAATTTTTCCAGTATCAATCATCAAAATCTTAGAGCTGCAATTGGATAATGCTGGTAACAACCGTCCTGTCTTGACAAGCAACATAGGTCAAGGGTGGGAGCTGATGCACCTGCATTTCTCCTCTTCTTAGAGCCTTCGTATTCACATCTTTTGGCAAACCAATACGATTTGAGCTTACTGTTCCAATTGCATTTGTTTTTCTTTTGTGTAAGGCCATGAATAATTTAGGGGAACTGTACCAATTATCTAAATATACAGTCCTACCCTGATGAAGTACAGATTCTATCAGGTACATTACTGTGGAACCAGATAACCCCAAATCTTTTTCTCCGGTGTTATCAGTCCCTTGGCCAGTGTATATGCAACGATTGTAAAGATATCCTGTTTCACTTTCACATACATCAAAACTCTTTATGCCAAATCTGGCCCTCTTTGTTTTGATGTATTGTTTCCAACCTAAACGGCCCTTCCAAAGCATCAGGTTTTCATCAACAGTGATCTTTTCACTAGGCACATAATTTTCTTTGAATTTTGAAATAATGTAATAAAAAACTGGTCTGATTTTGGATAGTTTATCATTCACATTTTCTGTGCAGGTGAAATGAAGGAAGCGCAAAATGGAAGTAAACCTGTTATTTGACATGCATTTCCCAAAAACTGGGGTAGCTAGCATGTCATCTGTAGACCAGTACATGTCTAGCGTAGGTTTATGAATAAGACCCATGAGCATAATTAGACCAAGTAGTCTGTAAATCTCATTCATTGTTACTTCTGTCCACTTCTGCAATCTACTCTTAGGTCCTAAATTGCCTTTAGCAATCAGGTCTTCCTTCACCCTGCTCGCATATACATTTGTTTCCGAAACAATGAGAGACAGTAAGGAAGTAGTAAAAAATTTTGTGAAAATGTCAATTGGTTGGCTGTCAGAAGTTAGCTGAGTATGCGGTTGTACACCAGAGGTTGTGCTCGTGAATGTATGTATGTATGTTTGTGTTAGAGTTATTTTGACACCTCCATAATGTTGATTCTTCACGAACATCTGTCGAAATTAGTCATTTTCCTCCTCACTGCTACCCATATCCTCAACACCCCCCTCAAAATCTGAAAACTCGCCATCAATGTCCAAATCACTGTCTAACAGCAAAAAGTCTTCCACATTTTCTGATGTAATATCAGAAGCCCGCACTCTTCCTACACTAGCTAATTTATCTGCTACATTACTAGTTGAAGCCATGATTAGCACTGAGGAAACTATTTCAAATGTGTTTTAGCTAAAGAAATCGCTTGAAACTGTGACAGTCAAAATTACTATATGAACTGAGCAAAGAAAACAGTTATGTCAGCTACCATAAACTTCGGTTGTGCAATTAGCGATATGCTGACGGAGGTTTCTTTCCAGTGTAATGCAACATATAGAATTACTATTGCATGGTAGCATAAACTGAAACCTATAAACCTTGAACCCAACATTTCGTTTATGATACACACATATAGTTTGTAAAACAAAAATACTCAGCATTAGGCGCATTTGACGCAAAGAATGGCTTTCTCTACAGTGATACAAATTAATGAAATTTCAACAATTTATTCATATAGTCTATTTTAATGATACCGTAGGTGTATACTGCCTTTAATGGACTTTAAACCAGTTTTTGTTTCGCTAAAATAACTTAATAAATACGGAAGATACAAATATTTATTTATGAAGCATTTTTGCAGCATTTAACAATTTAAATGTCTTGTTCTGTTTATTGGGTATCCGTTCCCAGCCATGCAGGGTTTAAATGGCCATTGGCAAAGCGGTTAATTTATCAATGTCAGATTTAATTTGAAGATTAGAGAGAAGCAGTATTGATAAATGGGTATCATTTTAACTGGAGCATATATCACTCTTATGCCCGATTTCACCAACAAATGTTAAGACTTAACACGAGTTTAGCAATAGTTAAAACAAAAATTGCATTTCACCAAGTGTTAGCGTAACACTCGTGTTAAATCTCATGTTAAACTAACAAGCTGAATTTCTGATGTTAAGTCCTTAACAATTGTAAATAGTCAAGATGGCGAGCATGAACTCAGCTGTTAATGTTGATTTGCTATATTTAAGACCGTTTAAATGGCATTCATAATAGAGTGCGGCCTATGAGAATGATTTTGAGGAACTATCCGAAGAAAATTGTTTTACGGAGGTATAGACTGTGGAAACATTTTGCTATGAAGGTTACTGCAGAAGTACAAGAGAGGTTAGAACATGCATCGAAAGGAATATGACTATCTCGCCTTAGCTTCAAGTATTAGTAACCTTGCGATTTTATAATTCACTGAATTATGTGGATAATACATTGTCCACCTCCCGTCTTGAAACGTTAAGTCACTTGTCCTTCTTCACACCTCATTTTAAATTTACGTAATACTGAGTTAAAACATGCGAATATGACGATCTCGCCTTGGCTTCAAGTATTAATAACCTTGCGATTTTATAATTCACTGAATTCTGTGGATAATACACTGTCCACCTGCCGTCTTGAAACGTTCAAGTCACTTGTCCTTAGCACGTCGTTTTAAATTTACATAATAATGAGTTAGAATATACATCGAAAGGAATATGCCGATCTCACCTTTGCTTCAAGTATTAATAACTTTGAAATTTTATAATTCACTGAATTATGTGGACAATACATTATTCACCTTCTGTCTTGAAACGTTTAAAGGCACTTGTTCTTCGCACCTCGTTTTAAATTTACGCAATACTGACAAGTTGTTTGGTGCTTGTAGTAGTGACACATGCATTTGAATTAAATTCGTTTCCAATATTTTCCCCGCGACCTCTTTCTCTTTTACATTCACTGCATCTGTCCTCTTATTTTCCACGATATCCTTACACTTTGTCACCATTTCAATCAACAATTCTTTCTCCGTTGATGAGAAATTTTTCTCACAGCTTTATTTATGATTTTGTTCATTCCCCATTTGTGCAGACGAAAATGAAAACAAAGGCGCATCGCAGTACGTTCAGAAAACAATACGATCATCCATAGCCTTCTATAGCTGTGATATTTACAAGTTTCTTGGCATTAACACAGGTTTTTTAACATTTTCAGAAAAAAGGTTGGTGAAATGCAAGAAATTTAACATTAGTTTTAGCGCTGTGACTATCGTTACGTTATGTTTGTTAATGTAGATTTTAACATCTTTTGGTGAAATTGGGCATTAGTATAATTCAATTTAAAAACAAAGTGCTCACACTATAAGACAATTCTAATCTGTAACATTGTTTCATTCTAGCGCCACCACAGTGCTGTGGTCGGCATTACATACGTATGTACTAATCTCCCTTGTTCAATGGCTCTCATCTGATACTTGAGTTGTCATTTTTGTAGTCTGTATGTATTGAGAGGGCTATCCCCTGTCAGGGATATACCGAAATGCATTGATTAGCACCCAATTAAGTGTCAGTTAAAGTCTGTCTACTCAACGCAAGTGCACGGCGGCCGCTTTCTTTGAGGAACCCTCATAATCGTTTTACAACATGGACCCTCCTCCTGACGGTCCCCTCTACAAGGTTGCAACATTTTAACATCACCGTCTTGCACCTAATGAAACAGAACAACTGGAAGTTGGAACTTTGGCAACTGAGACTCCACGCGGAGTAGACATGCAACTGTCATTTTCAGAAAATAGGGGTTGCTATTGGTCCCCAACGTCAATGTTCCATTTCTGAAGTGTGGAGATAGATTTATGATGGTCATTAGTGGGCGGAAAGATCAGGTTCTTTGAGGTCCCTTTGACTGGGAACTGCACACACGTTGGCTAAACAGACTTTATAAGAATCATACTGAAGCATACCTGCTATTAATATTATGGTTTGTTTAGGTTAATGATACGTTTCTAAACATTAAGTTACAAGTATAAGAATTGTGCCTTTGATATACTTCACAAAGTGAGCTTGAAATAAATGAAGTGCAGTACGGTATATGTTTAAAAATGTTTTACTGTTAATGTAGTTTTAGGAGACAGTAAAAGAGGATATCTAAGTGTGTAGGAATTTTATTCGAGTGTTAAAGTGTAATTGTTATTTCTATACTATGTAGTTATTAGTTTAAGGTTTCAGGCAGAGAAAGTGGATTCATTACATTTTGGTAATTTATGCCTATACTATAAAAACCAAATTAAAAATTGCCCTTTTTCAAGCCAGTGAATAAGTTGAATTACAAAGACAGTGTAGTATCAGGAATTATTTTACTCTTGATATTGTCACGATACAATTTGCGTAAGCGAACGCCGTGAGAGAGAGAGAGGAGAGAGAAAGAGAGAAAGAGAGAGTGGGGAGTGAAAGAGACAGATAGCACCAAGCCACACCCACAGACCGGCCTGCGCAGCGCTAATGACGTGCTGAGGAGAGACAGGGTGGGGGGAGAAAGAGCCAGAGAAGCGTCTGGACAATTCCCTCGCCATCGCAAGGGTCTGTGAAACTTTGGGAAGTTTCGCCAATCTTTGGATACAGCGGATGTTGTATAAAAGCGATGAACTGGACTAGACAGTTCATTCGACTCAAGAGCAGATGTCTCTTCAGAGCATCTGAGCGACAGCGAATTGCCATCACCGGGAGCGACCTCAGGGCAGTTCCCGGCAATTCTGCTACTCTACAGTGCCTTCCGGCCATCTTGAAATATACGAGACCAACCTAATAGAAAACATCGGACCGCTACCGACATCAGCTAGATGAAACACAAGACCATAGCCAACGCCTAAAAGGCGGTTTACAAGGCGCATTCGTGTCCGGTCCTCTGTGTTTCAGGTATATTTTCAACCTATGCTGACTGGTAAATATATAGCCTGAGGTTACCTGCGCACTGCACAAGCATCCTGAAGTGGATGCAGTACCCAGCACCAGCACTGGTGTCACTCACGCAGCAGTCAGGGAACAGCCGGCTAACAAAGGCCCTTCCCGTGAGTTACCACAGCAGTTAGGCCAAATTCAGAGAGACAGCTCTCAGACAGCTGCTCTGATATAGAAGCAGAATATTCTAGCGATGGAACTGTGGTTCCAGAGAATTCGTCCTCCAGGATGGAACTTACTGAGGAGGAACTCAGTTCGTCGCACATCTCTACGGATGTCGACGGAGCTGAGTTTCAAACAGTAACCAACCGGCATAGGGAGAGAAATGCCACTTGCTTACAGACAACTGGTGCGTCCAGTCATTCTGGGCCAACCAGGAGGCATATTTCCCCTGTGATAGTGGACGACTTCCAGGGCTCGGTAGGTTTTCTAAAGGAGGTCATGCCGACTCTATTGGTGCCATGCAAAGTCCCCAGGAGGAGGAGCCGTTTCGTCTTCCAAGCGAGTAATGCCGCGGACTATCAGCTCATTCTTAGGACACTGGACAAGAAGTCTATCCCCTTCACCTTCGGCCTAGATAAGAGCCGAGACATTAAGAGGATCTTCAGAGGCCTACCAGTGGACACACCGGTGGGTTACATTGTTGACGACCTCACCCGTCAGGGCATCCAGCCCCGTCTGGTCAGGTAGCTGACCAAGCCAGCTCCAGAGGGTAAACCTGGCCCTGTCTCCACACCCCTATTTCTTGTAATGGTGGAGCGGGCTAAGGAAATTTAGATGGTGTCATAACCATCGGCTACCTCTGAGTAAAGATAAAGCCAGTTAGAAGCTCTGGCGGTCCCCCTCCTCCCAATGCCACAGATGTCTGGGATTCAATTCAATCATTCCAGCCAGTACTGCAAGAGGAATCCCTGCTGCTTGAGGTGCAGTGAAACACATGAAAAAGAGGCCTGTCCCAGGTCACCCACAGATATGCCCACATGTGTAAACTGCAAGGGTGAGCATGTGGCTTGCTATGGCGGCTGTCCTGCCCGAAAGGCAGTAATAGCTGCAAGCAGGCTTGGCAACAACAGCAGTTTTCATCAGTCAGGGCGGAGCAAAGACTGCTCCCCACAACAAACACCAGCGAGTGGCCCAAGCTTCGGCGGGCGGCCAATCAGGAAGAGCAGCAGGAAAGTGAGAGACCGACCTTTGCACAGATTGCACAAGGGGCCTTTGATGAACCGAGAATGTCACGGGAGAGACACAACGCTCCCTCACAGCCACACGAACAAAAGAGGGCCCCAGCCCGTAATAATACCGAACCCAACCATAGTAGGAATTGGAGGAGGCTCCCTCGTGAGCTCCAGAATCCTGCTGAACAGGAGAAGCATGGCAAAACCATGCCACCTCGACAGTTGAGGGATGAGAGGGCAGGAGGAAGACCTGCACCCATTCGATCATCCTTACCATCCAACCAAATCACCCAGCCAGCTACCCTTCATACTGCTCCCCTAACAGCTATACTCGATTTTTTGGATGTGTTCAAGTGGCTGCAGCAGCTGTTGCTGTCACATGGACAAAAGAACTGCGAGCTCATAGTGAAGTTCTTCACTTCCACAGATCCAGCCCGTAAGATGCTGGTGGCAATGGAGGCACTGCCCCTCCTGACAGCAGGTACACAGCAACTCCATTATGGCATATCGAACTAGGTCTTGTACCTCGTGTCGATTCGCATTTTGGAATGTGTGCGGCCTAGCTTGTCAGGGGAGTGAGCTGCTTCACTTTGCTCAAGCCCATGCCATAGAAGTAATCATAGTCAGTGAAACTGATCTCTGACCAGACTCCCGATTCCATCTTCTGGGCTACATCTGCTATCGCACGGATCGTCAGGGCCGTCCCGGAGGCAGAACTGCGATTTTGGTGAGGCAGAATGTGGTCCATCAACCCATCCAGCTCCCACCTCTACAAACCCTTGAGGCCATGGCCATTAGTATGGACCTTGGCGGATTAGAGGTCTTGCTAGTCTGTGTGTACCATCCACCAAACTAGCTGTTTGTACCTAACGACTATCTCTCCACCCTAGCCCTATATCCCAGTGCTATCATGGCTGGTGACTTCAATGCAAAACATCAACGTTGGCATTGCGGTCGTTGGGCGGATGCAAGAGGCAATGAAATCATTCGCCTTATAGATGCAGACCCTCAACTTCAAGTGCAGGGTCCCTGGTAATCCACTCATTATCCGCAAGGCGGAGGACCGGTTTCAGTCATAGACTTTGCTATTACAAAACATTTACCATTTCATCTCACCCTTACATCTCTAAATGCATTACATTCCGATCACAATCCGGTGTTGACAGAAATCAACACCAGGGTTGCCAGTCATGACATCTCGCTTCAAACGCAAGAAGTCGATTGGGAAGGCGTCAGGAATTGCCTCCGCACTTCCATCCCGCCAAACCCCAAAATCACAAATATACCTACCCTGGAGAATGCAATCTTATCCTTTACTTCCATCATGACACGAACTGCCAAAAGCCTGACAGTCCACGTCCCGCTCCCCTTCACCCTGATGTCCTCCCTTTGGACATAATTCTTCTAATTTGCCAATCCTGGGCAGCACGGAGACTATATCAACGTCACCGCATGCCACATAATTGAGCGCTCCTAAGACGTTTACGTTGAGAGGTCAGTGTCCGACTGCGTGAGCACAAGGTGCAAGCGTGGGAGGACAAAATGGCCAGGTTGCGTGTCGAAGATGGCGACGTGTGGAGTATAGCCAAAGCCCTCAAAATCCCCACAAAGGTCAATATACCTCCCCCATCCATGGCACCCAAGGGCTGGCCTATGAACCCCAAGCCAAAGCCAGTGCTTTTGCTGACTACCTTGAACGTACTTGACCCCCCAAGACGACAACTTTTCTGAACGTGTCCGCTGGGAGGTGCGTCGTTTCTTACGCCGCCCTCCTCAGGACACGGAAAGACTCCCAACCATCCGATCTAGTGAACCGATCATCCGATCTAGGTGTACTCCAGCGTCTCAAACCTAAAAAGGCGGCGGTGCCGGACGGGCTGACACTCCTCATGCTCTGCCATCTTCCATTTAATGCAGTTCTCTTCCTAACTAGGATTTTCAGTATGTGTCTTACCCTCGGGTACTTTCCAAGAGAGTGGAGGCAGGCCTGGGTGATTTGCATATTGAAACCTGGGAAGAATCCAGTACATCCTTCCAGCTATCGATCCATTAGCCTCCTTTCCACCCTCTCCAAAGTTCTCGAAAGATTGATTCTCACCCGCTTGTCTCCAATACTGAGAGACATTCAAGCCATTCCCGACCATCAGTTTGGATTTCATCCTGAGCACTCGACAGTGCAGCAGTTACTGCATGTGGTGGAGACCGCTGTCCTGGGCTTCCAGGAAGGCGTCTTCATGGCTGCAGTTTCGTTGGATGTCGAGAAGGCCTCCTCTACGATATGGCATGCCGGGCTCCTACACAAACTGATCCACCTGGGGCTCCCAACACAGATGATCAACATCATACACAGCTACCTATGACACCGCACCTTCAAAGTCACAGTTGCTGGGAAAACATCAATACTGAGATCAGTGAGAGGCGGAGTTCCTGAAGGCTCTGTACTATCCTCCACCTTATTCAGGGTCTTTATGGCATACTTCCCCACAGAGCCACGAGTCTAAATGGCACAATATGCTGACGACGTTCTTCTGTTTTGCAAAGACAAACACATCATCAGAGCCTTCAACCCCTTACAAAGACACCTCCACCTCACACAACAGTGGTATTGGCTTTGGCGGATGTCTATTAATCCGGACAAAAGCCACGCCATAGTTTTTACAAAGCGCCACACCCCTGCAGACTGCTCCAGCTTCAGCTTCCAAGGCTGAAAGATAGAGTGGACTTGCTCCAGCTTCAGCTTCCAAGGCTGAAAGATAGAGTGGACTAACTCTGTCCAGTACCTAGGAGTCAAATTGGACAGAGGTCTAAATTTTTGCCAGCACATCAGGGACCTATTAGCGAGGGTGCAGGGAGCAATTGCTTCCCTGTATCCAATGCTGGGGTCGACCTCGATGCCGGTTGGTCTGAAGTTATACCTCTTTTGAGCGCTGGTAATTCCGGTGATGTTATATGCCTGCGAGATCTGGGGCATGGCTGCAGATAGCTGGTTGGCATGGCTTCAATGTGCACAGAATAGAGGACTACAGTCTATATATTCTGTGGGTTATTTTCTTACCAGGTTGCTACATGAGGCCTCAGGTCTTCCATACATGGAGGATGAAATTAGGCGTTGGGAATCAAAATTCTACGTTACTTTACCCAGACATAGAAGCGTCCTTGTTAGATCATTGGGAGATTATGACCCCACTAGATGCCATTCCAGGCTGTTCCGTGTACCGTGCATGACTTGTGGGCACCCGAGATAACCCAGGAGCGAATCCTAACAGCAGCTGAAGCTGTGCTCCACATAATTCTTCTAAGCTGTTTGGCATCAAAATTTTTCAACTTAAACACAAATTTTAAAAATAGAATGGTGCAAGTTATTGCATCCATTGCCACAACCTGAAGTTACATAAAAATTGTAACCTCAAAAGGAAATTTCTACCTCAAAACCCAAAACACATCCTACAAAATCTCTAAAAGAAAAACCTTACCTGTGGTAAAATCCTTAACGAGTGGGCACGCAGCAAAAGCCTTCTGGCTTTATACAGCCAACCAGCACTTCGGTCGGTCGGACGGACGGTTCAGTTCGGCAAGGAGTCGAGAGACGAGTTGTAATTGTGCAGTGCAGACGGCAGTTTGAGTTAGCAGGCTGTTTATCATGTGTATGGATATTTAAACTGTATGGAGTTGCGAGTTGAGAACTGATAAATGTAGTGATTTGAAAGCAAATTCTTTTGTTTATTTATGTGCGCAGAAGCCATGAGAGACTGTATTGGTGTGTTCTGCTGAGATCAGAATTGTACAAGAGCCTTTCTACGGAAATAAAGAGCATTTTGAATTTCTGCAAACTGGACTTTTAATTTCATGAACACACAAAGTCACAATATTTGAGTTAAGTAATGAGAATAAGAATGAAACAATTTATAACATTGTGAATTTGGGTAATGTTAACTTCTCCAGACATTTTTAGCTATACATTTTTTAGCTATTCCCTCAATTCATATTTTCTGCCAATTACACCACTATTTTCATAGTCCCCTGAAAAATGTAAGAGGCATAATACTGTATACCTTGATGCAGTCAAAACATTTTTTTTTTATAAATTTAAGATTTTTTTAAGTTCTGAATTTTGGGGTATTTTTAAGTTATTGCAAAGTAACTTTTTTAAGTTATTTGCTCTTATTTTATTATTAGCAAAGCAGTATTTCATGTATTGTTAGATTACTCTTGAACATGAAGATAACCGAAAATGTAGAGCCGGGCGGCCCGTGTATTTTGCACCATGCAAATTTTCGATAGCTGCCCTGGTTCAAGAGAAAAGCGCGATTACAATTCCGAAAAAAACCGGAACTATTGGCAAATTCAGGTATTCTCTTGTAACTCATCTATTTTTAGATCATTCATAATCTTTGCTATTCCGTAATGGGTTGGTCATATAATGAATGGTATTCATATATTTTTCAGATGTTATCAAACTGCAGTGCAGAGGAGACTCGTAAAGATGCTCCTGGAATGTGTGATATTGATAGCTTGACTTCTATTGGTACTGCAGCTAACATTGGGGATATTACCAGTGAGGCTGTAACTCAGGTTTATGATCACTATGACTTTTCCAAACGTTGTAATACGTTACTTCCTGTATATGCTCATAGGGAAAAGGTAAGTGTATACATTAAATATCTTTAAAATTAAAATGTTGATTGAAATAAAAAAGTTTAGCTTTACATCTTTGACAAAAAAGTATTTTTTGTATTAATATATTATTTTGACAATATTAAGTTTAATTGAAGTACAATGAAATTGGCCAAATAAAAGGGCTTCTTAGAGATAAGAGATCCTATTAACCCTTTCGCCGATATGGACGTCATATGACGTCCAAGTTAAAAGGCCCCAAACCGATATGGACGTGTATAGACGTCCTGCGCATACATGCATTTAATGCTCATGTAACGCCAATTATTTTAATCTTGCTGTTTTACAATGAATTTAAATTAGTTCTATAAGGATTGTAAACGTATCCTTAAAGGTTTCTTTTTGAATTGTACACCTCCAAACCTGGATAAACACCCAAGGGCACATCTGCAGATTCACACCCAATAATATTGGTTTCCTTGCGAACTTCTTTTTCGCAACACACTACACATTTTCGAAATGGTTACAAGTTTTTTGGGTGTGGGTGGTATACTTTTAGGAAAGTGTTTTCTCTCAAGTATGAGGGATGATGTGGTGAATTTTGCCACCCCCTAGTATAAAGAGGCCTCTGAGTATTATAATACTCAATTAGGTTACGAGCTCTTTATACGCGCAAGTACAGGTAGATGAATGTCTTTTACAGCTCTGAAAATTACTAAACAACTGTGCATAGTTACATCCAGTGGTATAAAAATACTTTTTTTTTACCATTTAACTCTTTTCCGTAAAGAGGGATAGCTGGTAATAGCTGATCCGTATCACGCATATTTGACCCGCCATTTCCCCAAACAATGGAGTAGCTAACATGCCAGCTGTAGACCAGTACACGTCACTGCTACGTATGTCCTAAACATCTCCATAATCGTACAACAAATCTTCCAGATTTTCTACAGTAATATCAGAAGCCTGTACACATCATACCCAAGCTAATTTATTTGCTACATTACCGGGATAAGTCATGGTTAACATTGAAATTTAACAATTTCAAATGTGCCATACATTTAGCTCTTGATAGCTTCAAGAAATCACTGAACAAAGAGAGAGTATAAATATCTGAAATACAGAGCGAAAACTGCTGCATAAGGCTACCAGAAACCTTGGTTGAGAAACACTGTAATAACAGATGCTGACAGAGTTTTCATTCCAGTGTGGGAGTGTGTGACGCAACATATTCTCGTCATATTATCGCTTGGCATAGCATAAATAAACTAAACTTGAACCTGAGAAGTCGCTTACGTAGCTATACATACATACTATAGCTCGTATACACACAAAACAAAGTGATTCACATATTAGGCGCGTTCGGCACAAAGAATGGCTTTTGCTACAGTGAAACAAAGTAGTGAAATTTCAACAATTTATTAATTTAGTCTCTACTTTATTGTTACTGTAGATTTATACTGCCTTTAATGAGTTTTAAACCAGTTTTTGTTTCGTTTAAATAGCTTAATAAATACGGAAGATACGGAATTGTATTTATGATGCATTTTTACAGCATTTAACAATTTAAATGTCCTGTTCTGTTTATTGGGTATCCGTTGCCGGCCCCTGGAGGGTTTAAATGGCCATCGGCGAAGCGGTTAATGGGAATCCTAAGGATTCTCTGCACTGACATTTTCCACTTGCCACGTGGACACATGATTTTGCATTGCTGCTGTAAATGTCACGCTTCTTAGCAGTTTTGCTCTTCTCTAAAAGTGCAGTATTAAGTTGATGTAACGTGTAGTTCAGTTATTTTGTCCTATATTTAGTCACAATGTATATTATGGTTTAATGATTTTTAAAGCACAGCATGTATTTATATATGATTATGTGTTAACTCACTCAGCTCATCAAGTAAAAGTACGATTTGCAGAACGATTTTGTAGTGTAAAAGTTGCATGCCATACAACAATCCATAAACTTTGCAATAAATTTCAGGCCCAGAAGTGTTCAGACCAAAAAACCTAAAAGATAGTGTAGAGTTCTTGCTGAAGAAACATTAGATGACATCAACTTCCTGTCATAACTTATTTAGGTGTCTTTCACAACAGGCAGGTATTTGTTATGGCTCTGTGCCTAAGAGCTACCAGGTATCCTGCAATTAGGCACACATTTTGTGTGTGGGGTCTCATTGGTGTTTACAATGTATTGTAATGTATTGTATTTAATGCTCTTCATGAACAAGACATGGTGACAGGGACAGGTAAAACTCCACACAGTTGGTTCATTGCTAATTGACTCTCCACATATGGATGAAAATCTTAAATTTCAGCTTAATTTTACAGTTATTTAAGATAAATTATTGATTTTGCATTATTATTATTATTATTATTATTATTATTATTATTATTATTATTATTATCATTATTATCATTATTATCATATGTAAACAAAATACCAAGTGGCCCACCTGACCTGTCTTTCAGGTAAAGAGATGTGCCAAAGTGTAAGGTCTATGATACAATGAAGCACAAAATTAATATAATTTTGAGTCAAACTAATACTCAATGCTCCACTTAGTACTAGTATTTACCTAGAATGCGTTTCGTTAGGATCTTCCTAACATCAGCTGTTGTCGACTAATGGATGTTGGTTTGATGAACTCATTGACCCACAGACAAAAAATCAGGTGTGTACTGGATAAACTGCAAAGGCTGTGACAACTTTTACATTGGAAAAACTAAAAGGAACTTGAACATTAGGCTTAAAGAGCATTTTAGGAACATCAGGAACAAAGAAATAGATAAATCGGCGGTAGCGTACCATTTTTGGAAGGAGAATCATCATATAGAACAAGAAATCCACTTATTAAGAAGTGTCCAAGGTCCAGCTGCATTAACCACATGGGAAAAACTCTTCATAAGGAAATATGAAAGAAAATTGTTTAATTTCGACACTACCTTTGAAGAGAACCCAAACGTCAAGTTCATCAAGATACCGACAGAGACGCACCTATCACCTCCAATGAGTTCACCAAACCAACATCCATTAGTCGACAACAGCTGATGTTAGGAAGATTCTAACGAAACGTGTTCTAGGTAAATACTAGCAATAAGTGGAGCATTGAGTATTAGTTCAACTCAAAATAATATTAAGGAGATATCCGTTCATGCATTAAAACAGTTGCAGAACACAATGGGGCAAATCCATTTAAATGCAAGACAGTAGTGTGAACAAACTTTGTTATGCGCCAAGCAATGAGAGGCAGCTCCCAAGCTTGAAATATCTAATGTACGCTTTGATAATAGACAAGAGCAGTGTAAACAACCGAAAATATTGTACAGTTGAATCTCGATATAAACCGAAAATATATTGGAATTTTCTTCTACTTATGTTACAGTCTTTATTTTCAAGAGAATAAATCCATTTTTTTAGACTGGCAAACAATTGAGGGAATTTTATTTAACTTGTCCATGAATAAGTAAGTTCAGTTTAATGTTATGAGAATATTTTACCAACCAGTCAATATTATTTTTAACGTTAAACAATGATTAATTCTGTTTTCATGAAAAATGTTAACTTTAACATAGTATTAAAAGTAGGAGTTAACTTAGCATTCGTAAAGCTCTGTCTTAAGGTGTTGTAACAAATGTTAGGATTTGGAAAATGTTTTGAATTTGTTGCATTTGAAGTTTTATAGTGCTTTTCCCAAATCTGTTTTTCTTAGTGGTTTAAATTTTGTTTTACCACATTTAGTATCTGTATAAATAAATGTGCTTGGAAAGTGCATATTTAAGTTGTTCCGGGATTGTGTTAAATCACAAATTTAAGTTTTTTTTTAAAAGTTCTTACAGTGCAATGTTCAGAATTTTAAAGCAACATTTTAGATGCGTGCTTCTTATTGACTTATAAAAATGTTTACTAAGAAATAACCTTTTCACATAATTGGTTTAAAAAACTGAGTTTTGTTTAATTGTAGTTTCAGCTTTTGCCAAAAATATACTATACTTATCAAACTCGGATAAACTTGTTGGCAATTCCCTTATGTTAATAACTGCACAGCAGGTTTTAATTAGAATATATTGGGAAACTATTTCTGAAGCTTCTCTCTGATAACTTAAAAACTGCATCATAAGCAGCATTTTAAATGTCTTAAATATTACAGTCAAGAAAACATAACTGAAATGTACTCATAAAAACTGACTGGAAATTTTACTTAAGCATTTCTTGTTGAATAGTGTACATTTTTTCTTAAAATGTTTAATTCTTAATTTAGAAACTCATTAACATATGTGCAGCATATTTATTTTCAGAGGAATATGTTGACTTAATTTGCATAAAACCAACTTTTTAAGGGTAATTCACCTAAATATTCAATATTTGAGTCAGAAAATAGTAGCATGTGAACAGTTCTTAAGAGTTCTCTCCTGAAACTGCTATTATGCATGAACCCAACAGTGGGCAAATAAATAATTTGTGTGGAATACATAACTAAAATAGTACAATTATAATTACACTAGGGCTTTGTACAAAGAAGGGGGAGTAATACTACTTGCTTGTAACACATTGAGTGCTTCTTCTGTTTGTGTGGATACTTTACATTAGAGGTTGCAGCTCTAAAGCTGGAAGTGTAACAATAGTACATTCTAGTCCTAGGTATCTGTAGATCTCCAAACTCATCAGTAGATTTATTTTTATATTTAGATGAATTACTAGCTAGCCTTTCAACAAAATATAAAAACACAATAATTGCAGGTGATCTTAATGTAAATGCATACTACTATGATAATTCATATGGAAAGCTAATTGATTTATTGTTTATTTAATAGCTACACTATTACTGACCTAATACAGAAACCAATAAGGCAAACTACGACAACATCCACCACTGTTGATCACATAGCATCATCTGAAAAGTACAGATATTAATGCATACAGTATAAACATACTTATTACTTTAGTTTTAAATGATGAAAATCATTTCTTCACATCAGCCGTGTATAGGTTAAGTTTTTTGATGGAGTCAACATGAAAAATTCAATGCCATGGCTGGGATTTGAACCATGGATCTCCTGGTTTCCGTCCAGTTGCTGTACCCCATTGAGCTACCGTGGCCAACTTATCGCTGGTCATTATGTGAAGTGAGTTGATTTTATTGGCATAAACTGTAATGTAAAACAAAGAGAAATCAAAACTTTTCAGGGTAGAAATGTAAGGCATTACTCATCTAGTAAAAAATTTGGCTGGTGAATCTTGCAATATAGTATATGCAGCAAATACAGTTAACAAAAAGTGGAATGAGTTTCATAATATTTTCAGAAGGTACTTTGATAAATGCTGTCCAATAAAAACAAAGTTTTACATAGAAACCAGGACAACTGAGTCTTAATTTAATTTAGAAACCAGGAAGTTAAAAGGCGAAATGAAACATTTTTATGAATTACATAGATCAACAAATAATACATATTGTAAAAATAAGTACAAGCAATTGAAAAATCAGTACTTGGTAGCCTTGGAAACACTCAAAACAAATGAATACAAAGAAAAATCGAATAACTCTGGGAACATTTGCAAAACTGTTTGGGTATTGTTAATACAATTAGGAAAAATAAACCAGTTCTGAAAGATTTAGAGCTTAGCATAAATGGATCATTGATTAGGAACCCTATTAAATAATGTGATCACATTTTTTTCTGAATGTAGCATGCCCATTAAGCAATATAATTATTAAATCCAACTTTTTCCCTAGTAAAATATATGCTTCATTTTTATACACCCTGTAACTGAAAATGAAATAATTAGTATAATAACCAAGTTATCTAACAAAGGTGTAAGTGGCTGGGATGAAATCAATTCACAAATTCAAAAACATTGTAAATATGTCCTGGCTAATCCACTTGAGCATTTAATTAATCACTTTATAATATCAGTAGGAGAGTTTCCAAATTGTTTAAAAATGTCTAATAATAGACCTATACTAAAAGGGGGGATACACTGATATCAATAACTACAGGCCAATTACTTTTACTTCTGTACTAGGCAAAATTTTTGAAAAAGTAATACTTATACATTTAATAAACGTTTTTAGATAAAAATAATTCAGATATGCAGCATGGCTTTAGGAAACAACTGTCAACAACTTCAGCATTAACTGAGCATACAAAACATTTATCAAATTATTTAGAAAATAAACAAAAAACTGCCATCTTATTTTTTGATCTTACAAAGTTTTCATCTGTGTTAATCATAATATTTTGCGGGATAAATTGGAGGCATATGGTATTAGATGCATAGCAAAAAACTTAATCACCACATATCTTGTAGGTAGAAAGCAGGCAACATTAATATACCATAAACATGGCAATATAACAATAAAAACTACATCAGAATTTCAAAATGTTAAATATGGAGTCCCCCAAGGCTTGGTGTTGGGGCCCATATTGTTTATCCTATATGTGAATGATAAAAGTTTCAAAACAATAGTATTATATCCTATGCAGATAATACCACTGCAGTATGTTGGGGTGCAACAAAAGATCAGCTGAATGCTACCATGGTACAGATGCATTATTTTGACAGAAATCATGCACAGTAGGGATGAGTAACATCTGTGGTGGGGATAGCACATCTATTGCCACAATGCGTCACACACATAAGATTACGAGAGGGGAGTACCCTGCACAAGCTGTCTAAAATCAATTCTCACTCTCGAAGCCAGTATTGCAGCTCTTATAAGTTAAGTTGTAATTCTTACTATCGTAGTAATCTCCATGCTTTTGTTGTATCTTAAATAGTACATAGGCATTTGGAACAAAACCTGGTTTTCCTCCAGTATGTGTGATAACTGGCTGTTGGCCTTTCGACATTAGAGCAGAGTGCCTGTAGCGAGTTTCACTCCAGGCATATGGTCTAGTATGTTCTGCATTGATATAAGTTTCATCCATATAAACTATATAAACCACTGTGATATCTCTGAATATTTCATAAATACTTAAGCTTTTTGTCTGTATGGTACGAAGTTCCATTAAAAGTTGTCTGTTACGCTTGGTTTTCTTCCATATAAATCCTAGCTTCAAAAGAAATCTTCTTAATGTTCACACACGGAAGTCAGTAGAATTTTGAAGCTTCATAAGCACTTTCTTCAGAGTTGGTCTTTGTTTTTCTGTGTTTTAAAAATTATTCACAGTTTGCTTAACTACTTCTGAATTAAAACCATCCAAATTAGATTTTGTGCATGTTCTTAATCTTTGTTTACTGGTCATGGAAAAGGACGATGTTGCACTAGAACCAATGGTTTTTCTTTCCTTAATAACTCTCCTAAACTGCTTTCAGACACAACTGTTGCCTCAGATACCCTTTCCCAGATTTTCATAGCAGACCCAGACCATTGTTCTTTTCTGATAAATTATAGACATGGGTTATTACTTCTCATGTTTTTAAATGTAGCATCTTATTTCCTAATGTGCTGCTAGGAGGCACCATTTCTAAATGCTCTCTTGGAACCAGGAGACATGCATATTTTGAAACAAGCTGTAGTATTACTCAGTAGCTCTGCACTTTTTTACTTGCTCGCAACTGATATGCAACTGACCTACTCTCCCTCCTGTTGCAACTGTTCTGAGGTGCACTCATCCAGATACCTCTGCGCATCACTCTCTATCTTTCAAGATATAAAAATACATCTGTATAAACTATTGATTCACTTTTTAGTTACTTCAGAGAAAATCTTAATTGTAATATGCTTAAAACTAAGTCAATCCACTTCAGTCTAGGGAAAACAAGTGACACACATAATACTATCCAAATTTCAGGGTACAGTTTAATTGGTACAGACAGTCACAAATCCATAGGAATCACCATTGATCATAAATTGACATGATCTGAACACATTCATTATATATGTGGGAAAATCAGCAAATCACTATATCTACTCAGGCATTTCAGTAACCTTTAAGGGGAAAAAGAATTAAAAAATTATATACTATGGGGTCATATTTCCACATTTGTTTTATGGGCTATAATGATGATATTTATTTGTACTTCCATATTTTACGATCTCAATCACAAGTTTTACAATTCTAATCTAGGTACAAATTTGTCAGCTGCTTATATTACGGGCTGATAGTGGTGTTGGCTCCCTGGCCGTTAACCTCTATCCTAGCCCTTATATGACCTTGACCTAATGTTCTGATTTTGTCTTCTATTTCTCTACCTTTTGCTTCCTTACCCTTCTCAACAATTTCTCTTTGATTTTGTCAGCAAATTTCCCCACCTCCCTTACTCTTTTCTCTCTTTTCAATGTAAGCATTTTTATCGTTACTGTGTAAGCCCCTTTATTATCCCAGTTCTTATCCTCCAGTTTTCAATTTCTTTACACTCCACTACATAGTGTTCTAAGCTTATTTTCTTTCCACATAGAATGCACTCCTTTGGTGAACCCCCTCTCAATATGACTACTGTCCTTAACCAAGCTAAACCCTCCCTCTCATATCTATCACATATGTGTTTCCCTTCCCCATTCTGTCTTTATTTTCAGGTATACATTTAGTGATTTCTTACTTACCACATTTCCCTGTGTTGCTTGTCTGTCAATGTCCTCTAACCTATTCTTAATAATTGTCCAAAACCTTTTACATTTTTTTCTCTCTCATGCCAGATATCCCTCATCCCTATTTTGACCAGCATTCTCTTTAGCTCTGCCCACCAGCTGTCCTTACATGTTGAATTCTTCTGTTCTAAACAGATCTTTAATGTATTATCATCATCCTTTTTTTTACAACTATGCCAATATTTTAAACATCTTTCTATAATTATCCCACTTTTGCAAGGTCTTCCAAGTTCCACTCCTTTTGGTGTTGACTTATTCAAACCCAGTATCTCTTTACAAAACTGTTCATATGTGTGTTCAGCATGATTTCTTATCTCATTGGTCCCCCCACCATTTTTGATTCTACTATTGCTTCATAGATTCTTTCATGCCACTTTACTGACATATCTGGTAATTTATATTTACAGCTCCTTAGCCCCGACATCGCTATCTTCCCTTTCACTCTTATCTTTCTCCCATGTGCTCCCCAGCCTCCATTATAGCGTTTCATCCCTGAATAGTCAAACTACTTTACCACCTCCACTTTTTGGTCATTTAGATACCACTTTTCATCTTTTCTTAACTTATCACCTTCTTAAACACTATTTTTGACTTGTTTATATTGATTCTTCTCCCCCATTTTATGGGCTAGAAATCTGGGGATATGCTGCAAAAATGTACGTGGAGAGAGTCCTTATACTACAGAAGAAAGCAATCAGAATAATGTACAATTTAAATAACAAAGATTCATGCAGTAAGGTATTCAAAGATAAGAATATTTTGACAATATTCCCATATGTATATGAAGTAATCACATATGTTGTACAAAAAGAAAATTTAAGAAGTAACAATACCAGACATATATCAAAGTTTAACTATATTGGAACACCACAGTGAAGCGAAATAATTATTAAATTATAGATGAGTCGTATTTATTACACATCTGCTTCACTTACGTACCTATATGGAGGACATGTTTCGTGAACCATCGTTCGCATCGTCAGCTCTTATGCGACTCTATAAGAAACATGTCCTCAATATAGGTATGTAAGTGAAGCTGATGTGTAATCAATACGACTCATCTATAATTTAATACCAGACATAATGAAGACTTCTTTAATCAAAGCTTTTGATTAAGTATTTGCAACAAAGATCCTAGTGTAACGGGCTTAAGTTTGTACAATAAATTACCAGAATATGTGAAGCAACTCAGTGTAACAGGTATTTTTAAATGTAGGCTTAAAATGTATTTAATAAGTAAGACTACATACAATTTGAATGAATTCAACTGAGAATGACTACATCTATAAATACTTTAAATTGTAAATATTTTAAAACTGTAAAATGTGATGTAATTTTGACAATGTCAGAAACTATTTAACTCAGTCTATTGAGAGTAAGTGCTATTATTATCCGTTAAGAGATACTTATTAAGCTTATCTACATGATCCATTTAGCAAGCTTGGTAGATAGTGAAGATTCATGTTGTACACATTGCTGCAAAAAGGAAAGAATGAAACATTGCTGGGGGACATTGAGAGTGCTATGAATGAAAACACATAACTGCCTGTTGAATCAGCTGGTGGCTAAATGATTAAGAGTAAATGAGATCATTTTTCATTTGTTAGGGCTTGAAAAAGGGCTATGGGGAACTCAGTGGCAAAGTATGCATTTTAAATGTTTTGATATTTCTAAAAGCAACTAACAGTGATTTCTATTCTTGTTTTACAGATAGAATCAGTAGTCAATGCTTATCAAGTGACAGTTATTCATGGTGCAACAGGTTGTGGCAAGTCCACACAAATTCCACAGTACATCTTGGATTATTGTGTGAATAGTAGAACTCCATGTAATATTGTTGTTACTCAGCCTCGAAGAATCGCTGCAATCTCCCTTGCTAGGCGTGTAAGTGAGGAAAGAGGATGGCCTCTTGGCTCTCTTGTAGGATTTCAAGTTGGCCTAATGAATCAGACCTCAGAGGATACCAGGATCAAATATGTGACTACTGGAGTTCTTCTGCAGCAGCTTGTAAATAAAAAAACTATGACAGATTATACACATGTAATACTTGATGAAGTTCATGAAAGGGATCAAGATATGGATTTTGCTATTCTTCTCGTAAAGAAACTTCTCCGAACAAATTCACAAGGTGTTAAGGTAAAACATTTTATTTCTATTCATAAGTGAAGGAATTTAGTAACAGTGATGTCAAAATTAATTGAGAAAACTATTTGTAGTCGGTTTTTTGACACTTTGTCATTTACATTTTTATATTATTGAGAGACTAGTTTCGGAAGCTGTTGTGTCCATTTTCAACCTCTATCCAACTATCGTCTGTTGTTGTGTGCTCTCTTCTCTCTGGTGGTGGAACTATGAATTTCTTTGTCAAAGTACCTACTGGTGAGATTTCAAAGGTCATTACTCAGTCCTTATTTTTCCATATGAATATATTTTCCCATGTTGACAGTTTGTTTTGGTTTATCACTCCGTTTAGTAATTTTGGTTTTGGATCATTGTGGTTTTCATTCCAAAAATGATTATTAAATATTTTTGGATGGTATGTGAGTGCACTGAATATGCTGTTGCTTTCTTTTTCTTTAGTGAATGTGGTTGCTTCCTTAATGTTTTTCTTTATTTTAGCCTTTTTAATGTTCTTAAACACCAGACTGTCACTGTATCCATTTTCTTCTATGTGAAGTATGGCTTTTTGTTTTTTTATGTATTCTACTTTATCCATGGGTATGTTGACTAGTCTGTGTGGAAGACTGTTCATTATTGCAGGTTTATGTATAGTTGGGTTATAGTTATTTTTTATGTAATTTTCTGACTGTTGGCTTCCTGTAAATTCCAGATTTTATTTTTGCGTCATGATGATATTTAGGTCCAAAAAAGAGAGTTGGTCATTGACTTCCCTTTCTATTGTGAATTTGATAGTTTTTCTTGCAGATTGAGTAGTTTTAATGCATCATCTAAATGTTTGACATATTGGTTATATTTGATGTGACATTATTATTCCCAAGCATACCAGTAGAAAAATTACAGACTCTGTTAAAAAGATGGCTAACTACAATGGAAATAGTAGAAGCAGAAGAATACATTTCATTAACAAAATTATGCATTGAACAAAACTATAAGCAGAAATCAGGGTTATCAATGGGCAACCCACTTTCACCCTTTTTGGTAAATTTATTTATGAGTGCATTCAAAACAAGCATTAAAAGAGCCTTCCTATGGATCTTCAAGGTTTGGTATAAATATGCTGACATCTTTGCAATTGATCCAAATAAACTTTTAGATTATGCATTAAAACTACTCACAATAGAAAAGAAGTCAATGGGCAACTCTCTTGGACCTAATTATCATCAGGAATGACACAAAAATAAAATTCGGAATTTACAGGAAGCCAACACAGTCAGAAAATTACATAAAAAATCATACCTATAACCCAAATATACATAAATATGCAATAATAAACAGTCTTACACACAGATTAGTCAACATACCCATGGATAAAGCAGAATACATAAAAAAGAACAAAAAGCCATACTCCACATAGCAGGAAAAAAATGGACACAACAGAAGTTTGGTGTTTAAGAAAATTAAAAAGGCTAAAATAAAGGAAAACATTAGGGAAGCAACCACATTCGCTAAAGAAAAAGAAAACAACAGCATATTCAGTGCATTTACATACCACCCAAATACATTTAATAAATTCAAAAAGATTTTTAAGGAACAAAATATAATTTTGGCACCTACAAGTAGATACTCAGTTTTATAATTGTTAAATTCAAAAACAAAAGATGAAATCCCACCAATGAACAGATCTGGAATATACCAACTAAGTTGTAAGAGTTGTGCAAAATGCTACATACATAGCATTTTAAGGTAGCATTAAAGGAAACCTAAAAACTAGAGTCAAAGACCATTTTAGAAATATGAAATTGAAACAAGAAAAGTCAGCATTTCATTTTTGGAACGAAAACAATGACGTGGGCCCAAATCCAAAATTAGTAAAAGGAGTGATAAATCAAAACAATCTGACAACATGGGAAAACATTAACTTTAAAGATAGTCGATTAAAGACACTAGACAACACTTACTTTTAAATTTTTTCGGAACATGTTTCTGAGGCTTTGCCTCTATCATGAGCCGGCTCTCGACTGATGATAGAGGCAAAGCCTCAGAAACATGTTCCGGAAAAATTTAAAAGTAAGTGTTGTCTAGTGTCTTTAATCGACTCTCTTTAAAGTTAATTTATCATAACAACACAGTTTTCAACACTTCCAAGAAAGGAAATGGGAAAACATATTCATGTAGAAAAATATGGACCGAGTAATGAACTTTGAAGTTCCACCAGTAGATAATTTGACAAAGAAGTTCATCATTTGAGAAAAGTGGGCAGATGACAACAGACTATAGTTGGATAGAGGTTGAAAATGGACGCAACAGCTTTCGAAACTAGTCATTCAGTAATATAAAAATGTAAGTGACGAAGTGTTAAAAACTGACTACAAATAATTTTTCAATGTTTAATGTTTACTGAATGTCTGTTACTGTTTACAATGAGTTCTGAGTTATTGTTTACTGTAGTTTTTGGTTTGCTATTTCCACTTTTGTAATATGTTCTATAATCTTGTACATGATTTGCATATTATTTTTTGTCTGACTTGAACCATTAAATGTGTAGTCAGAGCATGGCACTGATGACCCATTTGTTTTACACTGCCCACATGCTAATACTGTCTATTACAATCACAAAGTTAAAGAATGGAGATAAGTTGGGGAAAATTACTCCATTGCATGTCGAACTCAACAAAACTTAGCAGCAATATGGGATTTTTCACAAGAAGATTAGTATCAATGAGTCTATGGTACAGTGTTATGGCCATGATTCCTGCAAAATGTTTGTTGGGGGAAACTGATACGTTTTGGGTTCAAAGTATGGATGCTTTGTTCCTCGTACTTACATCCATCATGGAAATTTATGGAGGAAAGAATGATTCTGATAACTGCTGTCCTCTGGGATCCCAAGTTGTATGAATTTTCTGTTCCTGATCCTTTACAGGTTGAAATATACTTAGCTAATTTCTTCAATCATGCTGATGGAATTGAAAGAGGAGAGTTTCAGAGTTGAAGGGACTATATGAGATGGGTCAGAAGATGCACTTTGACTCATATATCCTGAAGAAGTAGAAGATAGATGTTTTTTATTTCAATATGATGGTACTGTGTATAATTGCAGGTGGAATGCTGTAGTTATTCTGGCCTCAACCCACCAAACACATATGCTGGTGAGAAATAAAAAACAGTTTTCAAGAAAATAAAAAAAATATTGATGTTTCAGAACCAAACATAGGTATTACAATGTCAGAATGGGTGGTGGTGGTGTTCTTACTTGTCTCTTATCAAGCTGTTGTCTGCAACTATAAAGCAAGAAGTGGTGGTGGAATCTCACTGCAAATGGTTTGAACAGCGCAGTTGTTGGTGCTAGGAATTTTCACTACTAAACATATGGAAAGAAAGCTAAAGAACATCTGGAATTTAGGAAAGAAGTAACCAAGTCCCTGCTTAAAGCTCAACTAAGAGTACTTGCTAGATCAGGACCTAAGGCTAGAATACCCAGCTCAGTTAGAAAGACAAATGGTCATTATTTGAATCCAAACAAGGGAGATGTGAGTGTATGGAATATTGCTCGACTGGTAGTCATGAATGTGTAAGAAAAATGCACCTTCGTTTCCCCCATTCCATGGCCTGTTTTATAGCCAGAGTTGTATGTCATATATTCCAGACATATTTTATGGATAGCTATTGTTGAATGTTGCAAATTTAATGTTCAGTACTACACAAATATAATTATTTATAACAAAAGCTTCACTTATCTTTAAAGAAAAAAAAATGTTTACGAAATTGCGATCTCACAATTTCTTAAAAATTCCATCAATTTCTTTAAAGATAAGTAAAGTTTTTGTTGCAAATAATTATATTTGTGTAGTATTTAATGCTTCACTGTTACAAGCTTCATTGTTTACGTAATTAATGTTCAGTGTTATAGTGTAATTCTTGTATTTTATTTTACTCTAAATATGACTCAGTTTCATTTCATATTATGTTTTAAACCATTCATGCAGAGAAATTTATTAGTTTTTTTGTGTGTAATATTTCATAAATTAAATTTGGTATTAAACCAAGTTCCTCTAAAATGATCATTCTAACCATCAATGTTCCCAAATGGGAATAACAAAACAATCAGGGATAATATTTTTATTTAAAACCTGATTGTATATACACCTTCCTTTATACAGAACCCAGTTATGAGTAATTCTTATTTATACGTAAATATTTGCAGGTCCTGAAAAAAATGTAATTTACTAACATGTTAATAGAACGTTATTTATACATAATGCATTTATATGTAATTCACAGTTATACATATTAAATTTCAGTGAAATACAACTGAGTTTTACATAGTCAAATGAGCTTATGGCATACTCTATCTTAAAAGAAACCTTAAACTCATTTTCCTTATTGCATGCTGACAGAGCATGCTGCTCTCAGACATGCAAACAAAAGACATTTGTTCATATGTCTTTCGATACAGCATATTGTGGCAACAAATGAGAAGCAAAGATAATTTTCGGTATCTTTGTTTTATGTAGTTTCGTTTTTCAGTTCTTAGTTTTTTTTTCTTCTTTTTTTAATTTGTTCCATTTATACCCTGTCTTTAACTGCAGAGGTCATATCGGTGGCCATTCTCCTTTGGAACATATCGAAGGTGTTAACTTGCATTTGTTTGGTTTTAATCATTAGATCACGCACACTTTCACACTCTCATTCGTACTTACAGACTCTGGGGAAGATGAGGAATTATCTTGGTTAGAGAAAAATCCCCACCCCCATGGCTGGGAATCGAACCTGGAGTCCCCAGCATGGCAGGCAA
Organism: Mantis religiosa; assembly: GCA_030765055.1. NCBI lineage: Eukaryota > Metazoa > Arthropoda > Insecta > Mantodea > Mantidae > Mantis > Mantis religiosa. Next base: position 140,682,236 of record CM060955.1, on the reverse strand, counting down.
GTCCTCTACCCGCTGAGTTGCATTGCCAGCCCTCAGTTTCTTTTAATCAGCTGTGGAGAAAATAAAAAGGAAATGTTATAAGCTAGATCAGAAAGTGTAATTCATACAAAGGTGGTATTTAATAGACCCAAAACCAAAACCTTATTTGCTTCTGACTTAGGAATTGCTTACACGCTATGTACAGTCATTGGAACCCTGGAAAACCCTGGAAAAATACTTATTCAGGTAACTCACCCTGACCAAGATCGAACTTGAGACTTCTTGAACATGGGCTGTGTAGGCACTACGTGAGTAGTGACAAGTTCATTAATATATTTTGTAAAATGAGTTGTGTGCATGTACCGTAATGCAAGAAAATTGAAACAAACAAAATTCTGATAGCGGGACTAATTTCTAAATAATGTTTGCTTTGTGCATATGTTTATTGTTGTAAAGTTTTACACATGCAGGTCCACTGTATTACTTTAGGGTATACTTTACAAACAATAAATATATGCACAAAGCAAACATTATTTGTACGTAATTCTGAGTCACAAGTAATCTTTCCTCTTCCCCTTGATATTCATATAAATCAGGTTTAGTTGTATTTATATTAATTGGAGGCCTCTAGTACAGTCAGTTAATCAAGAAAGTTCTCGAAATTCCTGAAAGAAAATGAATTTAGTGAGTAAAAGATGAACTAAAATTATTTTTAAATCATTTACTTGATAATTGAAATTTTGCTTTTTCCTCTCTCCCTCCCTCCCCTTACCTCCTACCCTTTCTTTCCCCTTCTGTTCAATATATTGAAAAATATCTGATTTGTTTAATTATTAACTCTATTTACAGGTAATCCTTATGTCTGCAACATTTAATGTGACAAAGTTCTCTGAATATTTTGCCATTCCTGTGCGTGATAAGTTGCAGCCTGCACCAATTATAAATTTGGATGAAGGCATATCACAAACTGGTTTCAGAGTGAGTGAGATATACTTGTGTCAAATTGGAATCTTGGGACCAGTAAGTACTGCATTTTGTTATTTTGTTTTCTTTACTACTTACAACCTATTATTACTTTTGTTTGACAGCCTTGATATGGACTTACTTATACTACATCTTGTGTCATTGAGCTGTAGTTGAGGCTTAAGATTGAGGCATAATTTGCATTTGAGCTAAAAATTTGGTATTGCGAATAATGCATAATATCTCAAACTATGGACAACAGACAACAAAGCAGTGCAAGTATTAACAGTTTAAGTATTTTGTAATACAGCTTTATTTATTTAGTTTTTTTAATTATATTTTGCAAAGAATGTTTTTCACAATTCTTTAATCACATTGTCAGCTTTGCAAAATATAATTAAAACATGACATAACTGAAGCTGTTTTACAAAATACTTATTATGAGGGTCATACTGAAAGTTTTTAGCTGTTCCCAAAAAACACAACTTAATTTCAAAACTCTTTCAAATTTCCTCAAAATAGTTCCTTGTGATATTTATAGACTTATTCATTCGCACAAACCACTGTTCAAATGTTTCTTGCCACACTTTTTCTTCGACACTTTTCCTAGCCTCCAAATATGGACTAATGGCTTCACCATCTGTTGTAAATTAGTGCCCCTGCAGCCGTTCCTTCATTTTGGGAAATGCAAAAAAGTCATATGGGGCCAGTTCTGGTGAGTAAAGTGGAAGGTGTAGCCCTCTTCTTTCAGGAAATCCATTGTTCTAGTTTGTTGTTTGTTTGGATCATAAAGGTATATCCACATTTCGTCACCCATAAGTGTTATATACGTTCTGACTTTAATCAGAATTACATTCTATCGAGATTTAACTGTAGTGAAGCAGATGTGTAATAAATACGACTCATCTAAAAATTAATAATCAGAATTACATTACTTTAGCATAAATTCACACCAATCCACCTGGACTGCCTTTTGATGATCGGCGAAGGAATGTGTGACCCAAAGCACACATCTCTCGGTGAGACCAAGATGTTAATGCATAATTGTTCATGCTGCTGTTGATTTGATGTTTAATGTCATAGAATATGACAATTATGTCATAGAATATCTCAAGGAATGAGATATGCAGATCTTTCACCATTTTCCTCACAGCTTTGATGTTTTCATGCGTAAGTGCAGTTTGTGGCGTACCTGCATGAAGCTCATCTTCATTGCTTCACTTACACTGTTTTTCACAGGATATGTTTAAAGAGCTGTTGCTATCCTCAGCTGAGTATCAATGTGTCAATATCTTCTTGATTCACTTTTATTTTAATGTTGTTAATATTTAACATATGGTATTACTCACACACTCTCTCTCTCTCTCTCTACTGGCTCTACAGCCCTTGGTGGGCTTTGGCCTCCTGCACGATCCTCCTCCACACATCTCTATCTTCCACTTTACTTTACCAGCCTCTGATTCCGATGGTTCTTAGGTCCTCCATTACATCATCTAACCACCTTGTTCTCGGTCTTCCTTTTTTTCTTCTATTATACAATCTTCCTTTCAATATTTTTTTTGGCATTCTATCTTCCGTCATTCTCTCTATATGCCCTAGCCATCTTATCCTTTGTGCTTTTAAAAATTTCACAATATCTTGCTTATTTATTAATTCTTCTATTTCATCATTGTATCTTATTCTCCATTGGTCTTTATCTTTTACAGGTCCAAAGATTCATCTTAATATTTTCCTTTCAAATCTTTGAAGTGTTCTTTCCTCCACATTTCTATTATTAACTTATGTATTACTTTGATCATTCCATTTCCACCATATTTAATTAGCTCAGCAATTATGTCATCTTCTCCTGGTGCTTTGTTTTTCTTCAAGTTCTGTATTGCTATTCTAACATCCCAAATATCCGACTCTTCTTCCTCTTCTTCTATTCTTTCATTTCCATTCCCTCCTTGTTCCAGATTATTTATTGTTTGCTCCTTATTTAACAATTCTTTGTAGTATTCGGCCCATCTTCGCAATATATCCTTATCTTCTCCAAGAATATTACCTTCTTTACTTAAACATTCTCTCATTCTATTCAGTTTCCCTTGTTTCATTTGTTTTAATGCTGTATAGAATTTCCTTATCTCACTCTGCTGATGCAATATTTCTATTTCTTGGATTCACATTTTCCAATATTCTCGTTTCTTCTTACATATTTTATTAGCATCTCTTCTTCTTTGGCAATATTCTTCATAGTTACTTCTAGTTTCTTTCTGAAGCATTTTTTTCCTAGCCATATTCTTTATTTCTATTGCTTGCTCATACTCTTTATCATACCATTCTATATTTCTTCCCATTTTCTTTTCACCTATACTAATTTTTGCTACTTCTTTTACTGTGTCTTTAATTATCTCCCATTGTTCTTCTATACCTTCTTTTGTTCCTTTTTCATTTAATTTGCTGTTCATTAGCTTTTGAAACTTTTTTATTTCCTTTTTATCTTCCAGTTTTTCCCTATCTCATCGTATCTGTGTGTTTTCTTGAACTCTATCCATTTTCTTTATTCTTATTCTCATTCTCATTCTCACTTTAACCAAAAAGTGAACCGAATCACAATTTGGACCTCTGTAACTTCTTACATCTATAATTGATGATGAGTGTCTTGCTCTGATTAACACATGATCAATTTGATTTACTATATTTGAACCTGGCATTTTCCATGTTCCTTTATGTATATCCTTATGAGGGAAGCAGGTGCTTTTAATAATCATGTTATTTCTAACTGCAAATTGTCCAAGTAAACTACCATTTTCATTACTTATTTGATGTAATGTATGTTTCCCTGCAACTCCATTTCAATGGTCCTCTTTTCCCACTTGTGCATTAAAATCTCCCATTACCACCAATGTGTCATAAGTTTCTACTAAGTTACATGTATTTTCTAGGTTTTCATAGAACTCTTCCTTTTCAATCTCTTTCTTCTCTTCTGTAGGTGCATATATGGATATTATAGTTATATTTCTAAATTTACCTTTAAGGCATATTTTACAAATTCGTTCATTAATTGGCTTAAATTCTATTAGACTCTTTTTGATTTCCTTTGTAATAATGAATCCTGTACCATTAAGTCCAGATTTTTTTGATCCACTATATAATACTGTATATTCTTTCTTATCTATTCTACCTCCCCTGCCCATCTTATTTCTTGAAGGGCTATCACATCTAATTTATATTTTAATATTTCATTTGCTATTTCTTTCACTTTTCTGGGTTTCAACATTGTCCTTACGTTCCAGGTCGCCAACATTAAATCATTCCGAGGCTTCTTTGCAGGTTTCGTAACAATTGGTTTCTTACAAGATTAGGTTGTTAACCTAAAGCTCAATCCCCAACCTGGAGGGCCAGGCTTCCCTATTTATGTCCCCAGGAAGCAGGGTGGTCCGGTTATACCCCCGAACACTGGGTAGCTCAGGCACCTCGGGGTCGCCACTCCCCGTACTCACCAAGGTTAGTCCCTGAGGGGATATGTTATTACTACTAAAGCAATAAAAGTAGCAGATATTTATGGTAATCTGAGGCAAAATGAAAAGAACTAGGAAACAAAATAGCAAATCTGTATAACTCCTTAGTACTTCTGCTGATGAGGACCCAATGAAACTTAGGGAATGTGAAGAGTAATCAAAATAGATATCTACCCTTTATGAAGTTTAATGCAACAAGAAACATAAGTAAAACCAATTTTATTTATAAATTGTAGTTTCTTTAGCTCTTTGCTGCCTACATCAGAAATTTGTAAATATTAATATCCCTTTTGAAAGTAATGAGTCGGTAATTCAAACACAAATATCACTTAAATTATTCTTACTTGGACATGTTTTTGAGAACGGTTTGTCCCCATCGTCAGCAGTTATCGTCAGTCAGATAACTGCTGATGATGGGGACAAACCGTTCTCCGAAACATGTCCAAGTAAGGATAATTTAAGTGATGTTTGTGTTTGAATTACTGACTCATTACTTTCAAATGTTAAATACATCACTGTTTCTAACCATTTGCTTCAAATAATATTAGTATCCCTTATGAAGGAAATATACTTTGGAATAGGTTGACCTTTATAGGTCTATGGTTTATGCAAACTTTTAGGTCAAAAAAGGCCGAAACAAGAAAAATGACGATTGCCTTTTTCTTTGGGAAAAGTCTGTAGAAGCAAACAGTATATTTATATGCCAAAAAAAAGCAATTTAGAGCCACATTAGGAGTTTCAGCAATTGAGTCATAATTTTTAAATTATTATAAGTAATAGCATTACCAGGATGCTGCATACTTATATTAATTTTTATTGATGAAAATCTTGAACAATATGCATTAAAGGATACTGTTAGGCTAAGTGTCCCTGCAAATCAGTCAATAGATATACATATTCAGGTTTTCCAAAACACGTCAGTTAAAAGCATCTGGAATTTAATTGGTACAACTGATTACCTATGTACATCAGCTTACTTCATGTGAATAATGAAATCTCTTTTTTATTAAATGGTTAAAATATGAAGCTCCATATTCAGTTCAGTACCTCAAAATTATATAAAAAAAAAAAGAGTTATTCAACAGGCTATGTTAATAAGTGTAAAAAAAAAAAAAAAAAAAAAAAAAAAAAACTTGTATTCTTGTGTTGTATAATTAATGGAAAATAATTCCATTGTCTGTTTTATGGTAGATACATAATATTGATGAAATCAGTTACCCCTAAAATGACTAAGATGAAAAAGATTTTATCTTCTCTTTGCAACAAGGTTTTTATTGCGAGTTGCAAAAGTGTGTGATGACTGAAATCGACATTCTAGAGGCCTCGTATTATGGCGATCATTTTGCAACCAGATTTTGTTGCAAATGGAATGATGGAAGATGCTGATGATTAGTTTCTCACCTTTGATGACAATCTAGTAGAAATCTTTAGATGCCTCATAGCTCTGGAGCAATAAGTCTTACCTCTGGGTGCAGTCTCGGAACACAGGAATTTGATACTGCAATTGTTGGAAAATAAACAGTTCTTCTCTTTTAAATATTGTGGGTTTTATGCCACAAAGCAATTTATAAATTCTGCTACAATTTTAAATAATGCAGATGCTGTCCTTTCACAAATAGGGTTGTTGCATCGATGAACTTTATATCTCTTGCACATGCCACTAGTGCAACAGAAATGAATTCACAACTTAACATTTTCTGCACAATCGCAGAGCAACACGAAAACATGTCTTACAAGACCTTAGTTCGCAGAAAGATGCCAAGCTCTCTGATCATTTTGGGTTCTCTGCAGTCTGTTTCCATAACAACTAAATTACTTCTCTGTTATTGGTCCACATCACCACATTACCAATAACAATATTATGTAACATTTAACTTGGATTGTATCATTCCGTGGCCTACCCAATTTCACATTTCTATTTTTTGTTCAAATTATTCTTTCCAGAACAATTCAAAATAAATTCTTAAAATTTAAAAACATGAAATAACCATAATATAAAAACTATTTGTAGTCGGTTTATTGACGCTCGTCACTTACTTTTCTTATATTATTGAGAGACTAGTTTCAAAGTCCTTTGCGGCCAGTTTCGACCTCTCTCCAATGGCCTTTGAAACTAGTCCCTCAATAACATAAGAAAAGTAAGTGACGAGTGTCAATAAACTGACTAAAAATATTTATTAAATTTTAGATGAGTCGCGTTTTTTACACATCTGCTTCACTTTCGTACCTATTTTGAGGACATGTTTCGCAAATCTTCGCTTGCATCTACGGCAAGCGAAGATTTGCGAAACATGTCCTCAAAATAGGTACGAAAGTGAAGCAGATGTGTAAAAAACGCGACTCATCTAAAATTTAATAATTTTTCGCTTCACTGTGGTGTTCCAATACAGTTGAATCTCGATGACTAAAAATAGTTTTTACGTTTAATTTTGACGTCACTGTTACTTAATTCCTCCAAACACACACAACCTTCACATTTTTTTTTAAAGCAGCTGGAAATAAGAAATTGCTTGAAAAAGTCCAGCAAAATACTGTGTCTACTTCAGATGTACAATCTCACAATTTAGTTACATGATTGAGAAAACTATTTATATTTGTTTTTCAAACTGTCCCTTACATTTTTATTTTTTGAGGGACTAATTCCAGGAGCTGTTGCTTCCATTTTCAGCCTCAAAGGTCCGACTGTAATCTGTTGTTAGTATCTTCTACTGTCTGCTCTCTGGTATAACTATGAACTTCTTTATCAACTGGTGGGATTTCAAATTTTATTACTCTGTTCTTATTTTTCTATATTAAGATGTTATTCCATGTTAGTTTATGTTTATTTTTTAAATAAACCTTTTAATAATCTTGGAGTTGGATCAAGGTCAGGTTTTCGTTCCAAAAGTGAAGTGCTACTATTGACTTATCCTTCTGTTTCAATTTGAAGTTTCTAAAATGCTCTTTGTCTCTGGTTTTTAAATTTCCTTTTAGTTTGTGCTATGTAGCATTTTTCACAATCCTTACAACTTACTTTGTATATTCCAGATCTATTGATTGGTGGGTTTTCATCTTCTGAATTCAATAAGAAGAAGCTTCTGAAGCTATATTTTGTTTCTATTGCCTTCTTGCATTGGAGTAATCATTCAAGAAGCGTCTGCTTAAAGAAATAATTATTTGTTACAGCTTCCAGTACCAGAAGAGACTGAGCCTGGTATATCAGAACACATGTATAAACTGGCTGTAAAGTTAATTAAAGAATTTGACATGATGGAACAGGAAGAGGAGATGCTAAAAAAGGGTGCAGTTTTAGTATTTTTGCCAGGAATATATGAAATAGAGGAGTTATATAAGTATTTGATGAGTACACAGTAAGTACATTTTATATCTTCCCTTGTATTGTTTTGTAAACAAGCAGCCTAATTAATAAAACTGTCACATTATTCAGGTTTGGGCTGCATCTACTTTTTATCTTATATACTCAAAACCTTGGATTTTTTAAAATTATAGAGTTGAATATCACTTTGTAATTAGTTTGTTGATTTTGAAAGCTCAGAAATCTTAGAGAACAACCTTTATGGCTGAGTATACCAATATTGATTAAAAGATTACAATGGTAAATCTTGCCCAGTTGAATAAAGTAGATTGAACAAAACCCCACGATTCTTGATCATGGCAACTTTACTCTTATTCAGGTTGTGATGCTTCTCTAAAATAATTTTTTGGAAAATACCGTAACTGAATCTTGAAAGCTTATTTTGGCTGAAATTACTGAGCACCAACCACAGATAAGTTATTAAAACATGTCATTTATTGATTTTGTAACAAATTAATTCATATGGCATACACAACCGAGTTGCTAAGAGAAAATTGTGTGAAAAAGTTTTTAAAGTTAATATGGCTGAACAAGTTAGTGGTGCAAAGCATAAGTGCAGGAAACTGCTACTAAAGGCAAAATGTATTAAACAAGTTTTGTAACTAGTAGTCAGATCTTTTAAATGAGTTGGTGAAATTAACATCTGAGCTTACCAGAATGTTAGCTAGAAGCATTTACAATGTGCTTTTAGGAAAGTCCACTACTGGTTAGGTTAGAAGCTCTAGCAAGAAGATACTGCATTTCAGGCAAGCTTTGAATGTTGTTTTCAACAATTTTGTGAGAAATTTTAGACTTCTAACAAGCCATGACTGTCTCAATAAGCATTTATTCAGTGAGATCTTCTGTGTACTTTCTGTACACTTAAAGAAGACATGGCTGGAAACCACCTACTTTGCTGCCCAACCTTTAGTCGACATACCATATATAAACTCGAGGGTATCTACCAGGGCAATCCACACAGAGTGAAGCCTGACCCCCCGTCTAACGACCAGGGAGTTACCGAGCTGTCCCAAAAGAGCACCTGGCGCCTCCGTGGGACTTTCCATAGGGAAAAACTACCAGGGCAATCCACACAGAGTGAAGCCTGACCCCCCCGTCTAACGACCAGGGAGTTACCGAGCTGTCCCAAAAGAGCACCTGGCGCCTCCGTGGACTTGCCATAGGGCAAAACCTAAAGATTAACAAGCCCTCCCCATCTGGTCCGATGGACACAAGACGGGATGGAAGTGGATATGCCACTTACACGCGCTAACCCCAAAGGGGAAGGCTACAGAATAACCTCAGTAGGGCCGCCTGGTGATCTAGCACACCTACTAGCTATGCAGGTTAGTACGCGGGAATATATGGCTTCCCTCAACCCTGTCCAGAGAGGTACCCGATCTCCCATGGGTATCGGGAACCACTGCCCCCCTCGAGTCCAACCCAATCCAAACAACTCCCATCAGGGAGGGGCTCGAATGTTTGGCCCGAGGTTCCTTTAGTAACATCAGAGGTACAAGTGCTAGGGGACTGCAGCGCTTGCACCACAGCAGCTGAATGGGACGGGACTCCCTACGGGGAGTCGACATACCAACATAACATCAAAATACTGGAATGCAAGAGAACAGATGGTTTTGTTGCCAATTGCTTAACATTAGATACCAGCAAACCAACAGTTTTGTGAGATCAACATAACCTCTCACCTTAAAGAAGGTTATTGGTGGTTAACTTCTCTAGTGACTTTATCAACCACAGTGTGGCCATTGCCGTATTGTTTTTCATTGGCTACTGGGTCACATAGTACAATTTTGCCATTAAGTTTTCAAACAAAACACCATATAATTCTTGTTGAAGAGAAAATCAAGAATATTTTAAGGTTTTCAATTCAGAGCAGAGTTCATCAAGTTAACTAGACATGTAAAGATTTTTTTTATCTGTACGTTTTTAACCTAAACTGGATAGATTTTGAACCATAACAAGGCTTAGAGCAAGTATTTTATTCACATATTTTATGCATTTTATTTGCTAAAGTTAATATTTAAGACTAAGTATACGTACACAGAAGTCGGAAACTATCTTTTAGTCCTATGAGCTCCATTTATTTTTATCTGGAGTATTTATTTTTGTATTCAATATTCATGATGGCAGGTTATGGAACTAAAACTTTGGCAAAGAATTCAAATATTAAGCAGTGTCTTTTATTGGTTGTTTAGGAAAACAAGATTTAAAGACATTTAGATAAATTTATTCTGATTTAACTGGACTCTACTGCTCTTCTGGTTGATAAAGTCACTGTACCAACCATATATGTGATATGGGTAAGTTCGGTTAACACATAATCTCCATATGTGCAGGTTCAGGTTTCACAAGCAGTGTTGTGCTTGGTGCCTGTGCAGAAAGCTTTTTTTGCTTCAGACTCAAGAGCTGACAAAACTTCTGTTAAAAGTGCAGATACCTTAAACGTTAGCAAAGATATTAAGAGTGAAAAATTCAATGCCATAGCCAGGATTTGAACCATAGACCTCCACAGTATATAAAACTCCTATGGAAAACAAATCAGTTATTTTTCAGATAGCCTTCTGACAGCTTAATCACCATTATTTAAAGAAACAAGGGTACATATCTCTAAAATGGTTAATTCTATGAAGAAAAATGCATATAACAAAATGTGGTTTTAATGTAAAATACTTTGCTCTTCTGTAAAATTTCTAATATCTTATCTACACTAAATGCTTCCAGAATACAGAAGACTTATTATAGCATTTCAGGAAAATTTTAGATACAATGTTATTATCTTGCCTCTTATAATCTGTATTTTAATTAAGCTTCTTTGTTCATATTGAATAAACAGTTTAAAGCACTATAGATATCAGTAGACAAATTAACCCATTACAAATATATGTAAATGTGATAATTGTCTTCAAACTCACAGATAGCATACATCAGATACTCTTCTTTCTCGTTGTAATTAGTTTCATGTTTTATTGTTCATAGCACTACATCCAATATTGTTGTCACTGATTATTGAATGTCTCATGTATTATGCATGGACTCTGGCTACTGTGTTCATGCTGTTGTAGCACAAAACAGTGGGTGTCAATAATTTCAAAATGTGTTACTATTGCATTCCCCCCCCCAAAAAAAAGTGAAATGTGTAGTGCTTAATGCCTGCTTTTATTACATACAGCACTGCAGGTGGTGACACTGATGATACATCAGATGAAGATGGAGCACCGGTGGAATGAGAGAGATGGCAGGGGAAACCGGAGAACCCAGAGAAAACCATGTTATACACCACAATCTCACTTTGCAGTCACCTGGGATCAAACCTGTGCTGCGTGGGTGACAACCAAGCAGTCTAACCACTCAGCCACAGCACGGGACCCGCCTCAGTAGCGTGGTGGTAGCGTGTCTGCCTCACGTTCAAGAGGTCCCGAGTTCGAATCTCGGCCAGGCCGAGCTACCTGGATAAGGTTTTTTCTGCGGTTTTCCCTTATCCTGAAAGACGAATGTTGGATAACTCTAAGCTCTATGGACCCTGGGCTCATTTGAGAATCATTTCACCCGTTCCATTCATCATCCGATATGACTTAACGTTGGAGGACGTAAATTAAAAAAAAAGCATTTCCTTGCAGTCTAGAAAGATCACATGAGGCAATTCAAGTTGTAGAAATTACACATGCTTCCTCTTTCCGTAAAGATTAAATGGAAGGCATTTCTAAGATTAGTGCATATAATTGACATATATATGCTATGTGGTGAAATCAAAACAAATTGTGATCTCTCTGGGTTTAAAATGGGGAATTACTTATGTCTGACTCTTATTGTTACCGCCATATCTTCACTGCAGCTCATGTTTTAATGTTGGAAGTTGAATTACAATATTTATCATCCCATTTATTACTTGAATGTATCACATAAGTGATTATATATGCATTGTTACTCATGAAATTATTAAATACATGTATTTTAAACTTCTGTTTTTGTTTTGTTAGGGGCTTCAAATGGTGGGTAAAACCTCTCCATTCTTCAATTACAGTAAGTGAACAGCAGGAAGTTTTCAAGCCACCCCCAAACGGCTACAGAAAGGTTATACTAGCTACCAACATTGCTGAAAGTTCAATTACAGTATCAGATATAGTGTATGGTAAGCAGAATTCTTGCTTAAGTAATTTCAAATTGGAAATTTAGCAAATAGCTATTACTGATTTTTAATAAGTGCAGTTTTATTCACTGAGTATAAACATTTGAAATAAATATGTATATGAAATTATTAATTTATAGATGAGTCGTATTACACATCTGCTTCACTTACGTACCTATTTTGAGGACATGTTTTGCAAATCATCGTTTGCATCTTCAGCTCTTATGCGACTAAAGCTTGATGCAGTGGTGCGGGTAATTCTGGTGTTGCTGCTGCCATCTGTTGATTTAGTAATGAACTTAAATGTGGGATTCTCTTCTGGCTATGGGAAGCCCGCTATCACCATTTTTGGCCAATTTATACATGAGCTTTTTCGAAACACATAACTAAAGCCTTCCCTCATATTTTTAAAACATGGTACAGGTACGTAGACGACATCTTTGCAAATAGATGATGCTTTGAAACTATT